>VUYV01000039.1:1034499-1239022 GCA_008711295.1 Anarhynchus alexandrinus
GCGCGGCGCTGCGGCGCCCCCTGGCGGGGCGGGCGCGGGCAGGCTGGGTCTCGGCGGGAGGCGCGATCAGCGGCGCCGCGTTAATTGCGCTAATTTCAGTTCATCTGCGGTGCCCGGACCGCGGTACCCATCCCCGGACACGCGTACCCAGCTGTCGCTGCTACAGGTGCCCCACGGAGAGCCTTTTTTCCCGCGGTAGCGGCCCTGCGGCAGTTTAATGCGCTCTCTCCGACTGACGAATCTTCATACTAAAAGCGCGTTTTATCATCAATCATATAATTTTGTACTTTGTTCTATTAAGCTTATCTTGGTCGTCGCGTAGGACCATCCTGCCCTCTGCACCGACACCACCGGCTTTGTATTGCTCCCAAATTTCCTACGTGGAAACTGAGCGAATCCACGTGGGAACAGAGGAGGGAACGTTGAGGGGAAGCTGAGAGTCCAGACAACCTGCGGAGCAACGCGAGTATCCCCTCCAGCAGCCTGATAACACGGCGTTTACTGTGAAAAAGAAAGAAAAAAAAGAGCACCCTGCTCCCCCAGCCTGCTCCGCAACCCCCTTTCAATTCCCACAGGAATCCCCCTCATTTCCACAGTCAGAAATGTGTTTTGAGTTAAGGCTGCAGTTAATTAAATCCGCTATATTGCCCCTGTTAAGGAAATTAGTTTTCTCATCAAGAGAGCGATTTATCTAACAGAATGTACTTCTGAGAAAACCCTGGTGTAATTTACCACACTTTCCAGTCACCTCTTTGTTCTTCACTTTTTCCCCTCAGAATTTGTTCGGAAGCCCTCCCCGTGGCTGGCAGCAGACCCGCAGGGCTGCGCTGCCTCTATCAGCTTTTCTCTCTGAGTATAGGCACCACGTTTGCCATTCTCCTGCCCAAATCCCTGAAAATTTAGACATCAGCTACAAATCCTTAGACCAGACGTGTGATTCCATATTTAGTTCTTTGAGGATTTTATGATGCAGATGAAGACCTCTGATTTTCTCAAAGAATTTGTTCAGTAACGAGGTGACAGCTGTCTTAACCTCTCCTCTGCCCACTCACAGTCTGTACGGTCACTGTTCTCTTCTTCTTCAGGCTACTAAACTCTTTCAGAACAAAACCTGGACTTTTTGGCACCTGTTTTGATTTTCTGTGTGTGGTCCAGCTTAACCAAGCGTTTGGATAGTCCCCGCTGTAGCAAAACTGCTTTGCAGATACCATAACACACGTTGGCCTGAGCTGCATGTAACCCTAAACGTGAAATCTCAGACATCTGACTTAGATTGTGGAATCCACAGGCTACGTTTTACATGTAGAGTAAAACATATAGTCAATGGAAAGAGAAATGCCCCTTCCGCGGCATTCCGGGAGGGGATTCAGGACACGTACACTCGATGTTCTGAGGATTTGGAAGAGGGAGATGTGAATGCCCACTTGCTTTCTCCTCCTTCCCCACACTGCGTAGAGCTGAGAAGCCAAATTTTTGCCAGCAATATGTTTTACAAAGAGTAAGATTTAAAAATCATTCATGTGAGCTAAATCGCTACCTGATTCAACTCACAGAATCTCCTCTCCTAAAATCTCAAAACTGCTCATGATATAGGTGGGAGGCACAGCACATCCACGATACGTTTTTCCTGCACGTGGGTATCTAAAGCAGAAAAGCACTCCCTCTGACAGACAGCAATGGAACACCATAAAAGTGAGCAGACGGTTTCAGATAAAGCCTCTGTAAATAAAGTTAAGACTATTTTTTTTGTTCAACAGCCAGTTTTTCTGTGTTCTAAGATCCACATGGATTATCTTCAAAATTCTTTTGTTTCATGGGCTTCCAGGGGAGACTTAGTCATATAAACATGAGCTCATCTGAGGTAAGAGATTCCCAAATACAGCTCTTTAAAACAAAAATAATCATGCGACCTCTTGTGATTCTTATAATGTATTTTTTGCACTTGTGGTTGGAATGGTAGCTCCCCCTTTGAAAGTGCCAGCTGGAGTTAGACAGAACTGGTATAAGGTACCTTGTGCCCTTTTCGGAAATCGACACTACAGATGTTATTCAAAATAAATGTTGAATCTAAAGTTAAGCTTCAGCCAATTTTACAAAGTAAAGAAAGGCCTCTCTGGATGTGCAGCCTCACTGGGCCCCACAGCAACTACAACAGCGGCAAGCAGCCGATTTAAGAGAGCGGTTTAGGAAGATGTGGGATTATCCTGGGTGATATCTGTATCTTTACGTTTCATTCTGACCACAAGCAGTTTCCTGCTAATACACATCACACACAACGCTTTAAAAAAGAAGCCAGCTTCTGCGGAGTTCCGAAAGCTGTGATTTCACCCGCGTGTGTAATTAGACATTTGAAGCCACTGTCAAAGACTGCAGCAGATAAGGAAATCAGGAAGGCAGATAAGAAAATCAAGTGCTAGCAGCTGTAGGGTAATTTAAATAAGGCTCATCATCATCGGCTTTTTCTCAAAAAACATAATTTTTTGGGTGCTCAAAGAAAGGAAGGTGGTGACTCACCAGTGCCACGGAGACTCCGGGCATCAGGAAACACACCATTACAAAGAGCTGTAGTCTGAAGACTGGAGTAAGACTGACACCAGCTAAGATGGCACTGGCTTTGTCGTTCATCCAAAAAATACCTAAAAAACATCAGGAAACAATATGAACTCAGAAAACAAATGCCAGTTTTTACAACAATTTACCTATTGCAGAAAAACCCAAAGGACCACATGTCCCAATTTCACCGAAATGCTCTTTCCTATGAGAAAAACCTCTTAAAAATTTCACATGGTAGAAAACGCTTAATTGTACTGTCCTGTTAACAAAACACCACTGGAAAATACAGTTTATATTTCCAGTGTTGAACGTGAAACTGTGCACAGACTACAGTGTGCATTTCAAAATTATATTTTAATCCAGAAAATCAAAGTTGCGCAAGTTACTTTCCCCACTGTTCATTTCAAAATCTTGCTTAAGCTTGTAATATATGCAAGCCCTGAAGGTACGCGGAAAGACAGCTACAAAGCAGTTGTAAACAGTAATGAGCCAAACCTCGTGAAGATCTAACTTTGCAAACTACTGTTAAACTAGTGTGTGTAAAATAAAGGTGTAACTTTTTTTTATTATTATTATTGTCAGAGTTATTTATATCTGGGCAGGTTACACATGGTTTTGCTTATCAGTGACAGAGGTATCCAAGAAGATGGGGTAATCCATGACCTGAAAAGGGAACCAAAACCCATCCCCGACTGGCAGCTGAGCGCCCTGGCTTCTGACCTCCCTGCTGATCTGAAAAAGGCTTGTGGGCCTAAAGGTTGCCCCATTTTGTCATTTATTGTAGGAAAACACAGCAACCCTCCCTACCTTGATGGTATCTTGGACTGTCACATACCGTACTTGTAGGTAAGTAGATAAATCTTACAACACATGCTAAATCTAATCATATCAGATTTGGGCTTTGTATCAAAAATGCTGCACCCCAGCGCACGCAGAGGAGTGAGACCAAGCTTTTTCAGAAAAATGGAAATTATACGGCTGATAACAGAGGGAAAAAAGAGAGCTGCTCCAGAGATTGGCCACGCAGAGCTCCGTAACTACTGATTAATATCCTGGCTGTCACCCAGATTGCTGTGTGTAGTTATTGCAGCATGAACTGCAGCTTACACAGTTTTCACCGGCAGCGGCAGGTTTTGCTGTAGCTGGAGGTTTTCGGTAGCCTTCACGGTGAGTTTCAAACAGGCCAGAATGCAGGAACTTTCTTTGATTGCTGTCCTATCAGAAAGTTCAAAGGACTAACGGGCCAAAGAATCAGGATTAGGGAATACTTTTAAAAAGAAAAAGTAGATGCAACTGATCATCCTCAGACTTCGCAAGAGATCCTATTATTGTTATTGGGGACTTCTCAGAGAGAGTGGTCTTTTATAAAAGCTTTCCCTTCTCTTCACCATTTTTCCAGCTAAGTACTGGGAGATGGTGAAAGTGTAATGAGGACTGGTACTGTCCAATGAGCAAGCTGTATTTTTGTTGTATTCACTAAGAACTCTCTACAGCATGTGATAGGTTTCCCAGCTCTCTTTGTCCTGTACGGTAGTGCCTGCCTTGCCTTTGACTGAGCTGCATGCATGGTGTCATCGCTCTTAGTCATCACCTGCTTCTCGCTCGCTCAGATTTCNATATTCACTAAGAACTCTCTACTGCATGTGATAAACTGCCACATTTACACATTAACGCCTTCCCAGAAATCCCAGGAAAACCTATTTTTGTTATTTTTCAGCAGCTCTGTACTGGGGCTTTTGCATTTTACATGAGTTTATGCACACATACAATGGTCCTTTCATACATTTATCCACATAATCTGTATACAACATCATGATACTCTCTTGCAGTGGATAAAGTAAATTAAGGAAACCGATAGAACATACTCACTTGATGTAAATCAGCAGAGCCTTAAAGAAGTGAGTAGAGCTGTGTTTGTACATACCACTTCTAAGATCTCTCTCTACAGCTCTGGAACAAAAGTTAGATTTAGACAATTATCCTACCACTAACATTGAAACCAAATTGGATTGACTTTTCCCCCCAGGGGTTTCCCAGCTCTCTTTGTCCTGTACGGTAGTGCCTGCCTTGCCTTTGACTGAGCTGCATGCATGGTGTCATCGCTCTTAGTCATCACCTGCTTCTCGCTCGCTCAGATTTCTCAGTCATCCCCTCCCCCGCTTTAAAATTTTATCATAACTTAATGTGGAAATATGGGCAGGGTGTATGGAGTATGTAGTGAGGTCTGTCAGCACAGATTGCAAGTAAAGCTGTTTAAAATATGACAAAACTTTTAATTGCCACCAAGTGAAAAAGTGGCCATTTGCAGCACAATTTGTCTCGTTATAACAAATGCAGTTATTTATTTATAAGTGTATAGGAACATATGGTGAGCAGGTGGTTGCACCATTAGAGGGTGCTGGAGTCCACACAATACTAACCTGCAGTCCAGTCCCTCCAGCTCAGGAGCTGCTCATTCTCCATGGGGACAGGAGAGTGACCCAGGCGAGTGTCCGTGCTGGTGACTACAGAAAGGTAAATCACTGGGGATGAAAAATCACCATCTTGGTTTGTCCCATTTCTAGCCTTGCCCAAATATTGTTTGAAATACTTCCCCACAACTATTTTCTTCATGTACTCCAGAGAGACTGGAATTCAATCAAATGCACTTATAGTACTGATTTAGGTAAAAAGTCACACCAAATACCATAAATGTGACATTTTCTATTTTCTGAGTTCTTCATTTTTCACCCTAACCCCCATCGTTTTAATTAGACAGTTGATATATATCTTTCCATATCTTTTAAAGGCAAAACAGTAAAACAAATGTCATTCTATATACCGACAGCAAACCTGTCTTCCCCATCCCTCTTCCTCTCCTGCAATTATCAAGTGAATCCTGAACTTTTTTGTCCCAGAAATTTGCTCTTTGACACTGGACTAACTACATTAGTTGGCAATAACTAAGTCTACTAACCTAACGGACGGGCCTTTTTCTCTCTTAAAGCAGAGGGGCCCTCCTCCTATAGCACCCTTAGAGAAGAACAGATAGGGAGAGAAACATGCTACATCCAGCGAGATGCTTCTGCGATGTCTTAAATCTCTGTAGCAAATTGAGTCCTTTCCCAGGTGGCAGCCTCAAAAGAGGGGATGGGATGCTGGGGACAAACCCTGGGTCAGAACCTGTTGCCACAGTGGTTAAAGCAACCCCAGGTGCAGCGTGTGCTGCTGCTTCTTTGGTGCTACACAAACCTCTGTCTTCAAAATCATAGAATCATAGAAATGTGCACGCACACAATAGTTGCAGCGCAGAAAATTTCACCAGGGGAACACAAATAAGAGAAAACACTGCTTTTCAGTCGTTTAAATCAGCTAAGTGTCAGTGCAGTTCTCTAAAACAAAACAGAAGCATTTCCCAAGCCAAAAGGCTTCATCAGCCCAGAGCCCTGCTGCAAACAGTGAACACGCTCAGAGGGATTCAAAAGAGCATCCCATGGCCTCTTCTCACAGACTGGCCCCCGGGGCCCTGGCCAGCAGCCCTCCGTGTCTGAGCCCAGTTCTGTCCTCTGACATCCAGAGAGAAGTGGGAAAAATGTCTGACAGAACAGATCTCTGATGGAAGTGTGGTCTTTTTGACCCCCAGTTCTTCTGTGGATCCAGTTCTTACACTTATGTGAGTACTGTAGCAGGATACAGTTTCTGGTTTCTAAAATAGCTGTACTCTTGTGATTACTTTTTAAAAAAAATCTGTGTCTTTTTCAATCAATCTCCTGTATCTTTTTTTCCCTCACAGTACTGAACTTTGAAACCAGATAACCACGCTTCTAGCCAATTCATTATTTCCTTATCTTTTAAAACAACATATTGTGGAGCTTTGAGTCCTCTGACCATGGTGAAGCTTTGGCAAATCTTAGTTTTTTTAACTTAAGTCTATGCCATCTTTCAAGAATGAGATGTGCACAATTATGTGATTCTTTAGAGTTTTGTTTTAAACCATAAAAATAAGTATGTAGTCTCAGAGATGCACAGAAGAGAATGACATTTTTGTAATCTCACCAGATTCTGCAAATTGATTTTCTGCAAATCAGTTTAGTTGATTTTCTTTGTACCTGGTGGACATGATTTCAGAGCTGAACAGCAGTGCTGAGTGTAGGCAGGCAGCATATGCCATGTGTAATTTTTTAATTTCCTGGTTGCAGCAATTCTTGCAGGCACAATAGCAGGTTTGTTTGTTTTTTGTTCTTCATCAGACCTTTTATTAACATTCTGGTACATCTCTTGACTGCACCTGGTTTGTTAGTGACTGAGTATAATGGCATCTTTGCCCTGGGCTCTTGGAGACGGTGCATATGGATGGGGAAAGCAACAGATAATATGGATGCAAATTTCAAATCACTGGTTTCATCCCCGAGGCACTCCAAGAGGACAAATCTCAAGGAAATAGGGAGAACAGCATGACTGTGCTTTTAGTTCCTACTGAAGGTATAGACTTGAAAATGTTGTTCATGGTCCTTGCAGTATTTTCCTTTGCAAAATAACAGAACATAAACTTGTTTCAGTCAGAAGTACCTGTAGTCTCTTGACGAAAGCTTAGTCCAGTGGCAGATCATCAAGAGCGCTATATTTACCAGCCAGTGCTTGAAGAAGAGCCTGTCCCTTGCACAGGATCAAGATACCGGAAACCCAACATGGTGGTCTTTCTGATGAGCACCCACTAATGATCACTGGCACAGCATACACACTGATTTGGACTAATCACTGCAAGGATCCATCTTTAATGCACTGAGAGGGAGGCATTTTCAACATTCGCGTCAATGTTCTCTTGCCTACAGAATCACTCATATGGAAAAAGCAACTGTCTTTTTCTGTTTATGTAATTTTGTTTATCTTACTGGAGGGTTTTTTTTTCTTTATTTCTTTTAAATGTTTTCATACTGATAAAACCCCTACATATTCCACAGAACAGAACTGGTGTGACCCCAGGAACGCGCTGCTATTCAGCCTTTGAAAGTAAAATACAAACTGAACCTTCTGAGCTGGAAAGATTTATCAGGTTTTGTACTTCCTAAGACAGGGAGTCCTCTTGAGCGGTAGTGTACATACTTCTTTAGCTAACTGCCTCAAATCTTCCATTGCATTCAAATAGATGATAAATACCAGTGCTGTAGAAATCTCTCAAACATACTGCTACCTCCTCCACAAACTGCCAAGAGAGGCTTTGTAAGAAAAATGAGCTTCATTTTTAGGTATTTTTTAAAATCAGTGCCATAATTACTGACTTGATGTATTTTCTTACTCTTTCCTCCACTGATGCATACCCATCTCCTGGAGGATGCTGCAGTCTCAGTTACGTCTGATGTTTCTTCCAAACTTCAGAACCTGTGTCAGTCTGGTAATTAGTTTGAAGACAGGATTAGTTAAATTGGATTGCTAGAATGGATTCCATAATACCCTGGGAAGTCTGATATTTGTAATCAGCTATGTAACCGTTGCTATGATACTGGAATTGTTTATTTTTTGGAAAAAAGATCTATTAAAATATTTGCCTTTCTAAAGCTACAAATCCAAGATATACAAAAGTTTAGTTGGTCCTATGAACAATTTTTTGATGCATTCATATATAAGTAATATATTAACTCTTCACTCAGAAAACATGTGGAAAAACTCACAAGAATCTACTAATATATCTATCAGTTACATTCCTAAAAAGAAGCATGTTATAGCTGATGAATGTTTACTTCGATGATCTTTTTCCTCTGTTAGCCTATTTAGCTGCATATACACAGAAAGCATTGCACACACAGAAGACAAGAAACATCTATTAAGTATCTTAAATTTAGTTTGTACGTCTGACAGAAACAGATCATCCTCTACAGCATAAAAAATATATAACATTGAAATATAAAGGACTCGGTGATGAAGCTTGTACCGCCTTAACTAGAATGACTGGACCACATTTCAGTTTTTACCCTCAGGTTCTTTTTCTCAGTTTCCTACCTGTGGCCCCATAAAAAATACTGAATAGTTCTACTCCCTCTCCAGAGCTCAGCTTCAATTACTTTTAGAAGGTTCTCTCATCCTTAATTGTCATTTATCCAAGTTATAATTATTTAATCCTTTAATCTCTTTTCAAAAGTCAATTGTGAGCTCTTCCCTACTGTTTTCCTTTTCACAATGTTCAACCACCTGAGCAGTGACAGACAGACTCCAGCACAGTTGTGATACATGTCAGGAATCATCTTCTGGTGGTAATCATCTAGCGATGTGTCTTCTCAGCTGTCCTTAGCAGACTCCTTCAGTTCACTGCATTGCTCTCTACATGGTATTCTAATGGATAAAATTGTTGATTTTACTATGTTTTAGAGACAATGCCCATTTTCTTCATTATTATTTTGCTTCCAATTCCAGTGTGCATTTCCTTTGCTTTCATTATCTGATAGAGACTTTGGGGTAGAGAAGCTGGGGGTATGGAGAAGTCTATAACTGACAAAATGTAATTAAAGCAATCAGAAGAAAAGACCGTGTCACCCCCATGGCTTTATTCCTAAACTTATTTTCAACTGCCAAAATGTTGGTGAAAATCTGGTTGCACTGAAATTGATTTCCAAAATCATGATTTAATTCTTTACCTCTGTTTCTCCATTTTTTTTTTCCTGTTGATATTCCATTAATCAGATAGTAAAGACTTTGGTGGGTATTGTGTAATTCAAATCGCTCTCTATTCCTAGTGGGGTTTCTTCCCTCTCTTCTAATCTGGCATTTAATCTATCTCAGCTTCAGCCTTGAGTAACAGCAAATTCTGCTCACTGGGATGCAACTGAGTCCATCAGTGATGAATGTTCTGTTCACATTGTTATGAATCTCCAATAAATCCATTTCATATAAAACTAGGACACTTTAAAATACTGGCAATTGTTGCTTTTAGTCTTCGATGTACAAAAAAAATAAAATAGTGTAGTGACTGCTGCTGGTTAAACCTGCTTTTGACAGTCCACGTCCATTTTCTCTTGCCTTATACAAGTCTCAACTAGTCTAGGTTCCGACTGCTAAGGATGTAATGGGTGTTGTGAATTATAGCTGATGACCCTGAGAAAAATGCAATTTATTGTCAATTGTCCATTATAATCTGTGGGAAAAACAACATACTTTTCTTGAAATGCTGTGTGAAAAACAAGTGTTGGCCCCAAATTTTCGGAACATAATATAACCACTAGATTCACTCTTCTCTTGTAATGCCGATGAGCCCCAAGAGTACTCATAAATATTGGCAGACTGAAGTAGGTAGTATTTTGCCAGTTTTTTTCCTGCTAAATTGTAGTTAGTGTTTTTAACATAGCGATACATAACAACGCCCTTAATGCTGTTCCTTGGAACTTCCTCCTGAAATTCTGCTTCAACTCACTTAGGTCCTAGGACATGTAGATCAGCTAGCGATATTGCTGCCAAAAAATAGTTAATGAATTTGCTGGTAGACCCCAAGAAGGGGGAAGTCTGCATTTCAAACAGCTGCATTTCAACTGTGGCAGGAGGAAGAAAACAGTTTTTTGTACTTCCAAGTTTTATTCACTCTTGTTCCACGTATATCAGTGAGACTCATTTAAATGTAGCATTCAAGGTATCCTATTTGTAAAATTCTTATAAAACCAGCTTTTGTGTCTGTACCAAGCTCTATTCATACTGAGATGTATGTGGAAGAAGACAGCTGAAACACACTGTAGACACACCCTCCTAAGATGTCACATGAGGCTAGGAGCCTGTTGCTTTTCTTTCACTAATTAGTTCATAGCCAGTTCATTATTATGTTGAGATCTAACATGTCATTTCAACTCCATTGGTATTTGCCTCTCTGTCTGGACACTCTCTAGATTAACACTGTCACGTTATTTCAACAGAAGTCTCGTGAATGAAGAAATGAAATGAAAGCGGGGATGTAGAACTCATTTATCACCATGGCTATCTTAGTTACAACTTCTGGTCTGCTCTTTTCCCAGCAATGCAGTTTTAGCTGTCAAGTCTGTTCCTGACATTTGTATCAGCGGACAGTTTGCTTCTTTACAGTTCCTGCTAGGATACCAACGTATTTTGGACAACTTGTAGAGAACTGTATACAGAGTCAGTGGCTACACTGCATCAGGGGTGACAGATATATTATTAGCGCACTGAGCGTAATTAAGTTTGTGAGGTGCTAGCTACTGTGGAAATGGCACAACATCACAGCTGCGACCTGGGCGCCAAACACAGACCTGCCTGGATCCTCAGCACGCTGAATCACAAGTTGAATGTTGAAAGTATCGGACTGCTCATGGTTGCTGTTTTGTTCAGGACAACAGCCCACACACGGAACATTATCCTGTTTTTCAACCTTCTAGTTTGGTTGAAGTTCTCTCTTCTAACAAACCCTTTTCATCCCAAATTGAAACCATGGCTAGCGCAGCCTTCTGAACCGCTAATGAGATGTGGCTGTGGGAATCCTCAAGACCAGTAAGTTTGAATCTTAAAAGATATTTGTGTTTATGTAGTGGAAATATGAGAAAGCATATTTTGACTAATGGTATCACCCTAGAGAGAAACATACTTGTTATAAATATGTTCCATTGCAATTGCTGGAAATCTAACAAAATCGCCATAAACAGGACTTACATCAATGTTTCTGCTTGACCTTTCTGGGAGAATAAAAGTACCTTCTGGGAATGCAAAACAAATGAATTTTTTGGAAACAAAATGAGTAACACAGCCCTTCCTCTCTATAAAATGGAGCCCCGATATAGCTGCTGCTGCTTAGTAACAGTTCCTCACAACGATTCATAAAAGCACCAGATGTAAAGGTGCACACGTGTGTTTCTTAACTCCGGGCTCTGATGCAAAACTCAGAAACACTCATGCTGTGGGTATAAGAATTTGAAATTTTAGATGAATAGCATTTTCAAAATGAAAACCATATCCTTCTAGACATGGATAAGCCATGCAATCAGCTCCCTTGACATTCTTGTTGCTGCCAGTTGATGTGTTGTTGGAACCGCGATAGCTGTTGCATACCATTGCCTGGTGCTTCCCGACAACAGCTAGCTCTCTTCTGCATTTTCCCCTTAGGAGAAAGATACCCCGTCTAGCACAGAAAACCTGCTAGAAATAGTGGGATAAAAACCTCACAATTTTTGGGAGCTTGGTTAACCTACAAAAATACTACCAGCACCATTAAAGTTGAATATATTTAATAGGACCAGAAGGGTACCAAGACATTAAATGCAAATAATAATTAAATATTCTAGATAAATGTAAATGCAGAACTGAAGTAGCATTAAGAAAATTGCATTTTTTTCCCTTCGGACATTATTCCAAAAGAGTTGTTAATTTGGATTAGTTATCACAATCCAAATTAGAGTATTTTATAGTATCTTATACAAATAGCTAAAAAGACTAGTACTGCTACTAACCCCCCTTTTTTTATACATTCCTAGTAGCAGATGCAGTATATTCACACAAGAAATATTATTACCCTAAAAGTAAAGTGTAACAAAGTTCATAGAAACATCCTCATCTCTTGCAGCAAGTGACTGCTGATGCAGTTTGATCCCTTACCCAGCTCCTCAAGTTGGTGAAGTAAGAAACATGAATCCCTCATTGCAACATACAGTTTCCTTTTAAAAAGAGGAAATAGATTAAAGCCAATTAGAATTTCTGATGCATTTATTACCCAACAATCAGAAAAATAAAATAAAATAAAATAAATAAAATCGCCACGTTTGTGTGGCAGAGCTTGATAAAGCAAAGTGAGCGACTCCCCACCCCACTCCCAGACCATCCGGAGCAGAACTCCGCTTTGGCAAGGCAGGTTTAAAACCAGCCAGGAGCCTTGCCAGCAAAAGTACAGAACCAGTGCATTTCTAGATTGGCTCTTCTTCTGTGGCCTCTGCCAACTGGCTCCCATCAGCGCGGCAGAGCGGAGACTGAGCTCCTTTGCTTAACCCTCTGCTACAACCAGGCAGAGTCGAAAGGCTGCCTCTCACCATCCTGATAGGAAAATCCCATCTTTCATAAAAAGCCATGGACTGGAGAGTGTGGGTTGCACAGCAGCATTCGTGCAATCGTTAGCAAATACACGCTGTGTAGACTTTCGAAAGACATCAGTAGATAGAGTTATTCCTGCTCACCCCATCCTACAACTCCCTTCTCCTTCCTCTCTCTCCACACACCCACATGTTAAAATTAAGTGGGTCTTAACAGATCCATAAGTGGGATATACCCAAGTGTTTCCAATTTACCCTCGGTGAACTTGAATGAAAAACATTTGAAAATGAAATTCTGGGTGAAATCTTACAGCATTGCTACAGCATATGGAGCTAATTTCAAATAGCACTTTGATAATGTCATGATCTGTTAGAAAGTGTTCACCTTATACCGATGATATTATAAACTCTGTTGCCTCACTCAGTATATGTTCATCTTACGATCCATAAGAAAGCTATTTAGTGGATTGTGAAATACGAACTTTGGCCAGAGCTAATTTAGAAAGATTGTTATACTATGGATGGTGCAGCTTGTTTCTTCTGTGAGTTTCATATTATTCAACTGTTCACAGCTAGTAAATTCACATCTAATAAGCTGCAAAAGTTATCAGATGAAACACAGCCCATTGTAATCCCCACATGAAGTAAATAACTGATGAAAAATTAGTTCCAGCATGTGTAACAAATATTTTTGCAAACAGCATCTGATAAAGGAATTGGCTTTATTAACAACTAACTTATTCACACAATGGAGAAAATGCAAAAATCTGTTCTATCTCTACAGGCCGCAGCATTTCTCACATGCTTACCAGGAAAGAAAGAGACTTAACTGGAAACAAAAGCACATATAGACCACATCTCCTGGCAGGCACAGAACTTGGCACTGGGAATGCAGCGGTAGAAATATGTTGAAGTAGAAGGGATTTGCAGGATGTGAAACACAGGCGAAAAGGCACTTGTGCTAATGAAAGCCTTGTTGTAGGGCTGCTTGAGATGCACTGACGCACCGCGGGGCCATGTTCATCAGTTCAGACAAACTCTTCATTGCTCTGCATTGAAGGTGGAAGAAAATAGTAAATCTACACTCCACTTCTTGAGACACAACAGGGGCCAGAGACTCCAACTGTGAGTCCAACTAACTTCTGGTTCTTCTAAACCCAAACAGTACCACGCAAAGGGCTGGTCCAGCGACCAGGGCAAATGAATTTGTGCTGGTGTTGGGCCTCCGCCTCCGACACTGGCAGAAGGGCGGGTGGTGTGAAGCTGGCTATGACAGATTCACGTTCCTCAGAAGATCCCCGATTCATAGGCATCTCTTAAGAGCCTCTTGACCCCATATGCAATACAGGGTGAAAGAGTCTAAAAATCCTCGGGTTCTCCCTAGAATGGTAAGTTTTCAGGCATTATAAATTGTGCTTTCAGAAGTACCACTTCAAATCTGGAGCACTCTTAGAAATCTACTTCTTTGCAATGCACCAAAACGAAGTCCATTGCTGAATGTGTTTTAGAAGTCTGTTTGCTGTGTAATACTTGAGACATCGCCCAAGGTCCCTGATGTAACAGCAAGCCCACTGCCGTTTCCCTTCAGCAAGTTTCCAATAAACAATACATGAGCAAAGAGGAACAACCAGGAGCTTACACAATGGTTCTCGGATGATGCACCAGAAAGGATGCTCAAGAGCAGACCTAATAAAAATCAAATTATTCAGAAGACCAGGCGCTCACTCAAGCAGTTGTTTGGGGCTAAAGGTGTTATAGAAACGTCCACCATACATAGTGATTGCTCCATGCACTGAGGGGTCCACTGAGTGATTTGAGTGAAAGGCAACAGGCACGTGTAGAACCAGGTAAATGTGCTGACATGAGCATGAGCACTGAACTAAATAGAAATCTCATTTCACTAAGCGCTGAGTCCTGGCAACTTCACTCCATTTTTCTCTTGCTTTCACAAACTTCCACTATTGTTAGAGACAGCTGGAACAAGCATTGAAAGGTCTTTCAAGATTTAACCCTTAGAAAATCAGTGTTAAGCCTTGTACTAGGGACAAGCTCAGACACCAGAGAGGGTTGAAGTTTTGTTCAGTTATGACAGATTTTCTTCTTTACCCTTCTTTAGGTCAGTCCCTTAGCCTGCAGCAATACTTCTCCCCAATGGGGCAGAGGTTTCTCAGGTACTAGCAGGAACAGCCCCTTTCCTCTGCCTCATTTCTCCTTTACTCCAGCAGCAATTCCTCTGCCTCTGAAGTCTGTCATCTTTTCTTGCCAAAGAGAAAGGAATGACAAAAGCATTCAAAGAAAAAGAAAAACAGAGAAATCCCAAGCCTCATGTGTGACATAAAGAAAACAATTCACATGATCTTTATTTTTGTAACCCTCGTCCTCCTCTCACCCCCATGCCTGTTGTTATCACTCAGCATGTTATTGTTATTACTTGAAATTTGTTTTTAAAAGTGCCTATCCAGCGCTGGAGGTGCTTGAATACACATTGAAAATATACAAAACATATGTCTAACTTAGACCCTATGTTCCCTGAGGAAGGGCTGGTATCCTCTGTAGTGCACTCAGCACACTTATGGCATGAACAAATTATAAACAATAATAATAAAGAATAACTTGTGCCTATTTATCTGTTTGGTCTATGAAACTGATCTGTCAGTGACCCTGAAAACTCTCGGTGACACACACTGCGGTTGAGTTAAAACCAAGCTGCTCTTTCCATTATTTTTTTTTCCGAATAGCTTGAGTCAAAATCCCAGGGTAGGTGACACAGAGCGACCCTCCTGCTTTTGATGTGAATGGGAAAGGATTTGTCTTTTTATATCAAAGCTAGCTGGGAAGAGGAGGTGGGTGGCCATGAAAGGGAAAAGCCATGAAATTATCTCCATTGGTTTATAAGAAACAGCCATTCGATGGGATTTTGGGAGGGGGAAACCTTCTGAAAAATGTGCTCGTGTGATTCCTCTAGAGGCCAGCACATCTGAGCCAAGCGCTCGTATCAAGCGAGGGGGGGGCAGGAGAAGTTCTTCACTTAATTGAGAACACACTTGTTTGCAGAGTTCAATGTCGGGAACTCCAACATTGTTTTTAAAAGACAGAGTATTGTGTAGGTGTCGGAATTCAGAAGAGGCAAAGCAAAAACGGATGGAAAAAAGGCAGCTGTGATGATTTAACTCTCCGAACACCTTTAGCCGTTTCCCTTCCTGTGCCCCACCAACTGGATCTCACTCTTCGCTCTTGGCTGCTGCTAAGAGGAGCAAGCCTGTCTCCTCTGACCCTCTCCCTGCCCACCTCTCTGGCATGTTCTTCCTCCAGCAGCCTGCTCCTGCCTACACCCAGCTTACTGCATCGAGTCCTTCTTCCTCCTGCCTCCCACAGCCTTCCCCGGCTGCTGCTGCCACGCCGAAGCAGAGCTGCCTGCGTGACACAGCCATGCCTCCTTGTGCTGATCCAGGCTTCAGGGAGGAGGCAGGGATCGGCGGCACCGAAGGGGCTCGTGCAGAACTGACAGTCGGAAAAGGAGATGAGTTTCTGGCGGGTGACGTTCAGGTCAACAGTGGCATGCTACCTGAGCGGGCAGGAGCCAGCCTTCCCCAGACAGCAATCTTTGGCACCTCAGGATACTTAAAATTTATATAGTTCTCATGAATTAACTTAGGAATTAGCTACGCTTCACGCAGTCAAACCCAAATGTTATCTTCTTGCGGCACAGAGCCTATAGCCTACATCTCTGATGTTCTGCCTTAGGGGTCTTCTGAACACAGAAGAAAAAGGACACGCTTCCATTGGCTATCTCATCTGCCGGTTCTAATAGAATACAAACCCAAAAGAGACATCGCTAAAAACCAAAAAATCCTTAACAAATCCTGATCCTTTTTCATTACTAGGGCAAAGTTTCTGTATATTAGTGGGAGTCCTGTCAAAATACACACAACCCGTAGAAAGAGGCTGAAGGTAATTAGCATCCTCACATGTTTCAGAATTTGATTGCTGCTGGTCTGATGCAATGACAGTTTTGTATTCCTGTTTTTGAGATTGACAGATGAAGACAAGGTAGTTCTGCATAACTCAAGTCAGGTTAAATTTACCTAACTGTCACCCTGATCTGGTAGATGATGACTTGGTCCTTTTAAATGCATTGCAAAACTGGAACAGAGTAAAAAGATTGTAAGGGATGAGTCTTTTTCTCAAAGGTTGTAATATTCCTAGTCCTAATCAATAAACTAATGGACCTATATCAAGGTGATGAAGTATGGTTCATTTTGTTTGGAAAGAAGCAATTGTTACTGAAAGCCACTGGGTATGGCCAGTCATAACGCCTAGGTATGGTTGAAGCAACTGAACTAGCGTAGCATCACCATATAATTCTGATCAAAATATTCTACATACTATTTCTTTTTCTAAAATATGTAATTTTGCCTGTTCAGCAGTTACTTTCTCTTTACACAAAGAAAGGTCTCATTCATCACAGCTGACCTGGCAGCAGAACAAGGATACCGTACTTCTGACTTAAAAACGATAAGGAGAGACAAGCAGGTACCAATGTGGTAAAGGAGTGAGAATAAAAGACGCAAGGCAGAAAGCCAGATTCAGACTGATGTGATGTATTCTTCTGTGTGAGTCTTTTATCTCACCCTTTATATCTTGGTTGCCTTTACAGTAACAAATGGGGCTCCTCCTTCCCATCATCATATAGCTTAAATTGATGCACTATTTCTATTTTATCAGAGGAATTTTGCCAGAAGAGAGAAAACAAGAAGGAGAGCATCCTGAATTTGAAGATAATTAGCACAGTTTTACATAATAAATTAAATGACTAAAGCTTTTGAAAATCCCAGTTAAAAGGTGACCCAGCAGAATACTAAGCGCTCAGTGGCAGACAATTTTGCTTACAATACTACCGAAGGACAAGAACGTGTAAATGTCTCTGTGTTTTAGTCACACTGCTTAAATCACAACAGGTAGCTGGAGTTGTATCGTGAACAAATACCTCTGGCATAAACACATTTTCTTATACAGTGCATATACTTCTTGCCAGCTCAAGACAGGCAGGATATATTGCCACCAAAAGCTGCTTTCATTTAAGTATTATAATAATACTAATGTGAATCTTACCATTCATGGGAAGAATTTTTTCGCTTTATCTTAAATGTTGATAGGCGGGAAGAGGAAATAGTGTGGCATCCCAAAGCAATATGTTAAAAGTTGCCCCCACCTAATGTCATTCTGATCTTTAGAAATAAAAAGCAGTATCACAAGTTTTTGACATAAATATTAATTGCTATGGAAATCCAAATAGTGGGGATAAAGGGTTGGATTATTTAGTTAAATGCAGCTTGTGGTATTATCTTGTGGTTGGCTTGGTTTGGAATCAAATTAGTTTTTCAAACTGAAAAACCTCTAAGTTCCCATCCCCGGAGGTGTTCAAGGCCAGGTTGGACGGGGCTTGGAGCAACCTGGGCTGGTGGGAGGTGTCCCTGCCCAGGGCAGGGGGGTGGAACTAGATGGTCTTTAAGGTCCCTCCCAACTCTAACCATTCTATGATTCTGTGACTCAGTCCAAAAGCTGACATGTTTGCCCATCTCTTGCAACCAGTAATTTATTTTTTATCGTTTAAGGGCCAGAGTTGGAAGCAAGTTCTATGATTTCTTAGATTCATTTAAAAGCGGGAAAAATCTCACAATGTTTTTGTAGGCAGCTCAGTAATACTTAGCAGAACTGCCAGTTTCAAACAATGCATTAAAATCATGGAAAAAAATAGGAAGAAATTGTATTTATGTGTAGTCTGACTGCAAATGCTATTGTTATGCTCAGGTATAACAATCAGATATAGGTATTGCTCATATTAACATTTATTAAGAGATTATCAGTATAACCAGACTACGGGTTGAAACAAAAAAGTTTATCCAAACTTGTGGTATTTCAGTTCTGAATTTTTCATCCCCTTAGGGGTGAGGCTGAAGGATATGGAATCTGGATCTAGTTCTTAATTTTGTGGCTTGGTCTCTTTTCCAGTTCCTGCAGAAACATGTTCATCGAGATCTCCTGACATTTCTCTGCATTTTTTAATTTCTTTCAATGATAATTTGAAGCAAGTCCTGCCCTTTTCCCCGTAACATTATGCTTTTTACAGGACTGCAGCATGTAAACACTAAAAAATGCAAGCATAGCAACTCTGTGAAATACATAGAAACAAATGTTAACAGAACAGCCTTTTCCACATTATTACAGGAGTTTCATGGACCCGGGATTGCCCATGCAAACCAAAGCAGAGTTACATATAAACCTGAGCGTTCCTGTCCTGGGTGAACAAACAGACTGTGGCTCCATGGACTAAGGTTAAGGAATATGAGATTTCAGTCCTGGCTCGCCAATGAATCATTTTGCAACAGTGGGTCTGTGTGTAATATTAAGTATTATGATTATAGAAGCCAATGCCTTGGGAATGTAGGTAAAAGCTTCCTAGAAATGGGTAGTTTGACTCTCTTAAAAGATTACCAGCACTTTAAAAATTGTTCAAATAAATGGAAAATATGGACTAAAAAGTAGGCTCACTTCCAAAAGATGAAATCAAAGCCCTGATACCTTTTATCATGGTTTCATCATAGCTAATAAAATTTCCGTAATTATCTGAGGACACTGAAGCCTTTTATCTGTGATGAGTGACAGAGCATTGTGTGTCTTGACTTAGAAAGGTAAATACAATACATGCCTGTGACAGCATCTCAAGAAACAAAAATAAACAGAGATCCAATTACAGATGAATACTAGCATAATCCTGAAATCGCTATTTCCCCTTCCATGCTATGCATCTTCCCAACTGCCAAAATAACTATTGGCCCGCTTGCTTTTTCACGTGCGCTTTAATAGCTGCCTACATTAGCCCAAGCTTCTGCTGAAAGTGGCCCCCAAACTACCTTTTTGTGTTTAATCACTGAAAGTAGCCCCATCATTTAATCAAAAGCCTCTGCTTTAATCAGTGATCTCCTTCCACTCCAGGCTTACAAGGAACAGAGAGCATTCTTCTGTAACAAGCCTCTTTGCTCCTGAAAAATGAGGGATTGTGTAGACATTGAAGGCTGAAACTCTCCCAATTTGCCCCAAGGGATGCCAAGTGTAGCTCGGAGAAGTACAAAGGGAACCTGTTCTTGCTGCTTTTCAACTGTGGCCCTACTTAAATTGCCACGGGGGTTTCACATTTCATTCTCCTAAGGTTACTGTCTCAGGCTTTTCTGTAGAAAACATTAAGGATGTAGGCCTTGCTTTAAACCGACTTCCCTGGGAATAAGATTGGGCTCATAATCTTGTAGTACCTAACGATTCACATGTTTGGTATTGTCTGTTTTTCATGCGTGAATCAACCAGCCAGATATTTAGAAAGAGCTCCTAATTTAATCTGTTGCTATATATACCCACAGAAACACACATGCACACATACACATGGAATGGAAAGAAGGTAAAATGAAATAAAACCAGCACTTTATACTTCACAAAGGTTTATAATCTGAAAATTTCACGTTCTTTTTAGACATTGGATTAAAATTCTCACTACAATCTTGGAAGGCACAAGCCAGTAATAGATACTATGCAGGAGGATCACTTGCTGTACTGTTGAAATGCTGCCACTTCAGAGTGGAACAGAGCATCTGTTTTACAGATTAGAATAGTTTGGGACATGAAATGAAGGTTCTTATAACCACCTGAAGCTGTAAAGGAAAATGTATGTAAAAGGAATTTTAATTAGCTGAATCACTGCAGCAAGAGCCCTGGGAATGCCGATGAATAAAGCAGGTAAGATTCTATCACTAATGTTTTGACTCTTCTGACAAGCCCCAAAATCATTTCATATTGCCTCTAAAAGATGTTCTCACTTAGCTCAGCTTACATTAAGACCAAGTCTACTAAAGCTATAGAATCGTGCCAGATTTAAACAGGGGCAAATGGCAGCAGTACTGTATTGGGCAACAGCGGCATTTACCATAGCTGTTAGTTGCAGCCCAACCGCAGTTGGGGACGCCATGGCTGCACCGCGCTCTCTGGCAGCCGGCACGGTACAGAGCCAAACCAGAAAGACGATTCCTGCCCAGAGGAGCAGCGGTAATTTTAGAGTATGTCTACACAGGCAGGTGCAGACAGGGGAGAGCTCCTCTGTCTGGTGTCCGGGCTGGCGGCAGGCAACCCCGCTCCAGCCTCAAAAGCCCAGCAGCCGCGCTGGCACGTTGCCCCGTTATCGGGCTCGTCTCTCGCCAGGTCAAAGCATGGAGAGAAGAGCTCACATCTGCACCTACCAACCCAGACTTGTCTTCAGCGCTGGTGCCCTGGTTGTTGACAGCGGTCAAGAACTGAAAAGGAAGGGTACTATTTACTGAATTATGTTAATTTCCATTAATTGTAGCACTGAAGGAAGAGTGACTGAATGAAGTAGGAGGCCTTTTCTATTCTGCCTTTTTTTTAAAAAAAAAAAAGCAGCATTTGTGAGAGAGAAAAAAAAGAGAAAGCTGATTTTCAAGGGTGGGTAAAGTGCAGATACTTGTCTTCCCTTTCTTCCTTCCTCCGCTTTTGACAGACCTCATCTTTCTCCCCCTGAACATAATGATCCCATAACGGATCCCGTAACTCCAACTGGAAAAGGCTGTTGTTTCCAGCATGTGAGAAGATGAAGAAAAAATTACACCACAGCCTGCTCTGTCACAGCGCAAAGACAATAAATCGTGGATGGGGTCATCTGAGACATTTAATATGGTTTCCAACAAATTCAACTAGATCCCTGGGTTCTCATTGGCACCAGCAACGCGCAATAGCCAAATAAACAGAATATTGCCAACGCGTCCTCTCACCCAACAGCTGTGGGGTTCTTGTTCTTATTGCTAGCGAAGATACAATATAATACATGTGCAGAAGATGACTACAATTTAATTTACACCAGTTGTAGTACAGAAATACAAGCCACCACACAGAGCTGAAATCACGGGGATGGTGCCATCTGTATGTAATTGTCAGCGTTACGTTTTCCATTACATTTTCTTCTGGAGGAAGGGGAGGATATACAACTGGGTAGCAATCATAACAATCAGGCCTTACAAAATATCAGTCAGGAATCACACTTTCGTTTGCTAAAGGGGTGATTTGCATTTCATTCTGACACATAAGAATGGTCTATTTCTAAACAATGTCACAGAAAATTATATGAAATTAAATTTTTATTCCAAATATTGTAAAGCAATAGGCCAAACAGATGGACAGGTATGGCATTACTTCATCTGTGGCATGCTAGGCTTGGCTAAGGGCCTACGGAGTACAAATGTTTCAGCAGTCCTTAGGGGTTAACAGGCATTACATTCAGCGAGGCCCAGAAATTAAAAGATCTGGCAATTGTTGCTTTTTGGTTTAACCCTGGAAGAGGCTGCTAGACTGGGAAAATAGCTAGCTAGACTAATCAGCTCGCCATTTTTAAAGGAAAACCTAAGAAAATGTAATTGCAACAACTGAAAAACAGCCCAATATGTGTTAAGCTTGAATTTATTTGTTCTGTTGCATATATTTTCTTGGAAAACAAATACTTAAAAAGACCTTGAATACTCCTTACAGATCTATGAATATTATACAAAGACTCTGCCAAGTCTTTAATCTGTTTGCATCTTCCTAAAGAACTCCCTAGTAGCTTACAGCTAGAAACTGAGGGTGCAGTTCCATGAATATTTTCTGTAGCAGCAAAGCCATTTAAAAAAGCTCCTGGTGCCCTCCACACCATCCTCCCCCTCACGGCCCGCATGTGCCCTTGTTCGGCGGTTCACCTCCCTCTCAGCAGCGCTGGCAGAGCGGTCTGCAGGGCTGATCCGTGAGCTGAAGCAGTGGTCGGAGGGGATGGAGAATCCTGGCACTACGTAGGTGGTTTGAGTGGAGATTACATTTGCGGAATGATACCCCGAAGCACTAAGTTCCCCCAGTCTCCGCGAAAGATGAACCTGGACCAGAGTATTTTCCTTCCAGAATCCCTGACAGCATCAGCTGCTGTGAGGGAGTCCTACACAGCGCTCTGTAGCAGGAAAGAGAAATCATTTTTATTTTAAATATACTTTTGCTGTGTATATTTCTCTAACAGTTCTGAGTTATGCCAATGGAGCCAATAATTTTCCAGTCCCCTCTAAACTGTGCCCAGGTTTTGTGAGGACAATTTTTTTCCTGTGAGCACTTTTCTGAAAAACCTCAGCTTTGCATATGCTCTTTGGATTCATAGCCAGAAAAGGGGGAAAAGGGCTAACTACCCAACTGCACAAACCGTGCACTACAAAATGTCTGTGCCATTTCACATAAAGACTCTTGGATAGACCAAAACAGGGATTAATCTCTTTGAAACTCTGACCCCTGGCAATCCCCTATGGGTCTGGAAATACAAACACTCTAGGAGAGAAAAGTTCTGCAAAGCATTCACACCTCCAAAACGACAATATACCTGTCGGCATATGGCCATTCTCCAACATCTTTCAAGATGAGCGCTGCAGCCAACATGCTATTTTACCAAGAAATAGTTAGAAAAATCTACATTAAACAGTTTTACCAACGTTTGCCCATCCATCATTCTTCGGAACAAAATCTCTGGCAAAACCGCTGCAGACCAAGACTTTGATGGATAGGGACTGGATGCCCTTCCAGCGAAATCCAAGAACTTCAGCTTAATTGTTTTAACTGTTAAAAGTGGCTTTTTTAGCAAGTGATGCTTGTGAGATAGCACAGTAAAATAATTTTTGTTATGTTTAGGTTAACAAATTCTTAAAAACCCTTCTAGACCTGTACATACATGTTAAAAAAACATAAAATCAGGCCTGCAGAATGCAAGGGTTAAGTTTCTGTCCCCTTATGTTAAAGCGTTAAATGTTTCCAGAGAGCCTGGAACTACAACTGGGCAGTGCACACTTTAAGCTAACTGGCAAAGAAGTGTTGCTTTAGGCTTAGAAACAGTGTCTTTTCACTTCTGGGGCCTGGGTTTATTCCAGCTTAATCCAACTACAAATTGTTGTCTTGAAAAGCCTGCAGCTTCTTTTAAATGCCTCCCCCCTCCTTGTTGCGTATAATTACCCAGCAATTAACATTCTTGTTTACCAGTGGTGATTTCTGAGTTGTGTCAGTACGTGTGTGTTTATGTAAGAGATGGAGCCTTTAATAAAAGCTACATGAACTGACCCAATGCTCTTGGGAAGGATAAGACAAATTGGTGTGGAAAACCGAAAGATCGTAATGATCCAAAGGGGAGTTGAGAATTAAGACAAAGCACAAAAATAAAATATCTAATTTGTTTTTGCTTCATTTCTTTGAAAGACCTACCACAGAGTTCTTTCCCCTACCTGATGTAAATAATTGCTTCTGCAACGTTCAGTCATTCAGAGGCTGTTGGGTTAGAATAGTTGCAGGATGATAAAGTACTTTAGAGATAAGTTTACATAAAGAGAAATTAGACCTATCCTGCCAGAATAGTGACTCAGCCTAACGCGCTGGTTTACAGGCTGCCCTGGTCTTGAAAATCATGGTTCAAGTCTTGGCAACAAGGACCAGGTGAACATTGTGTTCTTCACATGGAGCATCAAGTTTCTGGGGCTTTGGCTGTCTGGCACACGCGCTCGGAGAGAGGTGCTACTGCACGGTCAATTAAACGGTCTCACAGCCTTAAGCAGTAAACCCCATCTGCTGGGTTGCTGTGCAATTAGGTGCATTCGGCAGCAGAAAAGATCCTTCAGAAATAACCACAGACTTTAACGAGGTGTAGGATTTTCTAGGAGTATTGTGCTCTAGTCTGTAAGAGGACCTGTGAGCATATGGGACTATTGCCGGATGGGATGCAGTATAGGATGAGGCTGTCTCTAGCACATACCAAGGAAGATTAAAAGAAGTGGGCCGGCTGGATGAGTCACAGCTCCAGAGAGCGCGAAGGAGAACGTGAGGAGGGCATTGGTGTGAATCCGAGAGGAACTGACTGGCAGCTGATTCACATCACAAGCACGCTGGGGAAGCCTGGTCATAACCTCTTGCTGTGAACCAGTGAAACGTTAGCACAGGACGGTGCAAGGCCAGGTGCTGCAGTGTGCAAAGCAGCTCTGTTGATGCTTGTGACACACTCACAAACCTGTTTTCTTAGTGTGACTGCTGGTTCATAATTTTCTGTTGTCTAAGATATTAAAATGTGCCCTCTGCTCATACCTCAGCATCTACCGCACGCCGATAGGGTGACTTTCATGTCAAGAAAGAAAACTTCATGTGAAGTGACAGAAGGAAATTCTTAAACAAATGAGTAGAGGAAGGTGAAGACAGAACATACATTCTTTTCTGCTTTGTGACTTTATATCTGCCACATATTTAAACTCCTGATAATACACTGTATGTCTTTCATACACAAGCACAAACCAGAGGTCGATGAAACCATTGTAGGAGCATGGCAATAAATTGCTTTGTATAACGGTTTCTACATTGAGTTTTTTCCTTTCTGTAGAATCTCAGTACCTGAGACCCCAGAACTCTGTGGTGACGGAGAAAAGAGGGAATAAATCTAGTAACATGTAACTGAAGACAGTATGCATAGTACATGAAATTAGTGCCCAAACAACTCCCTACTCTCCACTAATGGTCCAGGTACTGGGCAAAGCATTCTGCAGCTCTCCCATGGAGTGGTATGACCCTTGTTGCATTTTCAATACGTAGTGTAACAGTGAGCGTGTGTGGCAGTCAAAGAGAAATGTTGAGGTTTGACAACAGCCCAGTCTTGCAACAAAAAGGTATCCCTGATAAGCGTAAAGTAGAAGGAGCAATGATAGAAGAACTATTGGAGCTTGTTATCCAGTTCAAAGGATTTGTTTAGCTCTGATGACTGCTAGCTGGCTTCAGCCAAGTAAAAGCAACACGATAGCAACCTGTGTTCTTCCCATTCATAGTTCCTCCCTTCTGTGCAGTTGACTTCACAAGTGTTGTTGCAAATGAAATGTATGAGAGTATTTATGAGAAGAATATTTTCTCTGCTTAACTCCTGCTAGATGCATTGGCTCACTGACATTCACTTGTATCGTCCTATGCCTGGCGTCTCGTAGTTATTCTGACTCTTTCTTCTAAAAACACGTGCAGTGGGCCTATAAAATGCAGCCAGTGGAATCTCACTTGTGCGTCACCACCAACTACCGACAACTGCAGAATACCACAATGACGTTGCAATGCTAGGAGGACATGAAAGTTGTTTTAGCTGTTTTATTTAAAAATAAATACAGGTGGCAAACTATGGGAAGCCACATTTAACAACTGTCTGTTCCTGCTGGTGTTTGGAGACTGCCCCAGACAGAGGTAATGTGAGAACTCTGTTTCATCCATCTACCCGTCCTCCACCAGCCACTGCCCCTCCCTGCCTTGTGTCGTGCCCCCAGCTGCGCTCTTCCCCACCTGCCAAATTGTTGGTGGCAGCACTGTGATGCTCCGACCCATCTGCAGCCATTGGCAACGCTCTGGCCTCAATCTTTTTTTTTTCCCCTCACTTTAACTCCCGTCTTCCTAAAGGCCTAGGAAGCCCTCTCCAGTGCTGCTCTGCCCCTACTTCTGGAACAGAAAATAATAAATTGGACTTCAGTGAATTGAAGAAATACTTTCCTTAGAAACTCAATGAGAAACTTGTAATTTCTCTAACGTATTCATTCCTGCTGTTTTTCCTATTTTCGTTCCCTTTCTCCTCGCCTATCAGCTACGCATAGGCATGCCAGTACCGGTTATTTAAATTCATCTGAGCAAACCTCCATAAGCTGTAGAAAGGCAGCAGAAGTACAGTGACTGCTCCAGCTAGTCTCCTTCAGCTGGGAGATCACAAGTCAAATCAGCAGGTGCTAAACATCCACGCTGGTGATGATTAATGCCCACATTGAGAACCGATGAGCTCTTCCACAATCTTACTGCATATTATCAATAATAACATTTATTTTAAATTTACAGTATTCCAGAAGAAACCCAAACTCTCACATCACTTTAATGTGCGTGACAAACTAAAACCACACAAAATGAGAGAGAGAAAAGTAGTATTTTAGAGCCTGCTTCAACACACTTTGCTCGCATTAGATAAGGCTCATTTGCAAGAATACATGTTTAAGCAGTCAGGTTGTAAAGCCTTTTGAAAAGTTTGAATCTTTGCAAAATTTTTTTTTTGGTTTGCTACGAATTTTGAATTAAGCTGTGCATTATGCACACAAAAAAGACTTACTATGGATTTACAAGTCCATGAGAAATCCTTTGCCCCTTATTACTTTTACTTGTCTTAAAGCACTATAAAAGCTGAGTTCTAGATGATGATAAAATGTTTATCTAAAGCTTGGTTTGGGATTTCAGCCATAAGAGTATTTGTTTTCAGGCATGGAGGTATAAAGAAGGCTCTGAAGAAAACACTTTGCTCAAGTCATAAGCTGCAATAATGTAATGGGCTTACAAATTTTGTGCTGCAATGTAAAGCTTAGAAGAATTTAGCTGTGAGACGTTCACTGAAATAATAACAAAAATATCAATAATATTAAAAAAAAATAATAACAATGACAAAGACCTGCAGTTCTACAAATTTGAATGCCAGTTTGCATGTAGGAAAACATTACCAAGCCAGGGAGTAGCAAACAAAAAATGTGAAACAGAAGAAGAAAAAAGCTCTAGATCTGTAGCAATATTTGGCAAGTAGAATTTGGCACTTTAGAATCAACATGCTTTTCTAGTTAAGAGTGCAAACTACACTATTTGTACCAGAGAAGGATGAATTTTCTGGATGCAGCTGGAGGGAGTAAGAATCTCTTGAACAGCCATAAGGGTTTTCAAGTCTGCCTTGAAAAAACCCTTTTTCCTGTAGCTTAAATCATCTCATTGCCCCTCTCTCCCGCCCCTGCCCCTAGTTAATGAATCTTCCCTACTCTTATTTTTCTCTTGACTAAAGGAAAAACATTGGTGTACATTAGAGATAACAGCTTATGCCAGTTGTCCCTAAGGACACTTAGCCATTCATAGAGCGGCAGTGCCTTTCAGACGCTCCTGTTTCAAAAGCACAGGCTGCTATTACCTCAGCTCACGGAGAAACGTTATTGGTACATAGCACCTTTCCCACCCAGACCATCGGCTCCCGTCCCTCTTTCAGAGGGCAGCATCAGATACATCCATGAAAACATCCCACGTTCCAATTCTTCAGTACCCCAGAACTGTGGTTTTGTATTTTGAACTTAATTACGTTAAAGGTTGTAAAAAGCTTTTCCAGCTGTGGGTGGAAGATGCAATAGAAGGTGAAATTATTATATTTTTCAAGTGTGGGGTGCAAGTGAATCCAATTACAAAGCAGAAAACTCAGCTGTGACTTAGTCATTATGAAACTCTATTGCAAATGCAGATGAGGGTACTCATCAGCATTGTGGTGAAAGCATGAAACACCCCAAGAAACAAAATGGGGAACCGCTCCAATCCTACAAAGGAAAAACCTAACAAGAATTTAATAAAATAACATAATCTCAGCAGCGAAATGACTGAGGTGTTTCATAGGCGAATGTAATGCTAAAACCACCCTTCCACAGCCTCAAGAAAAACTGTGCACTACAGCAATGATGAGAACTTGATGCAGTGTATTTTCCAAAGCGCAAAGAGCCAAGAATAATATAACATCACCAAGCAGACTTCAAAGCCCAGTTCCTCCACTCACTCTTTGCTCCTGTGCATCCCTCCGATGCCAAAGCACACACGGATCGCAGGGCTCTGCTCAGCAGCTGCTCAGGATGTTTGACAGATTTCCCAAACTCTTACAGCACTTGTAAAAGAAGTTTCCAATTGAGGCAGCGCTTTGACTGTAGCATTTGCAAGAACCAAAGATAAAAACAAAAAAAGAGGCTTGTTTATTGATTGACTGACAGAATTTGCATTTATTTCCTGGAAAAATGCATCACTGTAATTGTGCTGAATATTTTCCTATGGGACCACAGATGTTTACAGAAGTACATGGAAAGACTTACTGCTCTAGAAGGGAGTAAAATCATTTTGGGAACCATCTACACAATGGCAACAAGGACTTATTAATTCAATGCACTAGTTACCTTACTCTATGAACTATCATAAGTTGACAAAACTGAAAGCATCCAATTTTAAGAGCTACTGTATTTTGAATGCCGATAAATTCATACTCCATCTACAAAGACTTTTTAAGAAGCGAGAACACTTGATATCAGACTGTGTCAGAAGCATATTGGCAGAATAAAGATTTACAAACAAATCTGAAAAACAAAACATTCAGGAGCGTTCACTGAAATCCTCACAAGTGCTGTGCTAGTCACGTAAGTAACAAATTTTCCTGAGGTTTAATGGTGCGCTTCTGCTTTTGCACAGTGTGGGATACGGAGCGCTGGAGAAAGGGTGGGTGGAAGCGACCCCGCAGAACACGCTGCAGAGCTCCGGGCTGCTGCCCCGCCGGCGGCAGCCAGGATTTCAGAGTGAGATCACCAGCAGGAGCTCTGCAGACACACAAGTACACAGGTTTTAATTTGCAGAGTTTTAACGAAGCCTGAAACCTAAAGCAGATATGAGTCAAGATCATAAATTTCCATCTGGGTTGTTATTATTATTATTTATAATTTATTGAGTTTTAGAAGTGTGCCTGAAACTGTATGGAAAAGAAAAGTGATAGGACGCCTGACCTAAAAAACACACTGTGAGCACTACTAGAGCCAACGGGTTGTTTTGCTCACTCCTGGGGCTGCCTAGTGAATTAGGGCTAAATTCACAACTGGTAGCAAATCTCAAAACCAGGTGACAGCCACAGTTTGGATGAACAAAACATTCACCCTCATCGCCCCCAACATCCACCCCAAATATTCCTTTTCACTGCCCACACAGATAATTGGATGGGAAGTGATGTCCATTAGTCACAAGCTATTCTTTTTTTTTCAGTTTAATAAAAGGTGGCATCAAAAACTCATTCTCACCCGCAAATGCCACACGTAGCCAGCAGCATGATCTGGCAAGGACACTGGAGATTAGTTGTGCTCCCTACAAGGCAGTGTTTCCAAATATTCCAGTATGGCCATTAAGGTCAGATCAGTCCCTATGTTCCCTGACAACAATACTGGGGCAAGGAAGACTGAACTTGGCTATCGTTTTGCTTGTTGTTGGTTGCCTTGCCCATTTTCATAGGGGTTTATAATCTTGTGAGCTCTGGGTTGCATGTAAAAGATTGAAGGCAGAAAGCACATTTGCTAAACAGAAGTTCACTCCAAAAAAATTTATTTTAATATTAAAGCCAGTGATAAAAAAGTGAAATGCTCAAAATAATAGAAGCCATATGAGCTGCGGGAAAGAACAGGGTACTTGAAGGTACCCTGATATTCTACGCTCCAGAGTTTTCCTATCAACTCTGCCACTGGCATACTTTATTCATCGGTTTCCCTCAGCTGTAAAAGAGAGAAAGTGGTACTCATGCTATGAAACTGTTGTGTATTTAATAGGTTATTGTTTTTAAAATGCTTTAAACATGTAAGCCATGTATGTACACCACTGAAGCGGTTTCAGTTTTAAATAGACAATAACTGACAGTTTAATGTGTGACAATTTACATTGGCATTTTAGAAAAACCAAACCACTGAAGGCATCAAGCCTTGGAAAATAACTAAAAGCTTATAGCTTGAACCAGTGCTATTAGGAATAAGCATTTGGCCTCTGCTACCTTGTTAAAATACATTTTCTTTGAGACAAATAGTTTTATCAAGCGCAAGACAATATAGTTGTGTGGTTAAAATGCATATAGATCGTTCAGCTTGCTCGGATAAAGGACCATCCATGTCCTGTTTACAACTACAGCTTCTGAAAGACCTTTGAAGGACCTGCTTAAGTGCTAAAATATTTTCCATTCGCATCAAGAGGGCAATAGAAGAGGATCATCTCCAGACAAGATGTTTTTGAACTTTAGAACATGCCTTCAAAAAACACTGTACCCGTGATCATCCTTTCCTATGACTGGGACCACAAGACTGCAACACTGGGATGTCTTCACACAGTGACCCTGTTCTCAGTATGCTGTCTGTAATCTCCTCCTCTTAACTCTCAAATCTCACAACGGCTGTAACCTTCCTCGCAGTCTAGCAAATAACTCCAAGTGATCCCAGGGCTCTTCTGACACTTGTCCTTTATGATCTTTCATTTTCTTTAGGCATTTTGGAGTTGATAACTTGTAGCTTTCTGTTACTTAAACACCCCGTGGGTGTTCAACTTCTCTATTTTTTAAAACTAACCTCTTCTGCAGTGTGTTTTTGATCAGATTCCTTCAGCAAGTACACACTAGTGCTTTGCATTTAGATAAGTAATGATTTTACCTCAAATATAGAAAATTCAATCAGATTCAAACCCTGGTATACTTGAGATACAACTTGCCCTAAAATTAATTATCTACACATGTCCAGCTGGAATTTTACTTTCTTTCACACAGTATGTTTAAGCATAATAGACACTATAACAATTATTTATACCACAAACTGGAATGGCTTGGGTAGAACAATGAGAATCTTTTAAAAAACATGTTTTTAAAGATAAAGCCAACTAGCTTTTCAGCTTCAAATTTAGGTTTTGCAATAAAAGACATTCTACAAAACATTATACCATTGGAAATGCTTTAAAGAAATAAATTGAATTTAGAAAGTTCATAGTTATTTTTGTGAAGGGAAATGTGGTGGGGAGTTTGGATTTGAGATCGCACGACATCATAAGTCTTGGAATACTTGGAATTCTTGAAAGACAGTGGAATTTCCAGAGGACTGAAAGAAAGCGGATGGTGTGCCAGTTTTCTAAAAAGGCTAAGTTGGACAGCCTGGCCAAATACAGCCTGGTCAGCCTCACTTCCTAGACAAGAAAGTATAGTGATAATAGCAAGCACAGTGATTCAACCCATGCAACTCAATTAAAGAGCATCTATACTTAATCCACATCTATAGCGGTTTACAGAAAATTATTCTGGCTGAACTTCAGCAATAGCTGTTCACTGAGAAGCCAGAAAGACACAAAATCAACATAAGTAGATATTAAGAGGATTTAAAATTAACTAAATCACAGTTCTCTGCATTTAAATGTGGAGTCAGAAATTTACTTGGCTAGTGATAACCACAAACTGAAGAGTTTGAGACTACATTGAAATATTTTATTGGTCACTGGGAAGAAATATATAATCAATATTGACCAAGGATGAGATGACTGTAAAAAACAGTGTGGGAGCAGAGCTTGGTCACTGATAAAGAGTAATCTGCATCACGTGGTAAATAGGCCAGCAGTATCAACTTCAGTATAGCCAAATATAATATCATATGTTTAGCCTACAGCCTTACTGCAGGGGCATTCATCTGCTCAACAGCGACTCCAGACCCTTTTCAGGGATCACAGTGGATAAGCAGTTAAACAAGAACTCCCAAATGCAACTGCATGACCAAACGTGGAATATCCAATATGGACAGTGTGGTTACATCATCTCTGGGTATGGTACCGGTGCAGCTACTACCCCAACACTGTTACAGATTTGGTATCGACAAATTCTGGCTTGATCTTATTCAGTTTGGTTCAGGATTAATAACTAAATATGTTCTGGGTAAAGGTGTCTAGGAGCTACATTGGTTTAACTTATTAAGCAGAGGATTCCATGCTAACTTTGTAAGTACCTAAAAGAAGAAGAGAAATCTGAAAAGAGAAACATTTCAGTCTAGAGCAAGAATGCTTTCAAGTGTAGTGGGTAAAGGGTACACAAACACAGACTAGGAGTTAAGGAGCAAATTTAAACACTCTGGTTACCAACTGTTGGTTGTGAAGACAGTGAAGACAGACTGTGATGAAACAGTGGAAATTGTAAGATCAGGATTCTTCTAGTTCAACAGGGATTAATCCCTGTGATCCATAACAGTTCTAAGTGACCACAGTAGCCCACTTTTGGCTAGAATCTTTATGATATATAAATCACCGGAACATATCACCTTCCCAAAATTAACAAATGGGAGAAATGCACGATCTAGCCAAATCAGAGAAGCAGGGTAAACAGAGCACAGGCATCGAGGTTGGCGTGGTTATATTGTATTTATTAATAAGTGATCTGGTTTGTGCCTCACTGTGTCTTCATGGGACTGTTCTATGCCATTCAGGCATCTCCTATAGGAGGATGAAAGCAAACACAGCAGATCAGGTTTTTTTGTTAACGTTAGAGCAAAATATAATTTGGTATTACCTTCAAGAGAAAATACCATTACATGATTTAAGTATTCAGATTTTAATAATACAGAATGTTTTTATTACTAACACATGCAAAGAAAATAATGCAATGTGAAGTTCATGTAAATATCACATGCTTTTATAAACAGTGATAGAAGTTCATATTCGTATTCATTCTTGTCTGTAGAACAAATCTTTTATGACCTTTCTGGGATGCAAATTATTTTAGATTAATTTTTTAAAAAATCATAGTTACCTAACAGCTTTGAGCTGGGACGAAGGCACGTGATGCAGAACATGGACTTTATAAATTTTAATGAAAGATCAAAAGAAAAGAGGAAAGCAGCCAGCATCAAGCAGGCAGACACATAATAACAAATAACAAGGATAAAACTTTTGTGACCAATACTAACCCAAGGGCTTGGATGTTGAACTCTTAGTCTGAGAGCCCAGAAAGGATGAAGTGAGGACCCTAACTTGGAATTTCCTGGCTGTCGTCAATTCTGTCACAACCATAACGTGTTTCAACATGTTTTCAGCTTTTAAATTTTTTCCCTCCTCTTTAATATAGTCTAAACTAGACATAAAATGGAAAAAATGTACTATTTCCACTGAGCACTGATGCCTTTGACATCTGCTTCCAAGTGTTATTCATCACCACACAGTGTAACAATCTGAGAGCAAGCACAATGTACCTTTTGGAAAAAGTGAGTCTCTGTGATTGCTTCTCATAACAAAGCCTGCCCTTTCCCCTAGTAATTAAAGCTCTATGTACGTTCACAAAAGAAAAGTACAACAGCCCACCTGCATGTCCTAGCAGGCAGCAGCATTTGCACTGTTTCTTTTTAGGGTCAAACACCCCACCTCACAGATGGCAAAAGGGATGTCTCATGCTCCCTTTTTTCATGCATAGTTTCCAACCCTTTTTATTTATTTTTTTTTAATCTACTCCCATCCCTCAGTGGCATAATTTTATGCTTACAACAAATTTTAAAGACAGAGCAAGGAAAGCACCAAACAGAATTTCTGAAAGGACAACAGTCCTGATGAGCTTCTGTGTCATGGAGTGGGCTAAGTCAGATGGCTTTGGGAAACCCAGTTTGTGTCTCTGCAACAGGCAGCACCAGGGTTGCAAATACCACAGAAGACAGAAAGCAAATTCAACATCAGCCTGTTGGAAAAACGATCCAAAATCAATGCATGAGATTCAACAAAGGTAAGTTCACAGTGATGCCTGCAGGAGGGAATAAATTCACGTGTATACCTGCAAAGTGTGCTGGGATGCTAGTGATCATAAAATGATTCAAAGGCATGGTTGCAAACAATGCACTCTAGAGTGGGACTGGCTTTGGCACTGTCATATGTATGACATGGAAGGTCATTATTCTGCTCTATCTTGCACTGGTGAATCTTCAGCTGGGAGCCAGAGTCCAGTTTTAGTCACTGTACTCAAAGACAGATAAATCTCAAAGAGAAGAGAACTCAGAGGACAGCCAAAAAATTATCCAAGAAAAGAGAAACTTGGTGGATCTCTTCAGAAAAAAAGAAGAGAGGGCATAAATGAAAATAATTTTGTAGTATGCAAAAGACTGTCCACTATCTGTACCAGTTTAACTTGCATTGAAAACAATTCAGATTGGGTGTCAGAAAAATCTTTCTGTGATACGACAGTGAAACACTGCAACCAAATACCAAGTGAATAACCTAAAATTTCCTTTACTAGAGATTTTTATGACCTGGTTAGATGAGCCTGTCAGGCTTCAGAAATCTCCCTTTTGGTTCTAGACTTCTATGGTCATGAGTTTGGTTTCCATATTTGTGGAACAGGGTTACCAATACATCCTCCTACAGCATCAAACTCTTTACATGGAAAGTACTAATGAAAGTGCAAAAAGAAAAAAAATTTGTGGGCCAAATCTCATCAGCACGTTCCCATCCCAATCAATGCCCGAAATCTCATCTCTCTTCTCTTTTGTTCTGTGTCCCTCCTTTCTTCCTTACTCTCCAGCTTTTGTCATCTTACTGATTTCATATTTGCTTTTCTTTTTGCCTTATCTTTCTGGCTCTGCTTCTTTTTCCTCCAGCTGTGCAAATCATGAGAAGAATGGCTGTGTCACTGAGCAGAAAGAGGAGAGCATGAGACAGATGGATATTATGTGTTCCAGTCCACAAGAACTGGGGGATGATGATGAAGACATTTAATGGAAATTGTCAATAACAAAGAGATACCAGGGGTTAGGACTCCTTGTACACTATGAAATGTTATTCTAAATGAAATAAAGTCATATACCTGTAACTGGAATTCTTTAAGATGTGTGATCTTGGTGCACCTGCATGCTTTTGCTGTAAATACACCCAATTACTCAAGGCTGGATGAGTTCTCACCCTTGCGTTACTTGTAGGACGTGCTTTTATCACCTCAATCACGTTCAACATGCAATGCCATCTCTCAGTGCCATTTCAGCACCCTACTTTGTGGGATCCTAGAGCTACAAGTTCTCAAGAGGATACCGAAGAAGGGTAGAGAAACAAATATAAATATGGAAACATCTTAAAGCTCCTCTTTGCTTTCTGTCTTGTAGCAACTTTCCCTCTGTATATTTCTGTAGGTAGCTTCAAATTATAGTATCCTAACAATCACAGTTATTTGAGACAGAGCTCAGAGTCCGTGAAGCTTCAAATTACTCAAGGGGAGTAGCTGACCACAACAGGATTTCGGTGTCTATTCATTGAAGTCCCTTCTGTCAGTTTTCTTATCTATAAAATATAGTTAACAGTAGATAACATCCTTTCAGGACTTTTGGGCAATAGAGATCCTATACAAATTTTAAAGAATATTCATCAAATGACGTAACCATGCACATGTTCTTAACAGTGCTATTAGTACTACTGGTTAACAGCACCAATCAAGAAACTTGGTGATGTTGTTTATTAGAGATTTAACTACCACAAATAACCTCTGGGAAAACACCTTGACTGTTTTGTGATATCTTCTCAGGGGTTAAAAAAAAACAAAACAAAAAACACCGCAACAAAAAAACCCCAAAACCAACCAATGAACCAAACAAAAAAACCTCAACACAGCAAAAAATTGTGGACGATGAAATGGATTTAAAATGCTAGAAAAATTTAAAGTTTTTTAACTAATTGCTGTCATTTTTAGTTGGTCAATGTTCAGCTGTGCCTTTACTATACAGCCTATATAACAAGTGATGACAGTACTGACTGCAGTAACTGATTCTCCACCTTATTTCATATATCACAAACAGCATTTTGCGATGGAAATATACGTAACAGCTAAGACAGTATCATTCCTCATTCTAAACACAGAGTTATGTATAACACCCTCTGAAGTGTGCTCTGTTCACATAGAACACTGTTCACATTGCCTGTCAAGTCTAATCCCTTCATTATAATTTTAAGTCTATTTGACTTAACAATGGGACACTGTTCCACACAGTGACATCTGCGTTCAGCTCTTTTCAGGGTACCGCCACAATTCCAATCTTCAGTCTAGTCTAATTGTCCATCTATCATTTAATACATTAGAATTTAAAATGACTGTGTCCCCTACGTATTAGGGAGTTTTCTTGACTGGCTAATGTTAAAATGATTTTAAATTTCTCTTCTCCATGTTTGCTAAACATGTGGCTGGAAACTAAACCTTCATTAAAAGTCCACCCTCAGCACTAAGAGTCCTGAAGTCACATACTGGCATGCACAACAGGTGAAGAACAAACATCAAGTGCATGCCTTGGACCTTTGATATTTAACCCTATCTGTTTACCCAAGGAAAGCCAGGTTGCACTTGGTCACAAATGAAATAAGTGGGTGAATGGACGCCAGACTAGTGCCCAGAATCTGAAACTTTAACGACTGAAAGAAACATTGAGAAGGCCACTAATGCACCTGCCTTATACAATGCAATTAAGCAGAACAGAAACTCATCCAAAAAATGCAATAAATCTAGTAGATAATACCCTTTTTCTTCCAACTATTTTTAGTTATAAGCATCTTTTATCCTGAAGGTAGACTTGAAAAGAAAAGCACTTGATTTGACTTTTTTCTCCATCTGTTCAGTTTTAGATAAGGTCACATTAGATGTATGAGTGGATCCATTCTTAGCAACTCAGGCTTCAGTCTGTGGTGAGTAATAATAATAATTCTGAGTTTTTATGCTTTGCCTAGATAAATTTGAAAGAACCCGCAGCTGGAATTGGCTACTGCAGATATTGGTCCATCGTGGCTCCATCAAGAACTGCTTCAGTGAGAAGCAGGTGTGTATAGCTAGCACTATTCTCCCTTTGAAATCTCCTCAGGGTTTCCAGACAAACAGAATTGTCCTTTGCTGAATGCAGGCAATTAAGGATGATTCATATAAAAAAGCAAGATCTGACTCTGCACAATTATATTCTCCCTTCAAGATAATATATACTTGCATATTAGTTCTAAAGGGGTAAATGGCAGGAAAATTAAGGTTACAGCAGTGATGTTTGTCATTGATTTTTACTCTCTGCACAGAACTGTCATTCAGTTCATTACATGAAGTCTCTGGCTTCACGTGTTTGATAGCAAAACCAGAGAAGCGTGGGAATAAATGTGGATCTCCTTTGTCATATGTAGCACACTGAAAAGAATGAAGTTCCAGGTAAAGAGATTTTTTTTTTTTTAAATACCAAGTATCAGAAACAAGTGATGGCACTTACCACTGGTAATTTAGTAGATCTTAACTTGCTGATGTGTACAGCACTAAAATGAATTTGGACAATTTCTGTGACAAGTCATAAGTCAAAAACCAAAGTCTGTGAACAGCAAGCTGCTATGACTTCTCATTGGTCTTGCACAGGACACTCACATGCATTATACTGCCAAGATCTTAATATAGAACCTAGCCAAGGTCTCCAGAAATCCCAACAGTTATGCTCAGTGTCACCCTTTTGAAAGAATCTGGGCTCTGACCTGCGGTCCAAATTAGCTTCAGCATACTCTTTACAAAGTGTTGACATGGAGACATTACTTAATTCTTGTACAGCAAGGGTGACTTGTATGGATCATTTAGGACTGTCAAAACAGACTGTTCTGTGACGAAGGACTTGCTCCACGTGAGCTGAGCTTGCAGTATCAAATTCTCGGGGAAGGAGCCATGAGCCTATTGCTCATACATTTGGGGAGCAGGTCAATTTAAAATCCTCTAACATGGAAATAATGTTGTCTTCAAGAAGAAAATATTTCATTGAAGTATTAAAATAAAAAAAAAAGTGAGGGTGTTATAACAAAATCATTTTAGTCGCTGTCTGTAGCAAACACACTGGTCAAACAGAAGAACGACGACTGGCTATGCCAGTGCTCATTTTGGGGATTCATTTTCCTTTGCAATAATTTTGAAATTAAACAGTTAATTTATCCATATTTGGTCTCCACCCAGGAATAATGACCCCCCGTGCTGGTAAATCCAAGTATATTCCATTAGTTCTGATGCTATTGTAAAAGCTACTGACAAACAGAGTGACTAAATTCAGAACAAGATGTAGAGAATGGACAGGAACTTAAGAGCAAATATGAGAGTCAACACTGAAAACTTTTATACTTGTCAAAAGGCAGAAAAAGGATAATTTAATTGTTTGCAGTTTGTCTACGAGAGTAAAATAGCTGTAAAGAAATGGCTCAACATATACAAATGTGTCTGACAACAGACGAGGCACTGCCGTCACTGTTCCCTGGAGCTGGTCAGTGACAGAAACTGCAAAGCACAGGTTGGAAGCTGTTCTCCCCTCCCATGGCCAATGCACAACTCTCCTGCTAACAGTTTCCAGGCAAACACATATGAGCAAAGGCTCATTTTGAAGTATAAATATAATATTTTTGCTTTAAGACCTTACCAGATTTTAATATAAGAAAGATGGTGCTTAGCAAAGTGACTAAAAGTGGCAGCGCGTAGAACAGCCTGGGAATTAGCATGTTTTCTTTACTGAGCATTAGCAAAAATTTTGGATCTAAAAGCTCCGCCTTTCTGCTAAACCCAAATAACTAACTTCGGCCCAGGGCACGTTTCAGGGAGTAGGGAAAAAATTACAATAAATAAATAAAAAATCTCACCTTTCAGGTGAAAAGGCGAAAAGCTGCAGCCTCTCATGCACTGCTTGGATGCAGCAGCCCTATTTGCTCTCACCTCCTCTGTGGCAGCCAGCAATAACAGTATCATGAACAAACCCATCAGCCCCATTACTACCTCCCTTAAGCTGGTCCCCGTCGTGCCAGGACCTTACACTTTTTAAAGCAACATCACAAAGTTGGAGTCTGGTACATAATTAACTTCTGGAATGAAAGACAAATGACATGGCATAAAACATACAAAAGAAATGTTTTCCTTCTGGAGTTCAAAGAAAAGTCATACCTAGCTCTTTGCTGGATCTCACGATCGTACAGACCTCAAATCACTTGTGAGAGAAGGTCACTGTTCCTGTTGGAGTATCTTATCTCCCAGACTAATGACAAAGTTGGGAACAGGACTAAAACTTCCTGCCTCTTAATCCAGCAGTCTAACACACAGACAGTCTGCCTTGGACATCGTCTATTCTGTCATAGACAGAGGGGAACAGCGATAATCAAACGCCACAAAGTAAAAGAAAGATAAGAGTCTAGGGAAAGGGAGTCAGGGCATAATGTAGCAGCAGTGGTTTGGTCCTCCTTCTGAACAGAAGGTAAAGAAGTCAAAAGCTTGCATCTCAGAAGATAAGCAAACAAAAAAACCCCAACCCCCCCCAAAAGGCTATCTATTTCAGCCCAGATATTATGATGCAGGTTGGGACAGACAGAACTTGGCATCATTCTTTGGAAGAAATATCAAATCACTGTCACCTCTCCCTGATGAAGAAGAGTTGCACTAATGTTTACAGTGGCATTTTTAATTCTAGCACAGTTATTCTTCAAGAGATATTCCTTTATTTCAGAGTTTATAACTCAGCTGTAAACATAAACTACAAATGTAACTACGAAATGAAGAATCACGTACTGTCTAATAAAAAAATCAGTTTAATTTATTTTTCCAATTTTTCCATGTGGCTTTTTTTTTTCTTTGGTGGTCTCCTTCTCCCCACCTTTTCTTTTGGACTATTTTTGTTTCCTAAAGAAAGACTACTAAAGCAGTTGCGATCCACTTTTACCCCCATAAAATTGACTGAGAACCACATCAAACCCAACAATATTTTCCTTCAGAAAAGAACAGCAACCCACCTAAGCTGCATGTTCTCCTTGCTACTGAAAATATTCTATGCATTATAGAAAAAAGGCAAATTATAAAAACATTAATTCCAACTTCCATATATTCATAGTAAACTCTCCTCCTGCGACAGAGGTACATGGTGAAAAGAAGAGGAAAAAGGCATTTTCAGCCCTGGTTCAAGTAACTACCTCACTTTAGATACAGCTTATAAACCAGATCATAATGTTAGCCAGCTCCATCGTCTTTGTGATGTTAACAGTAGCTATGATCATTAATACTTTTTTTCCATCAAATGCAAGATAACAGAGCTCAATTATAACTCAAGATTTTAACAAAAAAGGGGGGCAAGTAGGATATAAATTTAGGCCATATTCATCCACTCTTCATTTTCGTGGTTAACACCTCAGTGGGCTGCCTCCCTGCTGTCCCCCTTCCTCCCCTTCTATCGTCTTCAGCTACTGTACCTGCCTCTGATCTAGATGTCAGAGTGAGTTAGCTCTACATCTCTTGATACACCAACATTGATTTCAACACCTGCCAGATTCAGAAGTAGCTTAAGCCAGGCAGCTGCCTGGAAGTCATTCTCTACCTCCAGCAGCCCAGAAGAGCTGCCCGGCTACTCACCCATTCTCCAAACTGCATCTTCTTTTCACTCTAGAGCGTGGTATCAAAATGAGCACTAGGACCAAACCTGACCATTACACCTCATCCTCACAGTCCCAATCACACGTAGCAGCTCTCCAGAGACCAAAACCAAAAGAGGTGTCTATTTTTCATGCAGCTAATGGTACTTCTGCTAGTCTCTTAATTGTGGCTCCAAAATTGAGCTCCATAAACCACAAGTGCACCAAAAAAGACTTTAGGATGTTTGTGAACTATGATGCCAAGGACTGAGTTTCGTTGCTTTTGAAAAGACCTGTGAAATAAGGGACAGGAGAACTACGGTTTAGTTTAGCCATTTAAACCATTTCCAAAGTTTTTCAAACAGTGTTGTTCTGTCTTTGAAAGGGGGGCAGCAGGGAGAAAGAAAAAAGAAAAAGGAAGAATTTCACTGTTCCTTTGCCCAGCTACATAGAGTGAGCATTATTGTATTTCTGTCCCCTTTCCCTGCAGTGGACACAGAAACATCCTGAGATGCTAAAAGGGAAAACCAAGCATGTCATTTCAGCTGTACCTATCCACTGCTGCTAGATACCAAAAAATCCTCTATGGAGACTGAGAAGTAGAGGTTCTGTTTGGCATGGCATTAGAGGGATAAACAAAAGTGCAGCTGAACAGCTCTTCTAACCTCATGGTGTAGCCATTTAATCAGAAAACAGCTGGGATGGAAAATCTGATATTTCTTGGCAGTCTGTGTAACATTTTCTTCTCACTGGTGAAAAGTATGATCCCGAGGGTTTATAATTAGGCAATAATTAATCAGGCATACAAGCACCTCAACAAATGACACAAAGCTTCAACATCTCTGAACATTCCTTCACTTCTTTCTGCTTTTTCCAAAGTACACTGTGAAAATCAAAGTCCAAAGTTAAAAACTGAGAGGCTGCCAGGTGGGACGAGGAACTTCATAGCACCGGTCAACAATAACATTGAAACATGTGAACATTTCTGCTCTACAGCTAATCCTGAAGGGGAAGATCCACACACATACTATGGCTCAGTAAGATTTTGCAGTTTGAAGGGGATATGAGAAGGACGCACACAAAGAGAGGCACTCCAGTGACTAAGTTCAAGTCATAAATTCAAATCAAATTCAAGTCAAGTTCATAAATTCAAATGGGACGTCTTACTTCAAGAGTTCATTTAGTCTACCATGAAGGGAGAGCTACCTGAACAGTCTGGATCTGAACCTTTCCAGAGACCAAAAGGGCCCAGAAGTCGATTTTTAGTTACAGCTCTTGCAATGGGCTACCATACATCGTACTGTCCTTGCGTCGAGAGATAAAGTGCAAAAGCTGAATGGCAGTAATGGCTTTTCTGTAGTTGCCTCTTCCATCCCATTTTCAGTACTTTCTCAGCACTCAAAAGACCACCGCAAAGGTAATTGTTGACACTGCCCGCACTCCATCAGCCTGCATAAAAGAAATATTTTCTTTTAAGCTTGCACCAGTAAAAAATATGTCTGCCAAATCAGCTCCACATGCAAAAGAAGATGAAGGGATAGACCACAAGTGTCATCGAAGATAATGACAAAAGATCAAAAAATGAAATGTCATCTTTTGACTTAAAGGGTAACCGTTGCTTGGGATGACAAATATTCAGACTATTCAAAAACCCTTGTCCCTTTGCTGGCATAGTATCTCCATTCCACTTAGAGCTGTGGCAGATGGAACTTTTTTGTAACATTGTCTTTTCTACCTTTTTTAATAACATTTTCATGTTACCTTTTACAAGAGAGAGATCCCCAGACAGAGGAGGAGAGTGCTGATGGGATTAAAACTTCCATGGCTGTGCTGTACAGGTCCTTCCCATTACCTCTAACGTCCATTGATCTGCAGTAAAAATGACCCGGCACAATGGGAATGGGCAGGCTGACAGCCAGAGGTGGCCTACGGTTAGGCTGCTTTCAAGTATAAAGTCAAGAAGGAGGCTTTGAAGATCTTTCTTAGCAATTGCTGTTTCTAACCATTAAATGGCTTTTGCCACCTCGCAGAAGTTTTGGTGATCTGTTCTTGTGACAGGCAGGTGCCCTTTGATTTGCTTATAATTTTGGCCCTTTATTTTAGGGCATGAAGACATGTAGCCTGCAAAAAAAATGAATTTCATTCTTGAGTCCTTAGGAGATTTGAAATCACAGAAAGACGGATAATGATTTGGATTTCAGCCTTTGCAAGGAAATTCTGTATTGCCATTTGTATCCCAAGAGAAGCAGCTGGGTAACAGAATTGACAGAGATTGTGCATGCTCTGGTAACTCTATTTTCTGGCTCCAACACAGCCTGAAAGCAGCCTCTAAAATTAGTTGGCATCCAGTGAAAAAGGTTTAAGGTTCCTCTACCTTGCTGGCAGTTTATCAGTGAAATGTTGATGATTACAGAGCTTCACCTACAAACTTTATGTCTGTAACTACTCATTCTTAACAATCAAATCTAATGCTGGTATGCTCTCACTCCTTCATTCACAGTAATAAGAAAAGAGAACATGGTCAGCACAGCTGTCCGCGGTACATGCTAGAGGCCAGTGCAAAGGCAGTAGGAAAGACATCCAGTGAAAGCTGCGACTACAAATACCATTTAATAAAAAATCAGTTGGCTCATGTTCATGCGATAAGTACTGTCCAGCAAAGTGCACTGGAAAACGTCTCCGGAGGCAGAAATACCTACTGTAAAATACTGTACCTACAGAACAGGTACAGCATAGGGCACTGGTAACTAGCGTCCCTTTTCGGCTTCTTGGACTATCATGTTCAAACCAGACACAGAAATATCAGCTGTTGGGATTGTCAGCTAAAACTAAGATGTTCGAGAATGAAACTTCCTTCATCTACAGGTGTCACAGAGCAATTCAGCCAAAACAAAGGAGATGATTAGGCAAGATTTCCTGTAATGCCTTGATAAACCCCCTCCCAACTCAAATAAACACTTACACCACACTATTTCTTTGCTAGTACTGCATTTAGCAGGAAAATTTGTGTAACACACAAAGCCTTCTACAGACGGCATTGGAAACAAGTGCTATAGAATATTTAAAGAAAATGCCTTCATCTTTACCTAAGTTTGGTGGCATAAGAAGACCTTTGCTAAAACTCAGATTGTTTTTGTCAAAAACAGATACAAAAATTCTAGTTCCACACAGTCAAAACCCAGCACACTAGTTGCTTCACGTTGCTGAAATGTCACGAACTACAGAGGCATAGAAAATGCCTTTGCATTTACAATGAGTGAGCGTGAACTTGCAATAACCATACTCCCAAACAAGGAGATGACTAATCTGACTGGTGTCAAAATCTTGTTTTTATACCAAGCATTTCATTCCAACACTCACAAATGACTATGGTGCCACTTAAACAGAACCACTTTTGTGGCAGACAGTGGCAACTAAAAACACATCATACAAGGTTAGAGGGAAATAAAATGTTGGCAAAGATAATGTTGTCAAAACTCCACTTCTGTGAAAATTGCTCTGGGAACTTTCAAGTGCATTTCAAGTACATGCAAGTATTTTCAATTTATGTAGTTTCAACTACATAAAGCAGAGACAAGACCTCAAGACTATATTTTCAATTTTCTTCTTTGTTCCTCATCCTAACAAACCACTCTTTCCTTAGAATAAAATGAATAATACTCAATTTGTACTTCGTCTTCTCCAATTCACTATTGGGACCAGCTGCTATACAGAAAGCTGAAGAGGAACTACAAGTATTTTCTAAACATTTGCTTAACTGCAGGCAGGATTTGACCCAGAGAGAGGTGGAAATAACAAAGTTGTTCCTCATTCACTGATGTGAATATATAGGGCAGGAGTGCTGAAACAGTTGTGCGCAATCACCATTTTGGACCAAGCTCTCACATAAGTCAACAGAAATTGCACACTCGAGTGCATACAGAAATGAAAATATAATCTTGCCATTTGAAAATTAGTCAAAGTACATAGTTATTCTATAACCTGAATCTGATTTAGATTTAGAAGGAAGTAGTAAATTGGTTGAAAGATGCATCTTTAAAGGATAGGAGGAGGGAGTGTCAGGATAACAAAATAAAGTACTTTTTGACTTTTTATTGTCAAACATACTTTTACTTCGAGTTTGACATAAAAAGGATTAGGTCACTTAAAAATATAGCAAAATTTATTGCAAGTTTATTGCAAAACAACTGGAGATGCCCAAGAATTCTTCAACGCTTCTATTTGTTCATTCCACCCACTTCATTCAGTGGAGTCAAATCCAGTTATCAAGGAGCACATCTGTGGCTAATATTTAGTGAATAATTCTCTTTAGCTAGAAAAAAACCTGCCGACAAAGTCTTTGGGACAATATGGAAAAAAGGAATGAATACTCACCAAGCAAAAATCTAAAGACCTTCTAATGCACATTCTGTTGGAACGAGTAATGTTGAATAATTATCTCTACTTGGTCACAAAAAAGCATAAACAAAACCCGAACAGACTCCAGGAAACAAGATCACTAGTTTTCCATATGCTATATGTGTTGGTATTGTACTCGGGCTGCTTCTTTTTACAGCTGCAAACACTTTGCAGAAGGGCTGTGACTTCTCACTCTGAGCTATTGTCTTCCCGCTCTGAACACAGGGGCTCTATGGTGATTAGGCCTGAGCAGGACAGCAAACTATACGCAAAAACGTTTCTTTGGGGAAACTGGTATCTGCTGAAGATATCAAATATAAACAACATTTAAAGCCATTACAATGTCCCTCTTGGAACTTCAGTGTTATCCAGTTTCACCAAGTTGCCAAGAAATGCTATTAAAATTTGGCAGAAGCGTGAAGAAGCACTATAGTGCCATGTCTTGTGTTCATGACAGTTTTAGAGTGCGACGGGCCTCCTTCTGATCTTGCTTATGATGACAGAAATCCAGTAACATCAGTGGAATTCTTCCTGCTTTGCACCCATCTAAACAAGTCAAAACAGACTTAACTTTACACCAAAAGATATGCTTAAAGCCATTTTGCCACCTTCTAGGGTGGGATCACCCCTTCTGAAGTTTTGCTGATTACCTTGAAGAATTGTTAGAACTAGAAAAATCAAGTCCCCTAATGCAAAATGGCGTGCTTCCAGCAGTCTTATATATCTGGTATTTTTCATAAAATCAAACCTATTTAAAAATTTTGGGTGGCACATGTGCAGGTTACAGCAGACAGTCAGAGACCTGACAATCATAAGCAGCATGTTTTTGCAGGCTTTCTGATGCCCAAGCTGTGGTCAAGGATTTTGACCAGAGCCCAGATGTAAGCTAACAGCAACAATGAAGGTGATAGGTATGGAGTAAACAGAAATTTGTGTCTGAAAACCCAAAAAGAGAGAATTCTATCTAAATACATTTTCTAATCAGTTCAAGACTTGATTACAGATACACTAGATTAGGAATTAAACACTGCTGTCTAAAAGGTGTGTTTTCTTTAGCTAAAATCAAGAAGTTTTCAATATAAATCAAGGTATAGCTACTTATTTGCAGGAAATAGCTCCTATAAAGCAAAGCGTAAGAATTACAGTGTAGCAAATTGACACAATAGAACCACAAAACTACAGGAACACTGATGATAGCAACAGATCGATTTAGCTCAAAATAGTGAAAAAGTAACCATAAACCACCCAGTATGTTATAAGAAATGCAATCAGAAGTGGTTTAAAAAAAAAGGGAAAGATGAAATGATGAATTTGTAAGAGTTAAAAATCTTGGTATCAGAAGTAAAAGAACATACTTGAAAGTTGTTGATTTGGAAGGGAAAAAATATTCCTCATGATATAATACCTACCTGGTGGTTTGCTTGTATGATGGGAACTTAGTTAAAGATAACTACATTCCCAGCAACAATACATATGCTTTCTGGATTTACACAATGTTATTATTAAACTAGATAGACCATTAAAATGTAAAAGTTAAAATTCTGCAAGTAATAGAATCTATTTCTCCTGCTGTCCCTCCCAGGAGTTAGTTATTTCTTGTGACTAGCCAAACAGGAAGTCACATGTCCTATAAATATATATATTTACATGTAAATGTTAGCCAATTGCTGAGTCTTATATAAATGAACTTGCAGTATCTTGAAAATTGTTTGATTACTCAATAAGGAATAAGTTGATACGAGAACAAATGCAGACAAAATGCTCAGAAAAGGCGAAACAGCTGTTTTAAAGGCTGAATAACAGTATGACCTCAGAAATAAATCTGTGATATATGCATCAGAAATTTCTCTAGAAGCAATGATTTAAAACCTGGTAAATAAAACACTAGGCTGTTTCCTTTCTCCCTACTTTTGCTGGTGGGATTATCAGTCCTCTAATACTGCCCGCCACCAGTTTCTTTCTTTATGCTTCTATTTACTTCAGTAACTTAAGCAGAGAAACACTGAGGATTCCTGTACAACTTTATGAGCCAGTTGGGCACACGATCATATGCATCAGCAGAATTAACAGCAACACCTCCGTTGGACAGAGTAATTTGTAAAAGGTGTGTGAAGACTATGGTGCTCATGCTTAGACCTGTGTACAGGGATCTACAACATAAGAATATGAAGCTTACTGTAATTCTAAACTTTGTCTAAGTTGGTCATACCTATGAGAGATGTACAACAATAACTGAGAAGCAGTATAATCCATGAGCTGAAACATCAGTTCCAAGGCCTTTCGGTAAGCATGTTTTTCTGGAATATCCCCTTAGAAATGTTTTCTTTAAGTTTGTTAAAACAAGTGAGGCCTGCCCACCCTCTTATGTCTTGTTTGATTGGTTTCTTTCCAAGTATGACATGATCCCAGTCCATATGGTTTAAATTAGGGTGAGGCGCTTTGCAATGCTGTGACAAAAAAGAGTAAGTCATAACAAAGCCAACCAACTGCATTAACATGTTTAGCAAGACCACAGTTATGATTGCTTAATTCTACAGACCGGAGCCATGTGAAACGCAGCCATGGATCAGACGCAGCAATGGCTAAATGCAAGTTTTTCCTCCCCCATCTCAGCACCACCCAGGATATTCCTTTGCCACCGTTGGTGGTATCATTTGCCTCCCCAGTCATTTAAATGCCAATCTACGCTCAGACTTGGTAAACATCTTTGATGGTGCCTCTCAGTCAATGAAACACCAAATGGTCTGGCAAGACCCAAAGATGTTTAGGCACTTCTGCACTGTAATTACCCTCCACGCTACTTCAGCTTTCATGTCTCAAGGTCTGAAATTATTAAGTAAGTTACTGATACCTTTTACAGATGACTCCAAGTTCACATAAACTGAAATTAAGAAGTGTTACAACTTTGGCAACGAGACCCTGTAGAGCAGCACAGAAATCAGTACATCCAATTAATTGAATACCATCTCAAGACATTTGTGATGGCAATTACAGAGTAATTTGAGAACTTGGTTATAACAGAAGAAAAGAAACACTCCCCCCCTCAAGGCTCCAGCTCCCCACACTCAAGAGCCATGGGCTGAATTCTCATGTAAGCCTATGGCAAACTTGAATTGTGAGGGAACGGGAACATTCTCCAAAGGCATAACTTCTCTAAGCATGGCTTCACAGAAAAGCAGAAATTTCTCAGCAATATCTACAGTGTCATCCAATCAATAAAGTATCTGAGATGGACAGCAAGTGGTCCTCAGGTTGATCTGGGAGTCTTTATCATAATTGAACATAGGCTACCAGCATTTGTGCTGTGAGGGGAGCTCTCAGGAATTTAGCTGGTGTCAGGTTTTGCCTGTGTACAACCTGCCGACTACCAACTTCCCAGGCAGCAAGGTTCCTAATACGAGGCCAGACTAAATAGGAGCTCTAGGTTGATCAGTGGACTTGAGTTGTTGTTTACTCCATTATAATACAAAGCTAGCAATTGATATTTACTATTCGGTCTGCCACATTAAGGTAGTTGGTCTCTGCTGGCTATTCTTCCAAACCTGGCTCCTGTCCTGCTTTCTTTCTGCTTTAAGTGCCGGATCAAACCTGTACCAGTTTCCCTCCATGTGTTGTTCTGTCTGCTGTAGGGATTTCCTGGTTTCCTAATCTCTGGGCAACCACTCACAATGTTCCTGGGAAATCACAGTTTGGTGCAAACATCAATATCTTTGGTTCCTAGTGGTTGCTCTCCTTTCTTCATGTATGTGTCTCCCAGTCTTTCACCAGATGTCCTATCTTTCATTGTTTGCCTGTACAGAACATCATCAAGCATTTCCATGAAACTGTACTGCAACAGCAATGGCATTTACAGTGGTTTGAAAGAGCACAACAGAGTAACTGAAAACACCATCACTAGACAGCTCAGCAACTTGTCAATAGGTTTAACCACATCACAGACCCAGAGTCTGTTTTTACACTGCCAGCAAAACTACGTGTGACTTTTCTAAGAGGCCAGATACAAGCACTGGAATGGATCTTTACAGCTTGGCATTGCTGCTGCCCTCTGAGGAAGAACAGTATGATGAGGTGGGAGAACAGCACCGCAGCCTCTTTTGGTCTAATGGATAAAAAATGTAGGCAAACTATTTTTAGATGAAAGCATGAAAGCATTCTGCTTGAATTAAACTCAGAACCAACTTGAAAAAGCAAGAATAGATGCAAAAATACTTTTCGCAGAAAAATATGTTTAAAATTCTCTAAAAAGAGTTTGGAAGATGCACTTCCTTGCAGACTTACACAAAGTTTAAAAATCAACCAACAGCCACCACTCCTTAACCTCCAAACACTCTTTGAGGCTGTCTGCGCTCCCACAGGAGTTTTGAGAATGCTTTGAATGAGCACAGTGATGTCATGAAGCAGCACCCACGTAAATGAAGATAGCAACCACCCATTGGCAAACTGGAGTAAATCAGTGCAAAGAAGGGATAGTCACAGCAAGACGCATTTCAAGAATGGGAGTTTAAAAAAGCCCATCCTCCTTTTATATCCTTCTAATTATCCTTTGTCAGCTACAGTCCTTTCTTTCTATACATATTCCTAGGCTTTATTCAGAATAAAGGTCTTAAAACCTGAAGCTGGGCAGCAGAGCAGAGAGGGGAGAGCTGGGAGGAAGCCAGCCCATGATTTCTCCCAAAGGTTCTAGTCCAAACCAATTGCTTGTGCCAGAGATCACCCCTCCTGCCACGTTAGCTCTGTCCCAATGTCTCAAACTGAGTTTCAGATTGACTTAACTTAGAGATAAAACTTTTATTTAAAGAAAAAAAAAGAGATGCCTATGTTACACTCTGCAGAGACAAAGGCTGATGAACAGCACAATCTGAATTTAAAGAAATTAATAATTGTTAGGACTATATTACTTATCCATAGATACTTTGTTTAAATGATGCTATTTTTTTAGCTCAGAAATGTAACAGTGCTACTATTTCATCCTATGCAAGATTATTCTCATGAAAAATACGCTTGCAGATGTGTTTTCAGAAGAAAAAACAGTAGCATTTGGAACATACCAGGTTCATCTCCAGGTTATTCAAAGTTACACTTACACCAGGTCACGCACTACCAGATCACCCAATAGCACCGTTTGATCCAGATCAGGTGTGGGCACGTGATTACAATTTTCTAAAATTACCCCCATAGTGGAGTTTATGCCAGCTTTACGTGGCTTCCTGCCAGCAGCAGGGCAACAGACAGTACCGGACCTAGCTTAAAGCACACCAGTACCGCAGAGAAAACCTGAACCAGAATAAAGTCAATCAGTATGAATTTAATCTACTTAGATATTCCAAACACATCTTGGTGAATTTATACTAGAACACTACCTTCTTATCAGGTACTAGGAATCTTAAAAATAGACTTACTGTATTTTTAAGCTATGGCGCAAGTGCAAAGTGGAAGGGCCAAACTGATAAACATCTATTTTGGTGCTTGGCACTAGCTGGAAACGAAATATGCAACAGGCATCAAAATGCAGCTTAGCAGAGAAAGCAATTAACAGAAAGCTATAATAAAGGAGAGCTTCCCACCACAAAGCACTGCTCCTCATATCCACATGGTTCCTGGAAAGAGGACAATCTATTAAGCCAGAAGGAATTACACTCTATAGAATGAGGCCAGTTGTGCTTATTTTACACACTACTGAATGTGTGAAATTTAGCCTGAGTTAAGAAGCGTTAGCAGCAACATAGGTTGTCTGACAAATAAAGCAGATGCAGAAAACTCCCACTTAGGATAGGCTGCTGCAGTTCAGTCAGGGGCTGTTTCCCTTCCCTCACCCTGAGCCTTTCACAGACACCCTCATTTGCAATGGATCAGGAGCTTCTCACACTGAGGCACCGAACATTCATTGGGAAAGCGAGAAAAATTATCCTGATTTTTGAAGCAAAAATAATTTTTTTGACAGCTGGAATTTAATCACGAAAGTACTGGGAGAGTATCATAAGAAGTACCATTTTTTTTCTTATGTTCTTCCCTAGGCACTGCCTTTTGGCCTCTGGACATAGCGTCTGACATACTGAGGTCACTCTTGCATTCTAATGAAATATATATACACACACACTATATATTTAGCTCCAGGATAAAAGTGAGAGCATATCTACAGGCAAGAATCTGGTCCATCTGTCATGCAGAAAGGAATACTTTTCAATTGCTCAGTGTCACTTAGCCCCATTTTGTAGTGCTGGCTTCTTACATGCTGGTGCTTTCATTTAAACGGAAGGTTGGTGCGTCACGATCAGGAGTTAAGTTTACAGAAGGCAGCCTCATGCAGCGAGAGGGACAGAAGTAGGTTATAGGCAGAATAACATAAAGCTCTCAACTCTGGCTGGAGAGCTCACAAAAATAGCCTGCATTTTCTTCTAGTGAGTTTTGAATTAAAGTTTTGCTTTCTTTTTTCTTTCCTTAAATCTGTTTTCAATAACTATGGAGCTGAAAAATATGAAGATAATTATAGCTGTCTGTGCAAAACAGAAATGTCAGACCTCACATTTCCCAACTGACCTTTCATCAGATGAAAATTCCCACAGCAACCTTCTCCAATCACAGAGTTGGGAATTATGAAAATTTGCAAAACAGCATTCTGTCCAATAACCTTGTTCGTGTTGCAGATGCACAGGTGGGTGTTAGTATGATCTACACAGGAGGAATAGCATTAAGGCAGTAAAAAAGTAATCAAACTTTCAAAACTGTTCTATAAGAAAGCCTACTCTGAACGACCAGACAACAGCCTTGCTGAAGTGCTGGCTGTGAAATCTGGTATGCTGGTCTTCTGGCTGCAGGAAAATGATTGACAGAAGCTGCCAAGAAAGTCTGAGATAAAAATGAAAATGGTATATTTTTACAACCTGGCTTGCCTGGCTCCTCCCATTCATTTTGAAGTGTTGCATTGAAAGTCAGGTGCAAGGAGAACATCCCTACGAAGGAACAAGGGAAAAAGTTCTCAGTAACATTGTGATAGGAGAGTTGGCTTGAGTCAACAAAAAATGAGAGAAAGCCACACAACTTCTCAGTGTAGCTGGAAGCAGCCTAGTACTGGATATCATAAAAAGCATCTTAAGAATAAATTACTTTTTTCCCCAAAGTACTCTGTTGGCTAGATGTGCAAATATCACATAGTTCATGTGCAGAGGAAACAGAGCACAGAGGAATGTATGGATATATTTTCAGTTGGCTCAGGAAGAGGTTTGGTGACTCCCAAGTTCTTATTTCATACCTGACTACAACTCACACTGCGGCCACAGGTCTATCATCCCGTTTAGTTTTCCCAGGTGTAGACAGGTTTCTCCCCATAAACCGCTCTAGGCAGGAACCAGACACAGCTACAGTCCCCTCTCCCTAGAGCACATTCAACCACCCAAACCAGTTTAGATATCTGTCAAGTGTGGCAAGCTGTCCTTCAACACTCCCACGCTCACTCACACATCAGGCAGCAAACCGAACTGGCTGAGTACAGAGCCAACCGCTCGCTCCAGGCTCCGAAATAGCTGATCGTCACTCACATGGGCAAGCCCCGAGGGAGCTGAGCGCTCTGCACCATCCTCAGCTTCCATATTGCTCCTATCACGCTACAGCCTGACCAGGAAGACAAGAGCAGTTTACAGGAAACTCAGAACTAGTTTGAGTACTATAGTGATTACAATATCTGTTATTAATTGATTCTTTATGAGAGGACTGTGGCAATTACTAAGCCTTTTTCTTGTTGTAACAGATTCTCGGCTGTTATGAATTGACATAACTCCACTGATTTCAAGGCAGCTATAACGATTTACAGCTGAGCATCGGGCCAACCTTACAAGGACAATACTTCCTGACTTCCCCTGAGAATTAGTCTTCAGATACAGAATTCTTTTTTCCTATTTATTGTAAAAGAAATGAAGATCTGTTAGGTACTGTGTAACTACAGCAGTCCAGTCTGAAGGTCTACAGACTTCTCCCACACGTCCTACTTCATAGTGAAATCGGATTTGTCCTGTGGTCATGGTTCAGCTGTAATACAGCCGGGCACTCACAGGCTCCATCACAGACAGACCTGCATGTGAACTGCATGTCTATTGCACAGATAGACATGCAGGTAAACCGCATGCCTATTGTTCTGCCTGTAAAATGCAGATGCTGCTCTCGAGAATTACTATTTCTTTTATGGAAATTTTTGGCTTTCACTTCATCATTGGTTATGACAGAAAGGTTGTTCATGAATTTGCCTTAAGTAGTGAAAAGACAAGATTTATTTCAACAAAATGAGCCAGATCTAAAGAGAAGTGGAGCAAGTTAGATAAAATAAGAATAAATAAAGTAAGTTACTTCCTCTGACTCTCTCTAAAGACAAGAATACAGTTGAGGACAAGTGACTTTTTTCTTCATTTTAGATTTTGCACAAGCTTATCCAATCATTATATTTCTAAGGGTAGCAAATCACATTTTAATTATTATTTCTTACTCTTCATTTGTATTTTCATAGCATCTAAAAAGTGTTTTCATACCATCTACAATGTATTTTCATGCAACACAGCAGGACGATAAAGTGAGGCGCATAATGTGTTTGAAAGAAGAAATATTAAAATACTAATTTACCTGCCACACCCACAAACATCCCAGCAACCCTTTGTAATACTTCCCAGCCCATTTTCAGGTAAATCACAAAGTAGGAAGATTCTGAAACCCGAATGTAAAATCCAGACTTCGAGTGAAGTAACTACAGCTGCCCAAGCCTGTGCTTTATAGCCACGTCTTTCTAACTGATTTTGATTAATCGCATTCTTAAAGGTAATCCACTGAAATCAAATGGAGCATTCGCCCAGATCTGTTGCCTGAAAATAACAAAACCAAAATGAAGCATTTACTTCTCCATTTAGTAATCAAACTTTCCCCTCACAATTTCTTACAGAGCAACGTAATTTCCAATGAAGAAAAAAATTCATTTTTCAAACATGGCTTTCAACAACGTGTTGAGTTCTGGAAAGATTTTGCTGTTAAAGAAAAAGTTCTGCCAAAACGTTTTGGCTGACAGCTGAGGTTAATGAAAAAGACGGGCTGGTTAATTTTTTGCAAGACTGACAAAATTTTTAAATTCCTACCACTTTCTGACAATTGTGGAGCAAACTTCTACCATTTTTCAGCAAACACATTTTGATAAATGTTTCGTATAGCTCACATGAGTATTCCCTGGGGAAAGTAACCACCGCAGGAGTCAGCTGATGCCCTCCTTGACGTTTAGTATTACCCATCTTCATGTGTACAAATGCGTGATGGCTGGTTCTAAACAAAGAACACCACTTTTTCCTGTGTTATATTTTTATCCAGAAGTCTCAAAGCATTTACAAACTGCCTCACCCACACGATGCTTCTCCTTCATCACTGGAATGCCGAGCATGACCGGGGCTTGATTTACCCTGATAAATCCTGGATAGCAGCATACTGGTGCAAAGGAAACCAGTTCTTCTGAGTCCTCCATCACAGGTCTTTCAGCATAAAATGGATAAAACAGACCACTAAGGCCTTTGATTAATTTTCTTTGGTACAGGAAAACTGTAAATTCTATCTGCTTCTTGGTGAAATATTGTGATAGCTGTCATTCCAGTAGGTTTTCTTAAGTCCATAAACCAGTTATGTAACACTAAATATGGGCTACATTAGAAACAATCATGGCAGCAGAATAATGATTTTAAAAAAGAATGCACTTGCCACTTGTATACTGCTGTTTACATTAAACAAGGTACAAATCTGTTTGGAATTATCCAAAATAAAAGGTGATAGAGGATGGAGATAGATAAAAAAAAGGGCCTTAACCTCTGAATAGGGTTCCTAATGCCCCATCATTCTTGCCAACAGTACAAGTCTTAATAATCACATGGCTGTGATTTATTATCAGTGTATGGCCACATTCTGAAAACATCCCAGGGGGTCTGTAAATTGCAGATGTAACCACAGATTAATGCTCATAATCCCTGGTAAAAACTCTGCAATAACACTTCTATAGCCTACAGAAATTCTCCCACTAATGTTCTTAATCCTTTCTCATTGGACTTTATGATACTTCTGTGATTTTCAGGCGGTCCAGCAGTGACTAAACAATATTTATGATTTAACTCTGCTGGTTTTAATTTCCAGACTAGAGGGTTTTTTCTAAAATTTTATTTTAAGTTACACAAACACACATAAATACTACCTCCTATATATCCAGGAAATGACAAAAAAAAAAAAGATAAGAAAAAAAGAAGATGCCTCTGTGTCCTTTATTGCCTCTCCTACCATTGCATACCCATTTGGAAACTTGTATTTCTTGTCAGACTCTTGAACACAGACCTGGGAGCATTAGTGACCTTCCACTGCCACTACTCTAGCATCACAACTTCAACTCCATACTTGCTAAGAGCATATGGGGGCAGGACAAAGGGAAGGAAGGGCCTTCTATTTTTTTCCCTTTTCATTACGTCATACTTAGTCTTATTCTTTCTTCTTAGACTGAAAAGCTGCCAGTTTTCAAGTGTCCCTCATTAACTTTTAAAACCTAAGCTCTGCTAAAGAGGAGTTATTAGTTTTTTCCTGGCACTGCCTGGAATTGCAATACCCATATAAGAGCACTAAATCCTAATGGCTACTCAAGGCAAACCAGGAAATACTGCTTAATGTGAGGTGTGAAATTAAATATTTGTACACAATAGGTTCTAATGTGCAGGAATTTTAACTGTAGGTGATTATGTATGCTTTTGGAAAATCAAATGACCGTGCTGTTGAAAAAAAAAGAAAAAAATCACATTTTAAAAGTCAAAGCATTGGAAAAAATATAGTAAATAAATAACATTTCTGTACTGCTTAAAGGACAGGATTTGCTTACACAGGTACGAAGATGCGAGCTTCTGGTTGTCCTAAGTCAACTGAACCATGATAGCCCCATCAGCAACCCACACCATACATTACAATCTGCATCGAAATCATTCAAATCCCACTTTATACTCTGGGGAACGATTCTAAAACTTATATCAGAGAAGTGTGTGTCTTCCCTTCTGTCCCTATCTCTACGTGGTTTAAAAACGGGAAGAAGCAGAAAAGGTTCAGAATTCAAAAGCTGCCTTGTAGGACTGTTGTAGGTAGAGTCCCTGTGCTCAAGAGCTTTATGACTAGATATAGCCCCAAAACCCTGCAGAAAAATACTGGCTGCAAGGCAACCAGGGGGTGTTTCATACTACGGACTGCCTGAACTATGGGGTTTACAGTATCGACGGCTGGCAAACACCGAGTTGAAAATATCTGTAATGTGAACCCTAAATAGCACTATAAACATAAACAGAATGTCACAGCTAGATCCTGTTCCTCCACAAATCACTCAAGAGCTCTGCACTTCATCAGTTTGACATCTGTACTCTCATACTCTATCAGGACTCTGGCATTTAATTAATAATTGTTTGGGGGATGAAAGTGAAAGATGCCAAGTCAAATATATTTAAATCTCATTTTGACAAAATGGAAGACCAAAAGATTCTAAAAATTTCCACTAGAAAAAACTACTTATTTGCTCTTCCTTTCAGAGTGGAATTAAAGCCACATAAGCTCAGACTTTTTGATATATACATATTTGTAGTTTCAGTGAATCAAGAATATAAAATTCCAATGTGAAGTTTTGCTACCAGCTTGTTTTGAAGGTGTCTAAGTGCAACAATTTATTTAAAGTTTCCAGGAATCATGTGGATTTCAGAATTTTCACTTCAATTTTCTGTTTTCTCACAGCTCTGCTGAGCTAGAGACCAAATAAAAACAAATTTCTATTGTATAGACATTCCATCACTAGCACAATAATGCTTTTCCTACATTTGGAGGGAAAAAAAATGAAAAAAAGAAGACTGCCTTCAGGGAAACTACAACTACAGTCTGCACTTCATTACATCATGGTAACTCAGCTGATTTAGAGGGGATTATTCAGGATTTACGCCATTGTAATGGAGCAGGGTATCAAAATTTGAACTTCCACTTTAGCCTCGATGAAACAGGACGGAGGGGAGAGCTAGAGCTAGGGTAAGCTGTTAGCTCAGTGTAATGAAACTTTCACTGGGGCTCTGTACCATATACTCAGTGTACTGTTCATGTCTTGAATTTAAAAGATCTCACCACCATTAGCAGACCAGGAACGTTGCGTTCAGTTGATGGAGGTAGGATCCTCAAGCAAAGAGAAAGTGATTTTGCTCTGACTCATCAGCATGACATATACTAACTTAGTGAACAACCCTGATTTAATAATGAAAGTATATGTTTAAAGGAGAACCTGTCAGAGTGGTTAGATTCTGTGACTGTGATTTTTTGTTTCAGAAGCTGAAAAATAAACAGGATGTATTGGTTATTTTTATTAAATTTCATGTTATGATAAGTATTCCTTAGTACTATTTACAGGAAAAACAGTAACAATAACATAGCCAAATAATGTTTGCATAGGTTCATCTTTAGGCAACCCAACTCAGCTCTGGTACAAAGCACTGTGGATCAGTTTCCAAGCCTCAGATTTTGTCCTAGACCAGTCCAGACAGCAGATGATAGTCAAGTTTTAGAAACACACTTCCTTTATTCTTTTATCTCTGCACTAAATTGATTGGTTTTTAAAAGCAGAGAAAGAAAATATTAAGTAACATATACAAAGGGTTTTGAAATTGAGGAAAAAAAAACACTTTTTTTTTTTTGCAGACTCATGTATTCGACAGATTGGAAAGCTACTTATGAGCTAAACTTCAGATGGATGCATTTACCTCTTGCTTACACTCAAGCTGTTTAACTTGCATTTTGTGAGAAATGGCATGGCAGTATTTATTTGCTGGACTCATTTTCACATGACCAAAAGCATGGTCACCACCACCACTCTCAACCCCTCATGTTCAGGGCTTGAGTTACACTTAAATTTTGTAACTAGAATGTAACTGAGTACAAAGATGCTGGTCTTGAGCACCAGCCAAACATTCCTGAACTCAGGTTCTGTGATTTGGACCATGTGAACTCGTTTCATGAAGACTAAAGATTTCTCTGCATCATCAGCTTATACAGGCTGGTATAAGGTATTTATAAGGTATTAGGCTAGTCTCACTTTCCTACCTAATGGAACACAGAAAGCAAGCCGTGTAAACACCAGCAGAAAAAGTAATGTTTTCAAATTAAAGGTCTGGCCATCAGTTTCTTAAGAAACTGTACCTCATTAGAGTCAACCACCTCTACTCCTTGTGCTTGTAAATGTCAGCATGTGTACACGCATCTTCTGAATTACTACCGTGCTGGTGATGAAAATAACTTCTGTGGCTATCGTGCTTTTCTTCAGTTAGAGGAAGGCTGTTAAAATGTGCAGCCAAAGAATGATTATGCTGAAAGGTAGTTACCCACCTTCCACCCAGTCATGTGGAATAACATCAAGACTTGCAAAGGACCTATTGAAAAACAAACTATTAGAAGTCCAACTTCTAAAAATCCAGGAATTTATGATGCTGTTGAATGAAGCCACAGAAATAATTCACTATTAATAGGACTTCAAAGCTTCCCAGATGTACTGAACTTGATAGAAAATGAACTCTAGCACCTGATTTTCACTTTCAAAAAAGTAACATATCTTTTTTCCTTTGTTTCCTCCTTAAATTGATTCTCTTTCCTTACTTTTACTGAAGTGGTGAACTGCCAAAATTCCTGGAGTGAAGTCCTAGATCAATGTTCTACAACCAGTTCCCTGGGAGTGATGTCCTTAAGCAGGAGAAGGAAGGATATCTCCTCGATGCTCACAGACGCTTTCACAGTGCTTTCATTTCAAAGATAGGCTCCTGAAGCCTGTAGCACAGAAACCTTCTGACAAATCAGATCCAAACACACTCTTCTGAGCACTTGCCAATATGAAGATGTGTACTTAAGTTCAGGAGAACACTGGGGATATTTAAGAAAATAAGAGGTAAGCTGAATGTCTCAAAATACCTCCTACACCACTTGTATTTCACACTTTGTGATGCCTGCTATGTAAGGGAGGTAAGAAGATTCATGAGCACACAGACAGAAACCTGGAATTGCAAGAAAATACAGGATGTTCTTGGAGAATTACCTTGGTTTTAGTTCTGTGGCACAGTCAGTAGCAGCACAAATGAAACGGCAGAGTTCTGCACAGTGCTCTGCGCAGCGCCGGCCAGGGAGCTGCCCTTCCAAACACTGTTTGCAATGTACAACTAGATCCCAAGCAGTTAGGTAACTTGCTGCCCTGTGCTTGCAGTTGCGCATACACACACACGCACTTTATATTCACAGATTTTATTTCTGGAAAGTTGCTTGAGAAGCTGAGTGCCTAACCGGGTGTGCTGGCAGACTGCGAACCACAGGATCGTTAGGCTTGGAAGGAATCTCAGCTAGGTCAACCCAATCCATCATTCTGCTTCATAGCAGAAGTGATCTCACTATCCCTAAACTATCCCCAAAAGATGGGTGTCAAGCTTAGCTTTGAATATCTCAACTGATGGGACCGGTCACCTCCCTTGGAACCTTACTGCATTGACTAACTCTTCTTAGACAGTTTTTCCTAAGTCTTCTCTGTTCTGGCCTCATTGCCTAATCAAAATAATTGGTCCCTGTCCTCTTCATAACAGTACTTAAATATGTTTGCAGATGCTTATGTTTCCCAACAGTTTTCTTTTGGTCTAGACTGAACGTGACCCTTGAATTTTCCACAGAGATCTGAACAGTTGATGATCTCCCTGGGGCTGAGACTGGGGCCTGGCCACGGCAGGTTACACAGCTGTTAGGAGGACTCTAACACGAGTTTGAATAAGCTATCAACATAATTCTGTCACTCACAGAAACAGGTTCAAACATTCTGCTCTTTCCCCACACTATGGTGAAATTTCAGTTTCTCCAGACCCACAATCACAGCTTATTTATTGCTGCTTTGCCTTTTGAAGCAGTCTGCTCTTAAAGAAAAGTAAATTTGGTTTTGCTGTAATACGTGGGCTAGAATGCTGCCTACTGCAGCAAAGTGCAAGAAGCTGGTCTGGCATCCATGTTTAAAAAGAAGTTTTAACAGTTAAAGAGAAAAACTTCAGGGAAATATACCTAATAAAAGACCTGAAAGTGTCTGATCTGTTCAGTTTATCACAGAAGAAAATGTAAGAAACAGTTTGAACACAGTCTTTCAGAATTACTTCTACAAAGAAAAGATAATATGTCTTGAACTTAGCAGAGGTATAACAAGATCAGATGATGGAAGTCAGCTATATTCAAACTAGAAACAAGATGGAAATTTTTAACAGTGAAGACAGGTTACCAAGGATTGTGTCAAAGTCTCCATCACACAGGGTTCTCCAGTTGACACCAAGGTCTTTCTAAAAGAGAATAGTTCAACCACAAGTGGAATTTTAAGGACTGTATTATGCACAAGAGACCATAATATTCCTTTCTGGGAATCAAGTCCCTATTATACAGTTTGCAGGTTTCCTCGTGGGAAATCAGCTACAGAGTATTTGAAGAAAGCCTAGACTGCTAAGCTGTGAATTAGCTTAGAACAAAACAGCAAACAGCAATTCTGTAAAATTTTATTAAAGCTACTGCAATCTTTTCTTCTCTTGTTGGTAACTAAGCATACTGCAGTTCTGGGAGGCAGACAGAAAAGGGAGGAGATGAAAAGTCAAAGGCTTGTCTAACTAAACAGCCTGAAAGAAAATAACCCCATGGCATATTTAGAAACTCCCCAAATCTTTTTGTTTCCTTTTTCCCCCCTAGGTTTGCTTTACTCCTTGAGGAACCTCTCTTATTCCCATTTCCCTATCAGCACAGAAATTACGCACTAATTATAACCCTCCTCTGATTCAGCACAACAAGATCTCCCGCTTCCCTTCTGTTGTTTTGTTTCACTTTGTCTCTTCTCCCTCCCCAACTCTTCCATCCCATCCAGCCTGCTCTTTTCCTCCCTAAACATCTACCCTTTGGTTTTACGGGCCGCTGGTTGGCAATCACACATTTCTGTTATTAGAAAGGTTTTCCCAGTTCTTGAATGAACACTTCAGGCAATGGAATTCCTTCCTTAACCTTATTAATGTCAAGTCCTACAGTTGCTGTGGCAACCATAAGGTAAATTAAACCGTTTTTTTGTGGGATCTAAAATTGGATTACAGACTAAGTACCTGTTAGCAATGGGAGCAATAAATAAATAAATAAATAAGGCCTCATGGCTGTAGTAATTTACAAAACATAATAGGGAAAATTTGACCTTTGCTGTTTGAAATCAAAGTATTAAAAGGGTGTCACACTGCAAAAGGTTAAGGCCTATTAAAACATTAACATTTTGCAGCCTTTAATGTTATTAGTATTTTCCACTTGACGCTGCCAGATAGTAACTAACAGCGGAGAGCAGACATCCAGCCATTACTGTCATAGTATGTGTAGAAAACATCCCCCAGCTTTAAAAAAAGAAATTCCCTAGGTGTAAGGCTGGGGTCCCAGGCGGGAGCGGGTGGCAGAGCTCCATTTTGTAGCTGCAGTAATAAAGCGAGCGTTGCCACGCTCAGACAGGTGCTGCTCAGAAATGCCTCTGCCCCTACGCAGCCAGACAGGCGGGCAGACACTATAAACTATGCCTCATTTTGTCTTGTCGAGCCTAATTCTGGTGGCCTTGTCAGTCAAAGAACAGCGGGATGGATTTCAGAGTTAAACAATAATCAATAGTTTGACATCTGGCAGTCGGGATTATTTTTTTTCCTTGAAAAGATCTCACATTTACCCTTGCCTTTAATTGAAAGCTGGCTTCAGGCTCCCATTTAGCTCACACATCGCTCCACTGGTTAGGAAATAGTTTTGATGAATGTTCTTCCTAGAGTTAAACCAGAGAGCAGAGGTACAACAGATATCCCACCAGCCAGGACATCTGAGCAACATACACTGCAGTAGTCCTCGGACATGCTTGTTAACCAGAAAAAGTGACAGCTTCACATTTTAAGAGGCTATTCCTAAGTGCTGTGGAAAGTAACTTCATCAGGCCTTGTGCTCCAAGCTGTAGGACAGGCAAGGCACAACGCAAAGAGTCACCATCATGGCAAAGGCCTTGATAGAGTCTACACTCAAGACCATCTAGGGAGGACCCACCCAGTGTGCCTACACTGCCTCCAACCACACGTCCAGTCACTGGTATTTGGCTTTATTCAAAGAGCCCCACTCTCCAGGCTCCTCTGTACCCGTGACCTCCACGCATCAGGTGAAGGTCCTGCAGGAGCTAAGCATTTTATACTCCATCAAAGCATCCTCTCCTGGATCGCAGGACTACGTTGCAGTTTAGGTAAAGAATCGGTGAAGCTATTCATGTTACTGACATCTAGTAAATGAGAACAGAGCAGCAGTTCCCAAAGAAAGTGGGATATGTAAAGAAATTTATGAAAAATCTTTCTACATTTACTAAGATTTTGCATTTATCGTCTTTCTTCACAGTTTTGTGTATCTCTTCACAGATACTTAAACTCCGTAACATCCCCAGAAGATGGAAATACTTATCATGGGAAAACTGAGATAGTTGTTTAAACAATATCAAGGTCTAACAAGGAAGAAATAAAGAAATTGGTGAGTCTGTGCTGTGCTCTAACCACTAGGCAATGTCGCATCCATATTAGATGGATCAAGCTGCTGCAGCACTTGACAGGGAGGGGCTGTTCCTTGGCAGGAAAAGGCAGCAGAGGGTGTAATGCTCAGGAACTCCACTGTCCCTTGCCCAGCACAACACTATAGTTGAGAAAAAAAAAAAAAAAAAAGATGGAAAAACAAGGCAAGAAAAGATGATCTTGGCTGAGCACGTAATGGGTGTCTTGAACAACTGATATTTAAGTCATGTTCTTGTTTATTCTTTTAAACATACTTGTGGTGAGCAATCATTCACCTGCTATAAATTACAAGCAACTGATAAGTCTCCATTTATGAGTCTCCAGTCAATAGCACTTGTACTAAAAAAAAGTGCAAAACAAAAGCCATCCATAACCAACGGCATTTTTCCAGAGCTGGAGCACACAGAAAAGTTTCCAAAGCAGATATGTAGCAGATTTCTTGAAAATTCAGCCCCTCAAAAAAGAGCCTCAAAGGGGAGGCAGTTCAAGATAATGAATTTCACTCTCCATCCGCTAGGTTGCAGTTCTTTACTAGATGTAACTTCAATATTAAAAAAAGATTAATCTGTACGCTTGAAGCCTGTTCTTTTTAATCTTAATGAGTTTTGATTTTACACAGTGTAGAACCTTATCCAGAAAAGCTTTAAAAATTGAAAGGAATAAGATCAGAGAGTTGAGAATATGAAGTGGGGTTTTATCCAACATATGACTAGATGTTTCCAACTAGTATACTGTGTTAAGGAGAGGAAAACGAGCCATTAAAAAAAGAAGTATTTTCATAGGAGATCTTCACAAACCTTTTACCTCTGCTGACCTTTACATAAAGGTAAAAAGGTTAATGCAATAATTTGGAAATTATTAGCCTTAAAAAGGACCAATGACCCTCTCAGGGTTGTTCCCAGATTTCTCCAGCATAGCTTGTAATTCCTGGGAGATCATTTGAGCCGTGCAGAGACCTTACTTAGTCAGAGTCAAAATATTTTTCTGCCTTTGTAGTGGCTCTCCGAATATATAAAATGTGGAGTTTCCTTTTGTTCCACCTCCACCCCTAGCTGGAGAGGGTGCCAGAATAGGCTTTCATTCATGGGACTACAGATTTTACGACCATATACTGTACCGGAAAGAATAACAATTGGGATTGACTTCTCCCTAACATATCCTCTCCAATTTTAAGGGTTCGATCATTGAACCATCAGTTCCCTCAGTGCATCAAACTATGCAAATTCATTTTACCCATTTACATCACAGCTCAATTTGGCCGATGTTTTCCTCTTCCCTGGTTTAAATCACGTCAGTATTGATAATGCAGACCTAAACAAAGAATGCAGAAGAAATCCAGAGTTCTGGGTTCTTTCCCAGCTCCTTCATTAGTTTGCAATCCAGCTTGGGCAAACAATTGGATTTCTTTATGCCACAGTTTACTTTTAAGTCGGTGTCGAGCAGTAAAGTATGAATAGGATAGATGCGAGTCTCAGACACATTTACAAAAATACCTGTAGAAGTTGGATAGGTAGTGCTAACTGTAAAGAAACACGGAATAACACCTGAATGAGGGAAATTTCAAAGTAGGACCTTCAGTAAGGGCCAGAATACAAATTTTAATCAGAAATTATTCACAATTTCAGCCCCTTAGTTTTTCAGATGTAGATTCTCCTAAATCCAATTTCTGTCAGTCTGTCTTTCTGCAAAACACACAAATGTGAACTCCAAGAGAGAAGACCAAGAAAAAGTTGCTGTACTACTACAACAGACAGTCTACTCATGACTTAGCAGGACTTCTGTTGCTGAGGATCAAGCTATTTTGTACTCCCCTCTGAAGTATACACCACAATTAATTCAAGGTTACGTACTCTGGACACAGGAAATTAAAAAAATTAAAATTAAAAGTTTATGTGATATCAAAAAATGCACATTTGTAGCAGTTAACACACCCATAAGAAATTAGAAGTCTAGGTTAAGAACACATTACTAATAACACTTTCACAGGTAGTTCATGATCAATATCTCATATATAAATTTTTATAAGGGATACCTTAAGAAAGGTATGAAGACCATTTTCAGTTTTCTGATGTTGCTTTGCTTACTATTTTGTGTTTCTGAGATAGTACAATTCTCAGAAATTAGTCTTAACTTTTTAATATTATACCATTATTAAGCTTTTTTTTTTTCCAGGAGCAAACAGTATAGCTGTAGGAAGTTTAAGATTGATTCGTATTTCTACAGTAAAAAGCAATGGAATAATTTCTTACTGGGTCTGTAATTCATTAAAATGAGTTACTATAATGCTTCTCTTGCTGATGAGCTTTTCCCTCATTTAAAAAAGGCACTTGTTTCTAACGTTTTGAAAGAAGATAATGTAGTTGGATGAGAGAGCAAGCAAGAGAGGGTGTGCAAGCGTGACTGATTTTATTCACTGATTGACCTCACTCCTAGGTAAGGGCTACAACTGCAAGAGTGAGAAGTCACGCACTCTTTGCTCTTTCCGACTCAATGAATCTTGCATTCTCCATGACCCACGGGCTCACAGCCCGCCTTCCCCATATACAAGGGAGAAAGGGAACTTCACAGGCAGCTTTTGGTAGCTCACCTCAAATCCCCAGTGACCGCTGCTCTGTTTTGGGGCACTGCGGCTGCTTAATGCGCAATCCAATTCCCCTCTTCTTCTCCTGCCTCCCCACTTTCTGGAAAGAAACTGGACTTCAGCTCTCAATCCATGACTTTATGCAATCTGTTTCTGTGACAGAGCCTGTAAATACTCACGATGTAATTGTTAAGAAGGGACAGGCAGAGTGCACCAGAGCAGAGAGAGGGAAGCGGGGCAGGACAGTCACCCATTGAAGGCTGCAGCCTCTTGACAGACTTTCACAACATCTTTGAAAAAAATGCCAGAACTAGACTTCGGACTGACACAAGTCAGCCGTAGTCCATGTGTCCTGCCCTAGAGACTTAAATTTCCTTTAAAATAAAAACTAATGTATAGCAGCATAGCTACAGGTATCATACAGAGTATATATGCAGTGTGCATTTTGCAAAAAGAAAAATTGACAGAATCTGTATGTAGCACAATATACTTCTGAAAGAATAGGGGGCTGCCAACGATGTATTTATCACACAGTCTTGTTACAGCAGGAGAACTGTTTCTTGGTTTCTAACATGCAATAGCGGTGCCAGTAACCCAGCAAAGTCACAGGCTCCTGTGAGCCTTTTAAAAAGTTTTCCTGCTGATGCTGTTCTTTTCCCCAGTAGCTAGATGAAAGCTGAGACCAGGATTCAGACCCCGTCCTCTGCCAGCCATACTAAGTGAAAGCCCAGGAGTCCTGACTAAAGAAGCTGTCTAGAAATTAGACACACTAGTAGGACTACATGTTGACACACACACCAACTTCAAGGAGCTCAGATGATTTCTTTGCTCTCTCCCTCCCCTATACATATATAACTACCAGTAGTAACCACGGTTCACTAGACTACATGTTTGGTGTAATAGTATGAAGTATTTTCTATCTGAGCTTAGTTAAAAAGGCAAATGGTATCTCAAGGAGCAAGCTGACCCCATTATCAGACCCTTAGGGAGTTAAGACGGCAGCCAGCAGTGGAGCCAGCCAAAATGCCTGAGCTGAGGCCAGCGAAGAAGCCAGCCAGGCAAATCCAAAGCTGCTGGAAAAATACATTCTGGAGCACAGTGTCTGGGACCCCGAGCTACTATGCACACCCTGCTTTAGTGGATATGGGTGTTGGCTCGAATATAGCAGCACAGAAGAGAGGGCGAACAGGGAAAGCAAGTTAGACTGGAGTTACATAAGAGGCCTATTGACTTTTTAATGACTTTGTTATTTGGAAGTAGCAGGTATGTTTACCAGAACATAATCTCCTATTTTACAGTAAAAGGTTTTTACAAGGAAAGGATGTGTAAAAAGGGATCTTACAATATACCCTTACAGAAGTATAGTGGGCTAGAACAGGCAGCACAGGAGAAGTGTGATGTACCTGTCTACTTAAAATCTTTACAAGCTCTGGAAAGTGTGTTTTTCAGTCACTGTTGTGCATAATTGCTCTTTAAAGCCAACAGACAGAAGGACTTAGGAAAAACATGATCTTCACCACCAAAAGCAGTAAAAAGCAAGAAGACTGAATAGGATCACCAACTGTTATTCAGTCATTTCCAGATCTTTATTGTAATAATAAAGCAAGTTACTTATGAATTTCAAAACAGTGTAGATGACAGGACTCAAGATAATCCAGAGACACAGGGTCTGTTCTCCCACTGATTATGGGACTGAACTGTGTTTTGAGTGACTTCTGTTAGTGGGATCACTGCTTTAAGCTTAGCCAAATAAGCGGACAGCATCATGCCACATTTCCACACCTGTGACTAGTGTGGAAGAGCATGTCAGTCTTAAATGTCAGTAGTCAACATCTAACCACATTCAGTATTGGTGGATTAATCACTTATGTTGTTATACCGAAGAGCTGACCTGTTCTCAAGAAGATAAGACTACCTAATGCATAAAGCCTGGCAATGCCTAAGCAATTATTGATGGAATTTAAAAGTCTCAATCCTAGATCATAGTAAAGCTATTTATAAAAATCCTGTTCTGATTTTACCTCTTCCATCAGGCCTCAGCTTATCACTGGAAAGCAGTATTACCATGGGATGCTGAAGGTCTTGATAAACCTTTGTTCCAAGGTTCTCTGCTCCTTTTGCTGGGGAAGCATTTTACTGGAACCCTAGGTGAGAGAAAAATACTATGCCCACAATAGCTAAAAAATGAGAACACAATAAGAATCTTGGGAAACTGAAAATTAGATGGAAATATCTGATGCAGCTTGGGATCAAAACATGGTCATAAGTCTATGGCAACTTTTAAGAGTATTAGCTTTTCACTCTTGTGCCATCTGAAGCTCCAGGCATAGCACCTGTCCAGGAACTCAGACTGAGTTTTGGACCCAGATCCCCTTCTAAGGGAACGGAAGACCATTAAGACACAAGACAGCAGGCCTGCAAGCAGAAAGAAAATAGGCTGAGTCAGAAGCCTACAGCAGAAGAGAAGAGACAGTGCTTAGAAATTTTTTCAAAGGATTCCCAGCACTTGCCATGCTTCGGGTTGGAGTGAATTAGTAGAGATGAGGTGAAGCAGACTGTCACACCCTTGTAAAAGTTTGCCAAAACCACCACAAACTTATATAAGATTATTAATATCTTAATTACAAATGAAGATTAGCAATAATTAACGTAACAGCAGCACAGAGAGCAATCTGGTATTGCTAAGCCTAAGAAGGACGATAAACAGCCATGACCCTATCAAATATGGGAAATGGGGCTCAGGGGATATTAGAGATTTCAGTTTCCCTTTCGAACATAGGCAAAAAAATTTTACTCAGTTACACAGATGAAAATCTGGCCTGAAATGGCCATCACCCCTGTTTGTGACCCAGTGATAAAAGACCCACAGTTTTCAGCCCTTATGGCATTTTATTCTCCTCAGTAGAAGCTGGGAAATCTCACTGAGCCAGGGTCTCCTAGTGCTTCTCTGTACAAATAGAAGTACATTTTTAAGAGTCTTGCCACTGAAGTTTGTTTCTGTTAGGAGTCCCAGGTAAATGTAAATCAAATACACAAGATACAGTATATTTTTGTGTAAAGGGAGAAATGGAACAGAAAACTTTCCTGCTGTCAGAAATGCTCTTTTTAATCATTAGTACTTTGGCAAGAAAACATATGTACAAATTTAACGTTTCTCTGGAAGTCTGATCTCTTGTACTTTAGACCAAATAAAAAACAAAGAGCAGGCCAAATTCTGACCAGAATCTGCAGCAAAGTTGATCTGTAGTGTTGAAAGACCATAGCTGTTTAAAACAAGTACTTTACAAGGCAGTGAAATGAACTTTGGGTAAACATAGGCAACTGTTGTTTTGGCATAGGAGAGACTAACATGGTTTAGAAACATTACTGCTGTTTTCTGCTCACAAGACCAAGGAGAGAACACCACCATCCGGAAGACACTACGACTTCTGAAAGGAGAATGATAGACCTGTCAGAACAGAGTAACAGCAGCCTTAAATGAGCAGGAAGATAAAAGGCAACTGAAGAGATTGTCTTCTGTTAGCAAAAGTCATTGAGGCCCTCTATCATTGGAGACTGAATATCGCTGCTTTACCTGGGGGATAAAGCATCTACAACAGGAAGGAAACATGGGCATGTTTCATCTGGCACCTGGTGAAATACCATGGAGGGTTGTTGCCTTACAAGCCTGGAAGAGTACCTGGGAATACAGCAATCCCATCAGGGAGTACGCCACTGATTTATACCCATTTATGTTATTTAGCACATAAAACGCACTAGTGTTGTTTGCAGATTTTCACTACTAAAAAGTCAGGGTATCACACCTGTCTCCAATTTCTAAGTTCCTCATTTATGGTAACACTCAAAAGTGGAGGAATCTCCATGAAGACGCAGAATGAACTGGAGCAATGGAGGTGTAATCAAAAATTTTCTTCTGCTGAAGCGATAACCTTTGGCCAAAGACAGCACAGAGACCCAGATGCAATGACTTCTAATCCTTTGCCAAAAGATTTCCCATTGTTTCATTCAATAAAGCCTTGAAAGTGACTTTGCAATGGCCCTCCAGGAATATATGGGAGGTTTCAGTGCTCAAGAGCACCCACTTTCAGCTGAGAACTTCCATTAAGAGAACATATTTGTTTGGCATTTAACATGTATGCTTCCCATAGCGCCTGCACTACGCTGTCCATTTTAATGTGTCTGAGAAGCAAGGCAGAGTGCCGTTTTCTCACCTAAGCATTACTCATGATGAAAAATCAAACCAGAAAATGTTTCAAAATATAGGGCACATTCATTCACATGGAAAAATGTGGTTAATCTTTCCAATCGTTACTTTGATAAAGTTATACATTTAAACTAAGAAGACAGCAAAGAGGAAAGTAAAGCCATTTTTTAAAGTTTAAATCTTCCTCATGGAATGCCCAAAGTCACAGATGATTACTGCTTGTCTCTTATATTTTTTGATTTGGAGGTTACTATTAACAACAGACAGTTAAATCAAGACCTGGATAAGTGTTTTTCTAACTTTAAAACCAAACAAAAATATACTAAAAAAAAAAGTAGTTTCACCTATGTATTACTGCAAGGAATAAAACATCAGAGGTTTCCAAGTGGCATGCTGAGTCAGTCAGATGTCAAAAAAGGCATTTATCAGCATAACTTTACAGGCTGATAATAACTTCAGAGCCACCATGTAACAAATTTTAGGTCAAAGATAATCAGCTTGTATTTGTTGATGCTATTTGCAATGGAGAAGAAATGTAAAGTATTTACTTTTATGAAAGAACAATCTATGTATGTAACTATAAACCAACCCTTTTACTTGTTTCATTTTTTCTTACTGTGGCTGTCCAAAAATTTAACGGCAGCTTTCTCATACATCAAGATCTTCCATTTCGGCCAAAGGAAACGGACACATTTCTGCCTTCCACATAAATTTTCAAATTTATATCTAAACCAAAACATACATAGGCAGGTCTGGAGCAAACAAAAAGAAAAACTCCAAATTTTTCATGGAAGAGGTAAGTAATGCATTTTCAAATAAGCTGTATATTTTAAAGTTGGAACTCCAAGACTAGAACTAGAATGGGCAGACACAGATCTTTTTAAAAGGACTATAGCAGACACATGAAGTTAAGCTAAAAACACATTTAAGTAAAAAGGTATCAGTTAATGAATCAGGGCCACAGAAAAGCGGCCATAAACTTCTCAGGTAATCACACTCTAAAAAGAACTCCAAAGCCTCTCTGGATACACTGCATTTTATTATCAAATCAGTTACAGTTGTGTAAGACATGAGTCAATATGAAAAAGCTGGTGTAAAAGCAGACAAAAGGAGTTATTTATTATAGATCATAGTGTTTCAGCTTGCTTTTCATTGATCCTACCGATTGCGACGTTTGTCAGAAAAGGAAACATTCTCTTACATTTTTCCCAGGTGATCAAATGCCACCTATAAGTAGTCCTATGAGCAGTAGCAGAATACCACCAGTTCTACCTTCCTTTAAAGGTTTTTTTCCACATTTCCATGTACACCTAATTACCCTGCTTCAATAACAACAAAAAAATTGGAAGACTCCACTCTCTTGCAAGTAAGCTGCTATCACTTTGGATGTCCATCTGGCTCAACTGCACACAGCCTGCACATCCGTCCGGCTGTCCAAAGCAATCATGGAAAACTAAAGATACGCCCGAACACGTACACTAGCAATGAATGGGCCCTGAAGGATTTGATGAATGAAAAATACTCAGTATTGTGAACTTACGTTTGATTTCCACTGTTTAGGGAATAAGGCTGACCTTTTGGTTACCATGCAACCTAGGAAAATGGGAACTGAGAAAGCGTGTGTCACCCTAACGAAGGGTTTGAGTCAGCTATTGCTCAGCATCTTATGGACCGTCTGCTGTCTGGATACATATCCTGATTTAAAACTGGTCCCCTGCCAAGGAAATAAAATGAAGTCTGAACTATTTCTTCCAGAAAATAGGATTAAGGAACTTTAAAAGAAATGAAACATGGTATCATCTTGATACACCACTACAAAAATCAGATAAACCCCAGGAAATAATACTTAGACTAACAGAGACAAATGAACTGTAAGTACAAAGGGCTACAGAGAATCAGATTCTCCCATCAGTTTCTCCGAAAGATAAATTCCCATCAAAATTCAAGAATCAGAGCCTGATATAAAATGAGAAATGTCGATTGAGCTTTATAAACTCACCAAGATGAAAGACTGAGGCATTTCATCATTCACAGAAGCTTGGTTTTTTATACGTAACAAAACAACCTAGACAGAAAATGCACATTCCAAAATGCTGCAAACTCTTACATGTTGGGCTGTCTCTCTTTTTCCTTATGAAGGCAAAAAGACAACTGAACCTGTTTTATGGTTGCAGTAAGAACTTGTAAGTAAATAATCAATCCATACAGAGAACTAGTGTAGGCGGAAATTAGAGAAGACGGATGCAGATCTGCATTTCCAATCGACCTCTATTCTGTTTGCTATGTATATGAGTAAATCAATAAGATTCTTTGTATGTGCATTTTCACAAAGGTGGCTTTATCGAGCTTCACTAAATTTTTTTTATCTGTATATACACACACTGCACTTGCAAATGGAGCTGCTAGGAGCAGTACTAGATACTGCTCCATGCTACACACTCAGCCCAGAAAGGTGTTAATAAAGTTATCACTTTAGCTGAGGGGTCCTGTTGCCAAGACTTCATTTTTTAAAAGTGGCTGAACAGCTGTGGGAGTTCTCACAAAGACACAGAAGTTCAGGAGAGAACACAAAGCAATCGACAATGTCTGAGAGGCACACAGGACACAGAGTGATTAGTGCTGAAGGAATTAACTGTGCTCTTAATAACCGAAGAAAATCCTGATAAGTGTAATTTGACAGAACCTAGAATTTGTATCAACAGTTATCATTTGAAATTTAATGCTCTGGGTAAACACTGTCTTCCAGCAAGAAGTGGTTACCCATCTTGGGTTTTGATAGCAAGACACTGGTCACTTTCCCTACATAAGACTTCAGGGTTTGAAATTGATTTGCACTGCCTTAAAGCCCCTTCTGCTAAATTTACCTTTCTTCTCCTTTTGCAGGCCTCTGAGACTTTATCACAAAATAGGGGGGTGCTGAAACTAGATGGCAAATGTATAAGGTCGAACTTCTACAACTCTTAAAAATACCTGCAAATTTAAGTTCAAACATTGATCTTTAATATAATGACAGTTACAATGGGTGAAACACCACAGTTCAGTTCAGTAAGGATACGTTGGCCTAATCCAAATTTGACAAAACAGTGTTCTGTCCTTCAAAACTAATTAACATTAATTACACTGATATGAGACATATGACAACTCTACAGTGCTGACAGAAGCTGTAAAGCCCACGAGGGATGACAGCTGTTGTGCTGTACCTAACTGCCAAAGTTAAGAGAGATGTCTCAAAAGTGGCAAAAACTGGGGAATTGCTCAGAAAGTGAGCTTTAGTATCACAAGAAAGATGTTCAGGTTTTTTCTTCTTTAATGAGCAAATCAAATTTAAACCTTTGGCTGAGAAGGCTCTTACGACTTTTTCCTGAACCAGTTTCTACAGTCCCAGTAGCAGGTTTGTCTTTATAAAGGTAAAATATAAATGTAAACAGGCTGAAAAAAAGGCATCTGTGGGGAAGGGAGAGAAAAGGAGAAAAAGAAAGTTCGACTGAAATAAATACTTAAACAGAACAGAAAGTAGTCACTGACAAGTGATGTATGACGCAAGCTTCACCTACAAAGCCCTACATGCCGTGTGTACCATGGAAAACCTGAACTCCGTTTGAGGCTGGAGTCTGAATTTGTGCTGCATTTACACAAAGAAACCAACAGAACAACTGTGTTTGTTATCTGTCCTCACAGACGTGAGCTTATTGATGTTCCATGTGACACAATTGTTATTTCTCTAACACTCAGCGTGACAGACATCCCAGAACAAAGAAAGAAAGAATAAAGGTTGCAAGAGTTTCCAGTAGATCTCTAACATGAAGCGTGATTTGTCAGAATCATAAGAGAACTGTTGCCTTCCAGTCTAATTTCTTTCAGATAATCCATGAAAGATCTGAGAAGGGATATTGTGCCAAAAGATAAATCTCACAGGTGTTTTTCTTCCCCCAACATGTACTAGTAGTCCTACTTCCCTCCCTCTCATTTCCCTGAAGAAATTCCTACGCTTTTGTTCTTCCCTCCTGGAAGAAGATAAGGCATTTTTTCCCTGTTAAAAATCTGTAAAGGAAAAAAAGAAAGGGTGAGGAAGGAAGGGAAACCTGAATTTGGTGTAATTAAAAATACTAATTCTGCTGTTCTCCAAGAGAGAAGTTGGCTTGACAGATGAACTAGGTTGCTGTTCAGGCATCATCATAAAGATGGGACCACCGAGTTTTGTTCTCAGTTGTACCTTAGTTTTCCCTTTCAGTCTGGCTCAGTATTCCTGACTTGTTATCACTATAGTATCAAAACACCTCAAAAACATTAATGAATTAATCTTCCTTGTAGCTGATGGACAACAAAGACACAGAGACTTCAGGAACCCTACCCAAAACAGTTATATGCAATTATATGTATATATGTTATTATATCACTTCATTTTTCCAACTGTTCCATCCATGATTTAGTTGTACTACATAGATCTGTAACATTATGGTCAAGTGGTCCCAATCTAGCACAGGTCCCCATAAGAGAAGAACATCTTTCTCAGGTGGAATACTTTCTGAATGATATGGAAATGAATAATAGTATGGCAACAATATTTACATTTATAAATAATTCTAGAGCCATGCAATACAATGCAACTCATGCATATGTGTATACATCACACACCATTAACAATAACATTGCTGTATTGCCTTTTCAAAGACACTTCTGATTAATGGCTGAGATTTTACAGTTTCTTTTCAGACAATGGGTATATTTAAGAATTATTTTTGCACTAGCATATACATATTATATGGGAAATAATTAGATTTAGATTAATGGCTAATAGTTACAAGTTAATAAAAATGGATTTTAAGGTGTTTTCAACATATTGCAACTCCACTGGAATTCTCTTCCCCGTTTTTTGTGTAGTGGAAACGATCAGTGCCAAAAAGTAACCCAGTACAAAAAAATCAGATGCTATTCCAAGGTAGCCCATTGTCCTCAGCTAGGAAAACATCACTCAAGGTATTAAAATGCAATTTTTAATAAAAAAAGCTTTCCTTTGTAGCAGCTACTTCACTTTAAAAGCAATTTGACTTGCAAACGAATATGTAAACCAGTGAAAGATTTTAGGAGAATCTCCAATACTAATTGTCAACTTTTCGGCAATTCAGCTGAATTTCAGCATTTGAGCATTTGATATCCTCAAACAGGAGAACAGGATCTTAGCCAGGAGCCTCTAAATAGTACAAACATTTGTGGACTTTTACAAGGCAGGTAAAGACCTAAATTATGTTGCTAATTAATTTTATATTTCCTTTGGCTACCCCAAGAAACCTGGAGCTGTTCAGCATTCATTGAATGATGGGATTTTGCCAAGTATTCAGGTATGCTATTAACAGAACAAGCCAAAAGAACTGAAGTCATGCTTTCTATAATACCTACAGGAAAAAAAGTCAAATTCAAAGCAAGTGCATGCAAAGCAAATACATATATACATGAGGCAGAAAGGGAGAAAGGAGTACCAAAGCACCTGCGACATTTAAAAACATGTAAAAAACCCTTAAAACTAACATTAGTACAGAACTAAGACAACACAAACAAGACTAACAAGACCATAGTTCAATGACACAAAGTACTGACCTACTCCAAAGAAAAGTATTTAAAAGAAATGGAGGACAAAACGCAAATCTGATCAACTTGCAAAAGATACAAGATGTGGTTTGTGCAATTCACACGCTGTCCAAATAGGTTACGTAAGACTTAGTTGACTTTTGTAATTGAGCATGGCACTATAAGCCAAACTTTTCTACATACCTACACTGTGTAGGTGTGAGTCCCTGGAGAGAGAGACAGACGCAGTGAGTACAGGCAGGACATTAAATAGAATATTTTTACCTTGAAAGCTGCTTCCCTGTCTCCTTTTATCTTGCACAGTTAAACCAAAACCAAAACCCCAAAACCCAAACCTAATACATTTTTATGCTGTTTCTTTTAGTTTTACTATAACAGGTTCCTGTTCGTGTCACTTCATTTTAATCTATACTTTCCACCCAAACTGAATTTAAACTTACAGAATGTCGTTCAAGTTTGTCATCAGGATGGCCCAAATCTATTTGCCTCTCACTTTAGATAAAGAATATTTATGATCCAAATCCAACACAGATGCACAGCCAACTGTAAAGTTTTATCTGTTAACTTCTGACGACACACCTGCTGGAGTAAGGATTTGCTGGGCTGCTCTTTTTAAGGTTACTTAAATGGAGCAAACGCTGTTTAGAAGAAGTGGAATCAGATATTGTTATTTAGCCAAGAACCGTTAAGTTTAAGAATATTTAAAATAACAGCTCTTTATTTACAGCTTCAGCTTTTCTGTCAGAAATCTGAACAAGAATTGCAGTTAAGTTTTCCTCTAGTCACAGGAGATGTACTCTTTCCTTTCGCCTCTGTTTCACATGATCCCATGTTAAGTGAAAAAGCCATGCCTTATCAGACACATAACAGCTATCTAAGAATCTACTATGTGGGTCTGTTGCTTGTAAAGGCATATTCTTACTAAAGAGATTTCCAATTTTTCCATCCTAAATCACTCCCAAAATGATTCTTAGAGTCAATGCTCTCTTCTCATCTCATCACTGATCACGATAATTTTGACATCAGCTCATTACCACACTATATAGAACACCCCTACCAGGACTGCAGCAGGACTACTGCAGGGATCTGCTGTCAGGGATCCGGGCAAGTCAGGGATCTGCACAGAGAAGTGCTAAAATGGAGCTTTTGCTTTGTTCAGCAACCAAGAAAATCCTTACAGATGCAGATATACAGGTAGCGATTTTGTTCATAGGTCAGCAACCAGTTCTCCTTATTGTGTTGGGAAGTAGATTAAGATATAGCAAAGCCACATTACCACTTAATTCTTTTTTAAAAGGGTCAAAGTTTTAAGCTGCATTCTTTAAGGCAAAATTTAACAATTTATCCCAATCACTGTTGAAACACATTTTCAAAAATACCTCTGCTATTTCCTTCAAAGGAAAAGGAAAAAAAAAGACCCCAAACACCTGGCTCCAACCTACTCTTCAATATTTGAACTTCAAAGGTTTTGGTCTCCTTAATGTAAGAAATTCAAGAATTAGCATCTTATCCAGCCAAACATTTTGAGTCACCATTTTAAAATTGGATTGATCATATATTGTTGAAATTGTCTTTAACTGGTATAGTTCCACTCAGCTGAAAGAATTTAATTCCAGTTTAGAGAACGTGCAGGTTCAACTATCTTCATCTCTGAGTTTTATGAACTGAAAAATCTCTCTTAATTGCTAAGAAACTGGATGCAGGAATAAGGTTCCATATGTCTCTGTTACATCCTGCATACTCTGCCTCTGTTCAAGCCTTACGCGTAGCAGTTCCAGACTTTAAATGAGAGGGCCAATGTTAACAAGATGCAATCCAACTACACATGTTCAGAGATGAATAACCACCTGAGACAAATGGCCTTGAAATTGCATGCTTACGGGAAAAAGTTAAGTTGTATATTAAAACATACAAAACCCTGCTTTATGGTCCCTGAAGAAATGGATATAAATGTGCAAGCGCACAGAACATTTGCATCGTTCTCCTGCCCATGATCTGTTACACTGCAGCACAAGTCTGGGCTTGAGGCAACTGTGTTCCTATGCCAAAATTGTATGGAATGCACAAAAAGGTCAAGGCTAGGAATTTATGTGTTTCGCAGTTATATAGAAATTACGGGAAAGAGAACTTGGCTGCTCCTGGCATTGCACAGGTGTAGTTAACTCAGAGCGTTCTGTGGGTCAGACTTTTTCAATCAAAATTCCACTTTATCAGAAGCAATGGCCCAGTGCATGTGATTATTAGAACTGAAAAGATAGCTCACTCTGGGGAGACAAACTAAGGGATCGCCTTCAAAACTCTTTCTTTGAACCATCTTTCCATCAGTAAAGTCTAGGCTTGATATTAGAGGATCACTATCTGAAAGAAAGGTAATTAATGATAAAATATTTAGTCTATATATGTGGAAAAAAACCCCTAAGAGTATTACTCTAAGTTTTCATTTGGTTATGCTCTTCAACAAAACAAAAACACTCAAAAATCATCCCAGGAAGTATCATTTGAACTCTTAACTGTATAATGAGTAAAATGTTTCAAAAGCTAAATGGAAGAGTTCACTGGACGTTCTACCTATAAGCAAACCTGAACTCCCAAACTTTTGAAGTGTTTTGAATGTTGATATTGTTGTTATTATTGTAAACAGATAGTGTCCTCTAACTGTAGCCGTGTATCTGGAAACAATTAAACAATTAAAATAGCTGTGTGTCTGAGTAAAAATTCATGGACCTAATGGTGTATGAACTATCAAGTGAATGCTGAGACTGTACTAAGTGTAAGAGAAGGCTCAGCACAGCTGCTTAAATTTGTTTAAAGTAACAGATGAGACACAGCAGTAGTTTTAAAGTGCGGAGGCTGCCAGACCAATAGAAGTCAGTTGAAAACAGTATTGCTCTAGAGAAGGGGGCTTCATCTTACCTGAGATTTAAATGAACGTGAAGAGCTATGGCCTCTACGACTAATGAGGTGTTATGAGCAGAAAACAACGTAGCTCCTGGCCAAAGCATGTTACATGTTACAAACATGTACGCTAATGTACCACATAGGGACTACATAGCAAAGATTCAATCGCCATAAAGAAGCAATCCTATAAACACAAAATTTCGGGGAAGTGGTTGAGTCACCATCCCTGGAGGTATTTAAGAGACACGTAGATGTGATGCTTAGAGACATGGTTTTGTGGAGGACTTTGCAGTGCTAGGTTAAAGGTTGGACCTGATGATCTTAAAGGTCTTTTCCAACCTAAATGATTCTATGATTCTAATGGGAGACAGCACAACAAGAAGCAAAATGGATGATAGATGGAATGAAGGAAATGTGAGAACACGTAGTAGGAATAAGAAAACGAATAATGAGAAGAAACAATCTAGGCAATTCTCAAAGATAAGCATTAGGCTGACTGAACAGCTGTCAACTACATGGGACTAATTTTGTTTGTGCTCTCAATATTGTGTCTGTGAAAAATGCTATTCCACATTCTTACTGTTTCTTGGGAATCAAACATAGTAACAAGTGCTATAGCATTCAAATTAAGGAACGAATTTTTCCTTTTGAACAAAATAAATGCCTAAGAAATCCTTCAGGATTAGTGGCAGCTCATGAAAGAGTGTCTCAACAACAGCCTTCCAAAGCAACACGTTCAACTTTGTTTGTGGGCAGAGAAGCAGTCTTTCCACAATACCGAGTGTGCTACTCAAGTAGTAATCTGTCAATGCATGGAAAGTTAAGAGTGTCTGGACAGCACAGTGGTGGGTAATGCAATACAGATGATTTCACCTTCAGGTCTCCAGTTCAAAAAAATTCAGCCCAAAAAGTGTCATCACCTGATAGTTTTTACTACTTCTATTTACAGTACAAAATTTCCCAGAGGACCAAACTGAGATCAAGACTTTCTCTCTACTCCCACCCTCCTTGTGCTAGGCATTGTGTCCATACTAAGGAACAGACCTTCTCTACAGATCCCATATTGTAAACAGACTACAGATATGAAGGAAAAAAGCACAGGAGACTGAAATGCATTATCAACATTCAGTGAGTCAGACATAAAAGTGATTCCGACTCCCAAGCTGAAGACATTCTTACTTGTGCTTCTTGTGTGTTAGGATAGCTTCTCCCCCCGGCTCCCCGAAGGCAAAATGCACACGTGTGCAGCAAGATCTGAGCTCCAGGATGCATCAGCATTACTAGATGAGGGCATGTTTTCCTTTTAGCCCCTGTGGAATAGGGCTGATACCTCCCAGCAGTGCTGGGCTCACCGTACATAGGCTGTAGAGATGATCTGTGCACACAGGGAGCACATCCAGGATTCCCATACATCCAGCAACCTGGACTGAGCTACCACTCTGAGTGTCTGAAAATCCTAGGCAAAGGTTTAGAAAAACCCCAAAGATCATTTTTACCTAGACAAAGCATCCATATCCAAGATACACCAATCGGAGAAAGGAGTCTTTCTTAACAATTTGATTAAAAGGAGCAGGAATCCGTGCTCCCACTCTGCTCTCCTAAAAACAGAACCACCTATTATTATAATTATATATAACATTAGTAAAGAAGCCTTTGCATGAATTCTCTTCTAACTCTAAAGATGGCCTTTCCAGATCAAGCTGGCAGGGTGGGCAGGAATCCTGGTGAAGTTTAGATCATTGTACTCACCAAACACTTCTCATGGACACCAAACTCATTCATTCTAGAAACTTACACCCTTTTCTCAGTAAAATAATAATATAAAAAGTATTAGAAAAAAATGAAAGCCTCAAAAATGAGGGACCCTATCCAGAATAAAGCATCAACAGCATCAAAGAGCTCTGGGTTATCTCTCCATATATATATCACCATATTGTACCTCCATGTAATCAACTGCTTCATCTCACCATTCTGCAATAACAAGCAGTAATTCTCTCACTACAATTCTATTTCCACTGTAAATCATTTCAGTTCTGACATCTTCACCGGGGACTAAATAATATGTGACCTTATCTAACTTAAATGTGGTATTAATTTTAACAAGAAAAAAAGTGGTTTATGAAATTCAGGAGCTTAGGGTAACTGGGGGGATATAGGTCTGCCTCAGGGGGTAGCATATGGATTTAATTTTCCCTACATTTTTCACCAAATTCTAAGAACTACAGTAATGTTTTGCTATAGGTGGCACAAAATCATAACTCCAAATCCTGCCTAGAAGAATCAGGGGTCTGAGTGCTGCGCTGGGCAAGAGAAATTCAGAACAGTTGAACAACAATTGCAAAACCTTAAATAGACCTGATATCTTTCCAAGATTCTTCATGTAAATTGGAGAACCTTTAAAAAAATAATTGCCTTCTTGTTTGAAAAATAAGAATATTCTCCTATTATGAAATATAGATACAGACCAATTCTGCTTCCAGTTACGCTGTTGAAGTGTGGAATGAAGTTCAAGAAGTTAAGCTGCTATGACCATAAGTCTATAAATGGATCCTTTATGAGACCTTTGAGATAATTTGTCAAAAAACTTTCTGATTCTTCAACAGGAACTTTCTTAACTTCAACAGGAAAGAACCCCCACATCCTAAAGATCTTCCCGTCTTTCTATACATACGGTTTTCCCTCTTCTATTGTTTGTTTTCTCCTGGACATTTTCATGGACTTAGCAGACACTGTTGCATACCCACACCTTAAAAAAAGGGAAATCTTTACTTGAATTAGCACTAACACATATGGTAAGGGCAGCCTGGACACACACACGCACTCTGCTACATATTTTATAGGTACATTAATCAGAAATACCTCATTTATTCCATTGCTTTTACTTATGCTATTGAAAAAAACATCTTCACTGTCTCATTTTAGGAAGTTTTCAAGTAAGTTGTCTAAAAAGCACTAACTTTTGTTTGTCTTAAGATCTTACCTATTAATTTTATTGCATGTCCCCTAATTCTGGTATTGTGAAAAAAACTCAGGGAATAATCTTTTCCTGCTTGCCTGTAACACACTCCTTCCAGCACTCCCTCCAACCATCCTTCCCAGTCTGGAGAATCTGAGGCTACTCCAGCTCTCCTCCATTCTGCACCTCTCATTATCCTTGGCCTTTTTAAAGTTTTTCTAGTTCTGTTACGTCACAGCTCAGGGGAAACTAGAATCTAGTAGAGATACCAGTCTACCCGGGATTTACGTAATAGACTGTGTTGCTTTCACGCTTTGTTCTGATTCCTTTCACCACAATTCTTAACATGCCATTTGTGGTTTTGATGACTGTACTGCTAAGCATTAAACCAAAATTTTCATAGACTTTACTAAATCATGCCTATTTGATACAAAGGAATTAAGAATATATCCCTCTGTATATACATACTGGCCTTTTTTTTTCATTTGCACCAAATTTATCAACACTTATGAAAACAAAATGTGAATTTCACTTAGCAAGCACTACAAATTAGATGTGACAATTTCTGCTGTTTGACTGAAGTGCTTTATGATATGCTGCATGCTGGGATTTAATAGAATGGCCCTAACTTGTATCCTTAGTGCAACATTCACAAAAAGCTTGCATCGAAGTCAGTCTACCCGCAGTGGGCAGGATACAGCCAAAGAGCCCAAATTCACACTACTGGTACTTCATTGATGGCAATGAGGTATGTCAGAGAGAGATTTGGCTTAGAGCGTGCATCAAGCAAGACAGTAAATTCTAAAGTAAGTTGTGGCGCCAGGTATACAAACCAAAAGTAGGTTCTCCCTTTGTACTTACAATGTAAGATAAAATACCACACCAATATAGGACAGGTGACGAGAAGCAAATAGACTGAGACCATCTGATTAGCAGGACAGGGATCATTTGAGCCGCTGTCAAGTTTGTGGGAATGAGAGAAAGAACTTTAAAAAGCCTTTCAAAAGAATAACAAAGTTTGGTTTGCAGGTCTTTTCATACACTTCCTCCTGTGCATCAGGTGCAACACATAAGAAAGCCTGACTATAGGATTTCAAAAGTGTAGTGAGTGTGTGCAAAATAAAAATAATAAAAAAAAAATCACTAGACAAATTCCTCAACAACTGTAAGATGAGATCTCTCAGTAAAAAGGTGTTTTAAAAATAAGTCATTATTACCACGTTTACTAAAGCTGGATAGAAAGAGGTAGAATGTTTACATTCTTCCTTCCCACTAAGAAGGTTGCATGTCATTTTGCAGCCAGTTTCATCCACTGCCATAGAAGCAGCTGTGCCCACTTCCGTCACAGACCCGCACTGTCTCCAAGACCATGGTTTTCTATTGGTACGAAAAATGATGAGACCTGGAGCACTTCATGTCCCACAAAAAATCCTGTGCCATGTCAAAGCCAAGAGAAGCACTTTTTCCCGCTGAAAGCAGACACATCTCTCCTTCATTATCATGAATTATCAAAAATTCAGCTCAAAACAATACCAAACGTAGTAACACAAAGGCTTATAGAGGGAAAGACTCCTTACACATCATCTCTCCCCCGTGCCCACCAAAAAAAACCCCAAACAAGTGCAGGAAAGGCATCCTGCTGGACTATTAAAGAGCTTGAAGCCAACAGTCAACACATTAGGTAACCTCATTATCCACTGCCTAGTGCCAAAGGCAAAACAGGTGCGAGGATACCAAAGCAAGAGGAAAGCACAGCCTGTTAATAGAAATCTGCAATTTTAAGGGCATTAAAATATTTCCAAATGTTCAGAGAAAAAAAAATCACAGTGGAGGAGACGTTTATTAATGGAAAAGTAGAAGAAAAATGTGAATTGCTGGAAAGATGCATCATCCTTAAGACACAGCTTGGTTTTCCCCCTTTCTTGGTTTAGACTATTAATGCCAAGTCTTAAGGGCTTGAGTTTCATTTGCTCCCCACAGCGAGAAACAGGAAAGAACAGTCGCTATCCTTTTTGTGTCACATTACTAAGTTTATCATTTCAGGGGAATGGAACACTATTGCCTTTTTCAGACTCAATAAATAAGATTGTTTAACAGGAGAGGTGATATCATAACTTCCACCTCGCCCCTTCAACTTCCACTAGTGCACCATTTCCAGTTCAGATCTGGAAATAACTGCTATCAGAAATAACGACTGACCAGTAGCAAATTCTGCTGAAGTTAGTGAAATCACACAGCTGCAGAGTCAAAGTGAGAATCAAACCTTTTCCTTGAGCAACCACTACAATCAGATCCTGGAATCGGTGCCTGCTGTATTGAAATATCTGGGCAAGAAAATAAAGACTAGTAAAGTTCCAAAAGTCATGGTTTTACAGCATCACTTTGATACTCTGATACATTTTCTCAGACATTTACTGTCAGAATTTAGCTGGATTTAGTTTTGTGCATTCCCTCAGTCCCCACACTTGAATTACACAATGCCCTTCCATTTACTACAAGGTACATAAACGCCTTAACATTGCTCTTAATGAGCAACATTTGTATGAGACTGAAAGCCTCAGATTTTTATTATTATTAACCACTTTCAAGAAAAAGACATCAAGTTCCAGAATTCCCATGTAAAAATAGTCTTCTCTTTCAGTTTTTTATTCAAAATACAACTTATTTTCAACAAAATTTACTTCCACAGGCCACCTGCAGATGCTGCAGGACACACTGATGGAATTTCGATTTCAAAGGATACCTGATGTTCAGAGCTTGTAGTATGAAGACCACATATGGTTTTTATTTCTAAATTTTATTTATTTATTTATTTCAGTGAAGCCTTTGGATTTACAGACTGAACTTCTACTGGAGGGAATGCATGTATGTGAAGGGAACGTTGTACCATCTGAGAGTCAAAATCTCATAAGAATTATTTACTAGCGCTTTAGATACTTTTTCACATTCAAACACAATAATGCTGTCTTAGTCTTTAACAGCCGTGATAAACTGGTTGGCATGTATATACATACAGAAAGTGAAGGACAGAAGGGAAAAAAAAAAGGATAGCTTTAACACTTCAGACTTAAAGCCTATCTACCCCCCAGCATCCAGTCTGTACTAACTGATGGACAAGGGAAAAAGAAGTAGGAATGGGACAAGAGAGCAAGTGTGTGAATGATTAGCGGTGAACCGCAGAAGTTCTCAGTGTAACAGCTGATATTCATACCCAGGACTCTCAGTCTTTCCAGTGCTCGCTTTCCAATAGATCACAAGCTCCTGAATCACTTCATGAGCACACCGTGGGTTGTGCAGTCCATGTCATCTCTGTGCTCTGACCAACCACCTCACCCTCAGTGAGCACAAAGCAGGACAGACATTTCCATATCCCTTTCAGCTAAAATAATGTGAAAGATATCTGATCATGCAGACTCCCAGATTAAATTGGGAAGCTCTAGGGAAAGAAACCACTAACCACACGCTTCTCTTACATGTGCACATACACCTTTTTAGAATAGGGCCAGAGCTCTCCAAAAATTCACAGAAAATTGTTTCCCTCTTCTGGAAAAATTCCAGGGAATTTAATTTGCTTGGTTCATCTGTTACTCTCCCCTATATCATAACTGGACTCACCTTGTGCTTCCTCTAATCCACAAGTCTACCATACTACTTGTTAGCTTTCTTCAGGAGTGTGGTTTAGTGGTTTAAATGGAAAACTCAGAACAATGGAGCCTGGTTCCTCAGCTGTGTAACTATTCACTATGGTTATGCTTCTTGGGATTGTTTGCTGAAATAATTTAGAAACACATTTTGCACATTCTTTCCTTGCCTGTGAAAAATGTGAAAAAAAAATTTGAAAGTTTCATTACCTACTTATAAATACTTAAATTCACTGGTGGAAAAGGCTGCGCTAGCACTTAGTGAGTACCTCTTGGTTACATACTATTGCACTGTCCTGGGGGTTCTTACACAACTGTTTGTGAAAAACTTTTACCTTGGAAGGAAATACTCTTTGAGCTTCCGATTCGTGACTGCAGATCTCCTCATGGAACTATTTCCAGCAAGTATCTCTGCTATTTAACAGGCAAGCAACACAATTTAATTTACCATTTAACCAGAACAAAGTTTGCTACACTTTTTCCACCCTTCCACTGTATCAATCTGCTCTGGCACAAACCTATGTGTCATTATTTCCACAGAGTCATGTAGACTGTTTTATTGAAAAAAATCTTTCCAGAAGTTTTTGTTGAAACATCACTTTGAAGACTACGTACAACTCAGAAATGCGACATTTGCTTTTTCTGTATTTCTCCCAGCCTTTAAGAGTTACCACCTACCCACTCTACAATATTCTTCCAATTAAAAATCTTTGCATCTGACCTCATCAATCCAGAAAAGTGCCAACTATATATTCTCAAGAAGCATCTCAAGCAAACTCTCATGTTTCCAATGACGACCTTTATTTCAATGTTTCAGAACAGCTACTTCAGAAGCCACAAAATAATGAAATAAAATAATGAAATTAGAAAAAAAACAGCACTGCTTTTGACTGAGGAAAGAACAATCTCTGTGTATCAAGCTTTCTCATGTGGTTTTAGTGTAATAAATCAACAACTCCTGTTATCCCTGATGCACAAAGGGTGGAGAGATTGCAATGGATTAAATGAGAACTTTGAAAGGGACCGTCAAAGACAGTACAGGCAGCAATGTCATAACAGCATGACAATACTCATGGCTCTTGACATCCTGGCAACCTGCATGCTAAACAATGCTAGCTAAACCCAAATTGGAGCTTAGAGTCATTTACAAGGAAATTCTATCAAAACAGAAAGTGCAATGGAAATCACAGATGAACAAAGTCACTGTAAGTAAATCCTGGCAGTGAGTCTCCCCTTCATACACACACTTCTCTAATGTTTCTCTTGACTGACTGTTGTGCTGAAATAAGTTCATATGACAAGTCTGATTTTTTCCTCTTCAGATCACCATACTTTTCCGGCACAAAAACCCCCAAGTATAAATCACGTACTCGCTGAAATGCTTAGATTGGCATGTTATCTCATGTAAGAGCAAGGTACCAAGATCTCAGTTGCAGAGAAGTGGTATTTTTTGTTAGGCAAACTGCACTGATTTCTTCTTTATATAATACTTCTGTAGTATATTCAACATTTTTCCCTCCTCTGATAAAAGATATAGACTGATAACACAGTACGTATATAGTGTTCTTCACTCATGTGTTTCAAAATACAGATAATTATCACCAATTTAATAATTAAAATCCTGATAGAAAGATCTCTTTCTTCTCATTCCAACAGTAGAACATAGAACAAAACTTGTGAGTCTGAATGCTCAGTTCAATACGTTCTCCAAATAATTTACATCCCATTATAAAATAATTAGACTGGCTCAGACTACAAAATGACCTTAAGGAAAGTTCAGGAATTTTGGGTCCTAGGATGTGTACCAGACTCCCACGCCTGCTCAAAACAAGTCTTAACATCAACAGTTCAGTGAACTTTGAAACTAAAAAATTCTGTTCTCCTTTAGTCCTATTCCCTCCTCCACAATAATCTTTGCATTTATTTTGTCCAAGATACCCCTTTCCTCCCTTTCCCCACTTGCATCTCCCAAGTTCTTCAGCTCCCACCCACGCTGCTTTCCTATCTGTCTGGATAACAGGCAGCATGTGCAAAATTTATACTGGCTGACCAGCTAGTAATTGTGCGCCAGCTAGTTGGCAAGATGATGCCTCAGAATGGGTAACATTTGAATTCTGCATACATGTCTTTTTGTAAGACCATCAATTCACACATCTTTCCTTTATTCAACTCCTCTTTTCCACAAAACTTACAGAAACTTAATTCCCTTGAGATACCAAGCTGAAAAAGAATATATGATATCATACTGTCTAGAGACAGGGGTGGAGGTAGATAGGATAACAGTCTTCAGATACATCACTGGGCTGCTGCAAAGAGGATGAGTACTCGATGAGTAGGATGAGAAGAGGGCTGAATTACATCACAAAATATTCAGATTAGACATGTAAGAAATTATCTAACAGTTCTAGCTTAATTAACTAAATTGCTGATAGAAGGTTAGAATGGCATTCACTGGGGCTTTCAAGAAAAGGTGAGTTGAAAGTGCTGGAAGGAAACCAGGTGTAGTTTGTTGCACTTACTTGTTGGGCAAAATGCCTTAAGAACCCATCCATCCTTATTTGCTGAGATTCCGTTCACATTAAGAGAACAAGATACCCAGAAACCACCATCAGGCACAGCATGAATTCATCTGTTTGGTTCACTAAAGATTGTCGCAAAATGAACTAAACCCTGTAATCATCTCTGGTGGTTTACGAGTTAAAGCATAAAGAAACAGTTATAAGAACACAGAGCTCACCACAGTGATTCTCTGGGGTTCAACATCTTTAGCTCTGACCCCAAATTATAAGGTTAAAACCCCAAATCTGTAGGAAAGAAAACAACCAATTATTAATAGGTTCTGAAAATCAGCTCAGCTCATGTCTTGTATTCTTTATTCAGAACTGTCCACACTATCCATCATTGTCCTATCTTACCCCAAGTCATTAAATATTCAGCCAGGGGTTTCTTCTGTTACTTTACTAGTACTATGGCTTTTCTCCCCACTTGGCTGAAGTTATTAAATGAATCACTTTCCCTTTAAGAGCTGGACGGCCCTGCCAGCTTAGCCAACATGAAGCATTTCCAAAGAAGATTCTTGCTCATCGCAGTAAGGAACGAAATATTTTAAAACCCCAAACTTCAAAATCCCAGATGGTCTTGAAGTCCTTTTTAAATAAACTGTGTGAGTTTACAGTCAAATCTGCCCAAGAAAACCTTCTAATGGAGACTGAAAACTATAAATGTTCTCAGTTTATTAAAAAATGATTTGACACCAGCACAGACTATTTCAATTTTTTTTCCTCACACTGCAGAGCTAGACACACTTCTCAAAATATTTGCTTTCAATAAAGTGACAGCAGCCCCTCAAGTAGTGTTATGTAAGAGCCAGTATTTGATTTTTTCTGTTATATTTCATATTATATTGTCTGTTGAATAAAATGCTTTAAAAACATTAATGTAATATAGAATTTCAGACTCTTAATCATTTTGACAGGTTTTCTGAAACTCTTCAGAGCAGCATTTGAGTAAAACCCCCATACGATACACAGCACTGAAATAGGTGCAGAACTTGGGGGGAAGGGGAGAGAAGGGCTAGAAAGGTCTCGGCTCTAAAACACATGCATTCATTAGGAGAGAAAAATGCCTGGAAATTTGGCACAAAGAAGAGTGTTTAAATGAAGGCTGCCTGAGGGGATAGCCCTGACTTGCACTCTTACCAACTGGATGGATATCATGTGACTGTTAACAAGTATTACGTACCAGGTAAAAAATCTCTCCGTAGGAAACCACAACACCGTGCAACACTAGAAAATACTGTCTCTGAAGTTGTTCATAAAGGGGAAACGTTTCTAGATTGATGCACAGTCTATACACAAACACATCCAGACAAAAACGGCAGTAAGCCAAAACCAAAACGCACTATATGCTATGCTTTCAGGATGTTCATTAAAGGTGAATTTGGATCCAAACTTAATTAACAAATAGCCAGGGTTTCAGGTCAGTTTATTTTGAATTATGATTCTTTTATGCCTTAACTCCATTTTTTCAGTGCGTGTTGTCATCCCAATGTATACTTTAACTTTTAGACCTACGTTCAAGTTGTTTTCATCCTGCATCTTACCTCTCTGAGAGGACTATTTAATCATTTAAATGCCAGAGTCCACGTGCCAATTTATGTGCTCTCATCTGAAAATCAAATCCACAGTTGAAACACAGCAATGGACTCAATGTGTACTTGGTTTTCCAAACCACAATTATTCAAGAAATACTTCGGAACCAAAACAAAGCAGCCTTCGTTCGCACTACAGAAAATTCTTATATTGGCCTGAAGCCTTTGGTATTCATTCTCCCCCATAACACATGAGTAACTAATTTCAAATATCTATAAATAAAACACACAATATTTCATACAAGGAACTATTCTAATTCAAACACTATAGTAGGGGACAAACATGTAGCTGTCAAATGGAAGTGCTTTATAACTTTTTGTTCTATACACTTCCCGTTTTGGAGAAAGTTTGAATGAAAAGAACCTTGTGTTGCTTTTCAAAACATTACAGTTAGCAAAATAAACTAAAAGTTTAACATACATTTTATAAGTATATCTTGCAGTACTGTCAATATCACATTCAGATGGAGACAACTCCCTAAGAAACTTCCAACAAGTTAACTAGCCATCTTCGCCTATTTTTCTTTGAACTTACGATAGAAATTAATATTCTGTATGAGCTGCTTCTCCAAGAAAACTCAGCTCCGATTCAGCATCTGGAGGCAGATGAAGTATTGCTTTTGCCCATTTTCACAGCTGCAGCTGACTAGCAAGAGAAGGTCGAGTGATTAACCCGAGGTCACCGAGTGAGTCAGTGCAACAGGATTACAATCATTAACACTCCTGGCTGCCAGTCTCAACCCTTGCTCTTCTACTACCACATACACGATCTGTACCAGCTTTAGCACACAAGAGTGATGGAGTAGTGAATGCCAGACACAGAGAGAAAGGGCAATTTTCCCTGTACACAGCAATGTCAATCCACTCAGTCTTGATCTGTAAACACTCTTCAGTTCCAGCATGGCTCTGCCAATACATCTCACTTCTGGCCTGTCAAACACTGGCATTTGTGCCGCGGGCCCCTCTTGAACAGCGACTGCCTGCTGAGCCAGATGGAGAGGTGGCTGTGGAACCAGACAATTAATTGGAAAACTCAACGCCAGCTTGCACCTGCATCCAGCAGTTCACTGACACCACAGAAAGGAAAAAGTGTCTGATCAGAGCAGCGCAGATACAAACCTCATAGCTGGGCTGGATACACTGATGTTAAGCCGTATTCAGTCGCACAGTATTTTGAGAACAATTAAAATGGGCAGTACTTAAGCCATAAACAAAACCAATCATTGTCAATTAGCACCAGTACTACAGTATACGCAAGCCAAAACAGAAATAGATGGTTATATTCATACCCTGCACAGAGCAATACCTGACTGTAGATACCCATGTATACTATAACTAGAATGACAAACGCAACTTCTTATGAAGGTTTCTTCCTCAGTGAAGATTACAGTATCTCCAGATTAAGATTCTGTCAATCTTATTTTCTTAAATCAAAGTTTAAATCATAAATACAGCTCTGACTGCTGTGCCCCTTGACCTGCACCAGCTAGCTTTAATCAAGTTGGTATCATCATTCATGAAAATAGGGTTGCATAGGCTTTGCTCGCTGAGACCACTGACAACGCAGCCACACTGCTCTGGATTCGTGGCTGCTGGTGACCATGACCTGCAGACTGAAGTTTGCTAGGTTATGTCTATGTGGGATCGGAGGCAAGGCTCACACTACTTTGAATCCAGAGTCACACGAAATATGTTCTCCTCCTAACCCAGTTTTGTATATCCACAAGGCCTGGACAGTCCTGGAACCGTCATCTTTTGTCAGATTTGTGAGCACTTTTCTGAAACAAAACTCTCAAGCACATGTGACTCACCTACTGATGTTTTGTAATATGATTAATCAATCACATCTGATACAATAGACTTCCTCCATGAAAACTAGAATCAGTTTCACTGCATTGATTCTCTGCCAGAATCCTTCAACTGGTGTCATAGGGTAGTGGCGTTAGTCAAGCAACAGCACTGTGCAGGATACAGCTTTAACAGTCAACTTATTCTGTTCTTCAGTCAATGGCAAGGGATCATGTGGAAAGATTGAAGAACTGAAAACAGATGGGAAAGATATCTAACTCCTGAAAGAATAACACATTTATCCTATACCAGTGCTTAATTTATCTTAGGTTTTCCTAAGGACATTACAGGTACAGCTCAGAACAATATATACCTGCATAGATGTGAATATAGGAATTCTATGTTTTATTATCAATTATAACTGAAAATATTTTAATAGTTATTAATTATACTAGTGCTACACAGCTAACTTTAGTTGGTTTTGATGCTGGGATGAGGGAAGAGAGAGAGAAAAACTGAAAACTATGTATATGGCATCAGTGGATAACTTCTGAAGTTATGAGATACGCTTAGAATGAATGGGGAGACAGGACTTAGTGAAAAGGAATATAAGAGCAATTCTCTTGACCCTTCTACACATGGACTGATCCTCTATTTCTCTCTACCAAGCAGCTTAACACACTAAGCACTGCCTGTGTTTTTAAGTATGACCACTCAGAATCTTGGACAGGTATAAGCAGCAAAGTGGAAAAGAGTCAATGCAGGCCAAGACAGCCAGCAGATTCACCTGTAGTTATCCCAAGGGCAAAGGCCACTGTTTCTCTTCGCTCTCACATGCGCTGTCTCTTGAAGCTGGTACTTTCTAAAGTGACATCATCTCCCTTTCTGCTGCTGCTTCAAGGAATAGTATTTCCAGAGAGTTCAAATCTCAACCAAATGAACCCCCAGACAGCTAAGCACGTACAAAACAAAATAGAATAGTAGTACTTGTATAGTACCTTTTATCCTAAGATCCTACAATAAAAATATTGACTAAACCAAATCATGGCTTTAATTTGAAGACAGTTCCTTCTGTTCAATCATTAAAAGAACAAAAGAACAACAACAAAAATGAAATTGGTACAGTGCATAGGTCCTTATTTACAAGTTGTCTGTCCCCATTTCAGTCCTGGGGTTGGTCTTTTAAGCCAGATAAACCTGCCTCCAACTGGCACGTATTTTGAATCCTTCAGTTCCCAAGCATTCAAGACTTCGGCAACACAGTAGTCACTAGAGCTCTTACAATTCAAACCACACACAGAGTGCTTGATCACATCTACAAATTATATTTTTTCTCACAGCCATCCCCATTGGAGGATGTTCTGCATGGGAAAGAGGACGAAGTACAGTCTTATAAGCAGAAGGACTGCTTCACCAAAGTAGAAACATGACCACCCAAGTCTTAATCAGCACCTGATCAAAGAAACACTCCCAGGAACCAAACCCATTCCCATCTCACAGAACATGTACAACAAAGCGCTTAGTCCTTAATTAGTATTTGTATTAGGAAGATCCTAAATCAACTGCTTAGATGGCAGTGAAAGACAGGTGGGCATTTGTAATAACAGTTTTTTACAGAAGAAAAGCCAAAGGGTTTCCTTTAAGTTGTACAAAAAGTAGACATTTCAACTGCTCCCATGTTGAAGCAGTAACCCAACCCATTGCCATGCAAAGTACCCCATTCCCAGTCAATTCAGCCTTCTGTTTGAGGGAAGATTGGGGCTGAGCCCCACTCAATCATTATGGAGAGCACCTAGGGCAGGAGCAAACACCTTGCATCTCTCTTCTGTAACTAATTTGGACATATGGAAGGAGGCAGTGAAGCCTGTGTTCTTTTTGGCCTAGGAAATACCATCTGCAGCTGTGAAATTCACACGAGCACCGAGTTGGTAAAGAAAACAGATGGCAAACAGGAGCAAATGGTTAAAATGTTCCCTCCACTGCAACACATGTGAAAACCCTTATTCCAATGGGCTGCAATAAACCTACGACTGTCAGTGCACATATAATGTATTGAAGAATTTTTCTTCACAAGGAAATAAATCTGATTTTTATCTAAGCTGGCAGTAAACAGGGTCAAATATTTAACTGTTTCTTTGGCAACTCCTCTATTGTTTTTCAGTTTTGGGTTTTTTTTTATAATGCCAAAGTCAGAATGCTGCACAGCTACAGATCACAAGGACGTGAACAAAGATGAAGAGGGTCCATGGCAAACACCAACTGTCAAATGAGGAAAGTAAATGTTTATTGTAAAGAGCAAACTGTGGTGCCAGATAGAGGAACTCAACTTCACCAACACTGGATTTATTGCGCATGGTTTAGTCAAGTGATTTATATGGATTACACCACATTTTCCCTTTTTGTAGCTTGCCTTGATAATCAAAAAATCTTTTTGTAATTTACATTAATAGCTCTGCAACATTGTGGAAAATATTAAAAAAGACCTTTATATTTTTGGCACCTCCTACTGCAGAGGACTGCACACAATCAATGCTCTTTTGAACTGTTCCAAAGGGTTTGGCAAGAATTTGAGGTACACCCAAAATGTCATGAAAGCCCCTGTACTGCATCCTCAGAAAAGCTGGTCAGTGAATGGCCAGGTCAATAGTTTTCTTAGGCCCAAGGCCGGAGCACGCCTCTGCCAGCAAGAAAAAACATTACACGTACAAGTCACTTCCATTAGCTTAACTCAGTGGTTTTTAATAATAATAATAATAATACTACCACACACTATAGAAGTATTATTTCCACAGTCACTGGATCCCAAGTTGGGGAATACTTTCAGACCATAAAGGATGTCACCACAGAAGATTTCAGAATGAAATCAATTAAAAACTGGGCTTTTTCAGCACATGTTGCTGCCTCAACAGCACAAGCAAAACAAAGCACAGCAGAGAAAAGTGCAATATAGTAACCCAAGAATGGAATTCAGAAAAACCCGAATTTTTGATCATAACTACTGTTCTGACCTCAGACAAGAGTTCTTTTATTTTCCTATTTACATGTTCTTACCAATAAAAAACTCCTATCTTGGAGTAGAGTTGAGTGAGGGATAGAAAAGAAAAAATGGAAAGTTTTGTAAATACGAAGAGGTTAGTGTTTATGGAAGTCACATAGAATCAAGTCTGGCTGTGTGACACAAAGAACGACCTCTGGCTACAGAGCTCTTGCTGCACTGCTCTAGAAGTGCTCCTCCACACTCTGCCAGGGCTGTTCGCACGACACAAGGAGGATGAGGTAGAACTTGAAGCAAATATTTGCTATCACTGAGGTATCAGGCCTATGCGCTCCATGAAGCCAACACCTCAACTTTCTGATTTAAGAACATAAAATTTAAGCTTTCATTGTTAAGCTCGAGCCAAGTCGTGTTCCAAAGATATGCAAGACCTATAGCAGCTTCTCCCAGGGCCAGAAATTGGTAACTCTAGTATAAAGCTAGGGACACTTAAAATTTCCCCATATACATAATTCTTTTTACATGCAGTGAATCATCCTAGAAAAACTCCTTCCAAACATTTTGAGTCTAGCTGGATACATGGTATTTGGATAACATAGTATTTGAACATAATGGAATAAGAGGAATAAAATTGACTTTTACAGACTGACCCAGAAAGGAGAAAAAGTCTCAAACAAAAAACAACGCTTAGTATCTTAGAGGGGGATCTCTTTCCCACATATTGAATATTAAGCAGAAATAATCAGGTAGGAAAATAAGCCTACATGTTTAAAAATAAAGTCACAGGCTTCAGTTCCCCTCATGAAGTATAACAGTGATCAGATCTGTTAACTACACACATCAAATAAAAGCTGTGATGAATTAGCACCAAAGAACCAGGCACTGAATTTTCTCTGGTTCTCGCTGTTCTGCATCATCAGGATTCCAGGACTTAGCTAAAATCTAGCTAGATATGAACAAAATTGACTTCCAAATTTTTGCAACTATTAAGATACCAGTTACTGTTAACATCCGGATCAGTCCAGCTTCAGAATCCACCCAAGCCTGAGCTAATTCCATATTTAATCATATTAATTCCAACCTCAACAGTGACAATATGTGAACCTCGTCCACATGCTGAACAAGAAGGAAAAGCAGAAATTTATCTCTTAAAATAAAATTCCAGTGATTAATAAATCACATGTTTATATCTCTTTGGAGGAATACTTCTAATACAAAGCAATTCCAGCCAGAGCATTCCATGCCAAATCAAATACTCAGATGAAAAGAACAGACAATTTCTGCCAGTTCCTATGTCCAAAAAAGCTTTAAAAATTGGAAAAATGAAAGCATTTGCCCTCTTTCCATGAAAACCCAGAGTGCTGGGCACCAGGAAACATAATGTTCCCACTGATCTCCAGTAACAGAGGTGAATAATAATAATTTCACAGTTATGAGAAGTAATTTGATGCATTGTATAAGAATTCAGATTTCTCTCCCCCCCGTATTGTCCAACTGAAGATAAGATGCTTTTCCCCCCAGTTACAGAGGATTTGGGAAAACCTGTCAGAACCACAATAAAAAGAAGGCAGGAATAATTAAAAAAAAAACCCACAACTTGGGTATCATTTTCCCCTACTTGATGGGAAGCTTATCAAGATGATAGGCTTATAAAGTTTGATTTCAGAAACTAGTCAGTTCCAGGGAAGAAGAAAAGCAGCAGTTGCAAAACCACTTTAGTCAAAGTCCTAACACAGAGCTGATTAGTAGTGAAAATAGTATCTTTCCCCCCAAACAAAACAAAACAAAACAAAAAGTATTCTCCAGAAATACTAGAACAACTTTGGAAAGCCTATGCATTTAAAATCCATATGAAATTTAAACAAAGCAAACCAAACAGCCAACAACAATTAAGAAAACCTCAACAAAACAAAGCCAAAAAGCCACCCACAAACAAAAACAAGGAACAATTGAAAAAAAAAATGTACCATAATTGACAACCAGTACTTTTAGTTCTATCGCCATTTCTCACCAATCTCACAAACTGCAAACTCATTTCTTTTTCACATAAATGAGGATAATATTGATAAGGACAGCCTTGACAAAGAATATGAAAAGTTTAGTGGCTTTTTAACGATAGAGTCAGGTCCACCTCCACATGCTCACGAAGCAAAGGAGTCTGGAATGCACATCTTATGTTCTTTACAGTATCTCCATCTCCAGGGATACAATTTATTTAAAGTTTTGTTTTTCCATTTAAATTTTCATAGCCCCCTGTTTGGGTATTCACATTTTCATGCTTTACCTTACAGTGTAACTGCAGCAACAGCAGCAGTCCATACACATTTGGGAGCTATTCCAAAATAACTTTTCTGATTATGGTAACTTGGAAAGAGATGCAAACATTCAAACATCTCCTTTTTTTTTCTTTTTTTCTTTTTGTAATTAAGGAAAGTAATTTTCCTGAAAAAGCACCTCCCAACATACTGGTTCTCAGACAAGCTTCACTGGTCATGGGAATCTGAGATATTTCAAAGTTGCCTCTGCTCTCCAAAGATGAACCTACCAAATAACATGGCCCCAGCTATAGCCCATTCTTCACCCGCTGGTTGTCCCTGCTTCTCAGTGTTTTTCTCTACCTATCTTTCTTCCATTATGGCAACTTTGAGTTTGTAATCTCCATTTCGATAACCGAAGGACATATCCTGGTGAAAAACTAAAATAATCCCATATTGAGCACCCAACTAGTGAAGGTTAGGTTCCTGACAAAATCATCCAATTAAGACAAATCTGACCTTTTTAGACTAAGCAATTTTGAACAGATGACATGCCAAAATATTCAAATGTAAAACATTAGAAGTCTCACCATTTTTTTTAATCAAAAAAATGTTCCCTTGCCAAACTAATTTCAAGTTCTCTAGAAAAAAGCCCCACCATCATGCCGTAAGTTCCACTGTATGAAACATGAGCCATATTGAGTCAGTTCTGGCAAAATCTGTAGGAAATGCCTAGAATAAGTTTTGTTGGAAATGTTGTTTAACAGAATTACTAAGAAAACACTGATAATACTAATCTCTAATGGCACAGAGCGAGGAAGCCAGAGAGAGTTAAGAAAATGCTATTATTTCCTCTCTATTGTAAGGCTTTAGATTCTGCTATAGCAGAAAAGTCAGTTGCTGTGCTGAAAACATCACTTCAAAGGTAAAGACAACCAGCAAAGACAGCTGGCATTTTTCCTCTGATCTTGAAAAATCCATCTGGAAATGACACCTGCAACAGGAAAACCATTTCTTTACAGGTATCTCTTCTAAATGTGTTCTACTTACCCATCTGCCCATGGTGGCCTCTGATGCAGACAGCGTAGCAGACAGTGCAGCAGATAGTTGGGTATTTTTTTCATACCTGTGCAGACAGAACAACTACGATCGTTCCACTGGAGCAGAAGTTGGGTTTTTTTAATCCACTCTGCACAGCTGTACGTGACGATACAGGCAGAATCTAGAAGAGAAATACATGTAAGATTGCACATTAGATCAGCTCGAAGGTCCATCCAGCCTATCTCAAATAATTGTCTTAATTGGATATCTAATAAGGAATGAAATCAATGTAAGCATATGACACTTCCCCCAAGTTATTAATCCTTAATAGGCTTCTCTTTCACAAGCTTGCTCTGTCTTTTCGGAAACCTCCCTGAGCTTGTAGCATCCACAATGTCCTTTGGCAAGTTCTACAGGTCTGCTACCCATCATGCGAAGAACCTCCTTTTCTCCCATTTTGAATGGGTCCCTATTAGCTTCATATGATATGCCTTAGTTCTTATATTAGGAGAAGTAATAAATACTTGAACCCCTCTGTGCCGCTAATGACAGTGCAAATATGCAGCATTTTGTTTCCTTCCAAACTGAAGAGTGTACTTATTTCTAATACTGAAGCTGTTCTACCCACAGATTTTTCACCTTTTTTATTCTTCCCTGTTACATTTTCCCCTTCTTTTATGTCCTTTTAGAGATACAGATAGTACTTAAGAAGTAGGCAAGTCACAGACTTACCGCTAACCCGATACTACCAGTTCACAATAATTGATTACTTGCTTCCCCATACTGTTTCCAGGTACTGAGATGATCTTTCCATGGAACTGTTGTCATCACCCCCAAGATCTTGCTTTTAAGTGGTAAGGATCACATTTTTACATGTAAAGGTAGTAGTATCATTTATCCACATGCATAATTTTGCGCAGCATTTATTTACACTGAATTGCATCAGCCATGTCAGTGCTAAGTCAGTCTCAAAGTCTTTCTTAAATTTGCCATAACCTATGTTACTTCTCTCATAACATATTAATATGGCACATAATGCTATATCCTGTGACACAGGCTTGAGATCTTAAGGACCAGGTTTATCTGGGGTGATTGAGTATGTATTTAGAAAGATATTACAATGAATTATTCCAGAGAGAGAAAAGATTATTACAGGAGGATATTCAATTCTACTTGCTACTAGAAAAATACATCATGATACGAATTTCCAAGAGTTCTCAGAGGTTCATTGCTTTATTTCAAAAGGAAGTCAGCTCCAGCTCCCCTTCCCACTGCGCACACACCTTTTTTTTTTTTTTCTGTAGAACAGTGTTAAAGTAGTTGTACAGGAAACTAGCAGAAAGTTTTTAATCCCTCTATCCTACCCCCTAAGGCAGTCAAACAAGCCTTGTAACTAACACAAACGGTGCTGCTAGCAGGGGCTGGAACGCCCATCTTGCCTCACATGAGAGCCCAGTAACCAAACTAGGGACTCAGTCACTCTACCTTTACACGATACAGGGAAACTCCTTTTTTAATGCAAAGTGGAGCAGCTTCAGCAGGTGAGAAACTGTTCTCTCAATTTCCCCATATTCCATGTATAAGAGGGAGGAACAGATGCTTCTGTTTTACTTATAAGGAAGACACAAGGGTTAACAAAGCCGTTTGTCCACGGTTAACTCTTGTAAGTGTTCTCTCAGCATGGCTATAGGCCAAAAAAAAATATCTCAGAACACTTCATTTAAGGATCCCAAGAAAGCTCATGCAAAAAGAACATCAGGGTTCTCAACTTGCCAAAAAGGTCTTCCAGCATGCTCAGGAACAGGAATTTAGGCTTCTGTTAAAAATACTGGTCTGTCTGAATTTTACACAGCTCCTTGGTTTCACAGTACACAACCTATAGTTAAGCAGTGGAACACTTTGCTACAAGACACTGTCTATGCTAAAAGTTTACAGAGGTTCAAGGGAAGATCAGACAAATTAACAACAGAAATTCAGAGGCTTTTAAAGTAAAATCCATCTGAAGCAGTTCTTGAACCCCAATTTCTTGGGAGAAAGTTTAGGGAAAGTATCCATAAAATAATACTGCTATATTTTTCCCTAGGCATTTGCTTTTCACTGGATAAAACAAGGTTCTATGCAATAAGACCTCACACCTTATCTAGAGTAATTAATAATTCCTGTGTCAGCACCCAGACAGATAAAGAACATAGAAACTCCTGTGCCAGCCTGTGCCATTTCCATCCACAAGCAGGCAATGCAGCCTGGAAGATGCTTTGGGATTCAGGTCTTGCAACTGACTGGTTGGACCAACCTGCTTTATCAGCCTGCAAGAATCAGGCTGGACAGTTATCTTCTGGTGATTACAGAAAGACCGTGGAATGTCTAGGTTGCTTTCCCAACTTTATCCCAAGAGCTATGTGCTTTACAGGACAAGCCAGTTCATTTCTTTATGTTTAACTTTCCCCATTGGGGAAAGCTTTCCCCTTTATTTTAAAGCGGTTGCGCATTAAAATAGAAAAAAGTTGCAATCATCACACATAATCCTTTTTCTGTAGTTATGAAAATGGACGGATGTCGTTTCTCCCTATGTTATTCTGGATTCTTCTTTAACAGCTCTGAAAATTTAAAGCCATCTGGTAGCAGCTGTGTCTTGACTGCACACCTGTGCTTGAGCTGAAGTGGGGAAAAGTTCAATAAGGATTATACTGTAGGTGCCAGAACGTCTCATTCGTTACAGAAATATCGCATAGTTATAATATTCCCCCCCACTTCCCCCTTGACTGGTTTGTGCTTTACCCAGAACATACAGATTAGAAAGACAAAGCAATTTCTGGAGAGCACAAAGCCCTTGCTGCTAGGCGCGTAGCAAAAGTTTCCATGAATCTCTGTTGATCCTGGACCTGCGCTTGCAAAGCTATATTGATTCAGGACAAAAATAGGCCTTTGGCTGGGCACTGTGGCTTTCCATAGATATCTACTCATCAGCAAGCCAAAGCAAACTGGACTAACAGTGAAAAAACACCACTCTGAGCAACTAGACAATACCAAGCTTGGTAACGTCTGCAGCTGCAGGGACCATACAGTCAAGTGCAATTAGGCAGTACTCTCGGGATAGTATCTCTGATTATTTCCTTATCTAACCCTTCCTTTAAATTCAAGAAAATAAGAAAGCTGTGTATGCAGGACACACAAAAGAGAACCTCCCAACCTGCAGAAGTTCAGAACAGGACAAGCTAAATGGGTCGCTAAAGATTCTTTTTCTTACAGCATGGCACCACTTCACTGCTGCCGACTCATTCACTTTAGTCATCCTTGCAAGGACACACGTTCCTGTAACTATTCTCCAGAGTTAAGCAGTCTAAAATACAGGATCTCCCCCATACTTTAATCTTATTACACTGGGGCTGCTTGCCATAATCTAGCACTGGCTTTATGCCATTGACTGTAGCTTAAATCCTTCCCCAGAGCAGCTCTCATCTTGTTTCCACCTCTTTATCAACACAATGCCCTGCAGTTTCTCCTCCAGCTCTGTGCTCAGTCAATGCCCTAGCATGGTTCTAAGAATGCTATGTTGTTAAAGGTATTATCATTTGAATTAAAAACAAAACCCAAACTATCTGCAGATAGTCAGATTACTGACTCCACGATATTCTTTGCTCCATCCACCTTTTCACCTCCACCATCATCAGTAAAGCTTTGAAATAAGCAGCATTCTCTTAAAAGGCAAAATGCAGAAGCTGAGCAAAATGCCAGGCATTTTTTCAAGGAGTAGGACTATAAGTGTAAAACCTTGCAACATTTCACGTTAGGTAACTATTTTCCCCTTATGGTATATTTGATTCTTCTAGTTATTAATTGTGTAGATTTCATGAGTGTTCCAACAGCTGGCACAAAGTGCCGTGGGATTTTTCAGCATTAAACAATCTGGTGAGATACAATTTCCTTCTAAACCCCTCGTCTCTTTATTAATCCATCAAAATGAAGCAATGCAATATCTAATCTAAGTTTAGCTGCTCTCAAAATCCTTCTCTATAAGATATTAGTCATACTTAGATGCCCCCTCTCTTTAAAATCCACGGGCACTTCCGTTCTAGCCGGTAGTGGTAATGCGTCACCTGCAAGAGTAAAGTAAAAAGTATTCCCTGACAGGCAGACAATCTCTTTAGTAGAATGTTGTTTTCCAGAGGTGGAAAAAAGCAATTATTTTTCTTCCAAAAAACCAACAAGTTTCAATATGTACAGCAACTTTCAGCAGAAAGTTGTATAATCCAAAATTCACCATTTCCTTGTCTCCCATGAAAATCCTTTAGCACAGTGATTTAATTCAGAAAGAGAAAGAAAGGAGGTTAGGTATTTCTCATCATGAAATTTAAACTAAGCAAGAGTCTTCGGTTTGGCCAAAGATGAAGACAAGAAAGAAAAGCAGGTTCTTCCTTGAAAGACAGAATGCATCATATGAACTTCCAAGAAAATCAAATGGGGTTTCCATTCCCTGTAAACAGGAATATTCTAGTCTCCCATCCTGAAATGAATACTGCAGGGTTATAAATGCTTCTCGTTATATACAGAAGGAGACAAGGCCAAAACCCAAGGCCCAACCCCTCCACAAAAGAAGATTGGTTAAAATCCAAAACCAGACTTGCAAGCTGACTGTGATTAAATGGCCAGCTCTACATGCAACATCACCGAGCTCTGGGCTGGCTGAAGCAGATGGATTTTTCAGTTTCGGCAAGGTCACTGCCATGTAGAGCTCTAAATCTCAGAATTCTATTGTTCCACATACCTAACTTTCAGCTAACCAGTCATTTGCACAAGGAAATTTGCCAGAGCTCAGTTTCCATTCTCTATTTGGGCAACTTTCTTAGCGGTGTGCTGAGCTGGGATGTTAATCAACCCAACCTCCCACTACAATCAAGGTTTCTTCAGAGCTGGCTGCTATGAAGTAAAGGAGTTTTGATAAACCTTTGGTCTAGCTCTGATGAGATTTTGCCCCCCCCCCCCCCAATTAATTACATTTTCACTTACAAAACAGGTTGGCTTGTAACATATCACAAAAGCCTGTTTCACAGGGCTACCTCATCATCATCCCTGGCCTTACTTGAACTGAAAACGGGGACTACAGGAACAGGTGTTCACAATACACTTGGCATTCTGTTGGTGCACCTCCTTCATGGCACTCTTCTTCCCTACAAGGCTGTGTTCTCAGAATGACCTGGTGATACAGCTTGAAGACTACATTTAATAAACTTTTACTGATAAGTCCTTCTCCAGTGTCAAGATCTCCTCTGCCATACTCAGACTGAAAAAAAGATGTCTTTGTCGACTTCCATGATGCAGTCTTCATTAGACCTACACTATTATTTCTTAGCTACACAGAGAGTGCTCCATGTAATAGGGTATAGCACTGAAGATAATTTCATACTTAGGTTGAATATTAAAAAATTAAATCCTTTTGACTGAAGTTAATAGCGAAATTGGTTGAGCACCACTCATTCAGCATTTCCTTCATTTCCCTCCTTATGATGAGAATGACTGTTCATGAGAATGAACCTTGGTTCAACCTTGATTTTCATAACTTTCAGTAACTTGCTCCAAAAGAATTGTTAGCCGAAAACAGTATCCATGTACTTCTTGAAGGTTATGCAACGCCACAAGTGATTCAAACAGATGAGGAATTCTGGCTATTCATTGGGGGCAGGATGTTAAATAAATCATAATTCTCTGTGATATATTCATCACCACAGAACACAAACATCCATCAATTTTGAAGTATGTAAGATCTTCTACAGCAGAAGTTTAAACCAAAATGACTTCATATGCATTATTTCATTCTGTTCCAATTAATTTTGATGATGCTCCATCATGATATCTGAGTATGAATTCTCATACCACCACTGATAAAGGCAGTGCTACTTTCAGTGTGGTAACTGGGTTGTGGTAGCACTTCAGGACTGAGTCTAGAATTGTGCCCCCGCTGTGCTAGCTCTTGTAGAATGGAACAAAAGACAGACTTCTGCCAAATAAATTATCATCCAAGTACTTTAATTCCTATTTTGCATTTTTGAAAAGGGATTCATTTGTAATTACTCAGTAAGTTAATACAAAGCGGGATTCGGCCAAGCTACAGTGCTTAACTCACCAGTGCTTATAAGATACTTTGAGATCCTGTAATAAGAAATTTCTAAGAAGGACAAGAGATTAAAGTAAAAGCTTTAAGACTGTCAAAATGCAACAGTTGCCATTTGCTTCCACACAGATCTACTTGGGAAACAGTTCCAGAGCCAGTACTTTAATGGCTTACATACTGTATTTTTTTTTCAAAAGCCATTAGGGCCTTTGAAATCCCATAGTGGTTATTTGGCATGACTGGAGAACTCCTATGCCAGAAAAACATTCTGCTCGCCAGGATGAGGTAGGGGAGGCTCCTCTTTAATGGGGCTGGTGACCAGTTCTCTTAAGGAATGGCTTTTACTTCATTATTCAAAACCACTTCCTTGAGGATAAGAAGGAGAAAATTTCACACGTGAGCAGGCCAGTCAAAAAGCAAACACACAGAAACATCCAATGTCAGATCTGAGGGAAGCTTTCAATCTGGGTTTCAGAGACCACTTTATTGCATAAATGTGGGGAAAGCAGTATTGGTTCTTTTTTTTTTTTTTTAACAAGCTCTGTTAAAAATAGGTAAAAAATATATTGAAAAGATGTCAAAGGTACTTCGAGATTTTTCTTCCATTTTAATTTCCTTTTGAAAATAATTGTTAACTTCATTGTACAGAAAGAAAAGGTTGTGCCTATATTTATAAAGTTTACAAGATTCTGCTTTAAATGCACATCTTCACTTCCAGTTCCAACATCACTTACAGCAGTGTTAACTTAAAAAAAGTTCAAAGTTCACTGAAATCAGTATTATCATAGTGTTATCACATCCTGATAAAGATCAAACCTGACATCTGATTATTTAACTCCAGCTACTTAAGTCGTATCATTAAATCATATTTAGTCATTTGCTTTTAAAAAAAAAAAGTAGTGAATACAAATTTAAACAGCTGCTAAAATCACATCAACCTGTGATGTGCTCAAAGTTGAAAAAAAAAATATGTTCCTTTTTTTATTTTCCCAATTCAGTAGGATTTTTTTTCATGGAGTTCATGAACAGAAGAACCAAAACACTAAGAGAAGTTGCAAAATTTGGAAGTCCAGATTATACGAAGGCTCAAGAGGTTCCTCTAGTTTGGATTAGCTCCCAAACTCCTAGATGCTCATTTTAATTGAAGCATGGTGGTTTTATTCTCTTTTTACTCACACTGCTTTTGCATCAGTACATGTATCCCAATCTCTTAATTTTCAAACAACATTACGAGGTAAAGAATCAGGTCCTTTAATTTCAATCTGTTGTGACTTTTCATATATATATTACATATTCGCCTTGCAACTCAAGTCCAGGATTTCACAGTAATTCGCTCAATTCATGTAAAGTTTAGTGGAAAATGGTTTCATCTTTCTATTCCATGCCATTCCTCAGCACTTCGAGTCAGCAGAAGGCGGCTCATTCATCATCAATTCTTTACCTTTAGAACTTGCAATAAGCTTTTCTAAGTAAGCCCTCTGAGAACAGGCATAACAGAGTAAGCTGCAGAAATGTAGAGGTTGCAGTAAATGCGTTGATTAACGAAGCACTAGATGGCACTCTCGCATTCAGCTCTTAAGAGCTTTTTACAGCCCTTTTCTCACCCAGATTTGAAAACAATACAGGTACCTGATTTTTTTTCAGGTCAAGAATGAGGAGGTTTAATTCTTTACGTGGGAATGTGTTTTAGGAAATACCATCTAATATAATAGTGCCAGATTACAAATAAAAAAAAAATAATCCTTATTCTGTTCTACATAAGCAAATACTAGTTCTTCTAAATAAGAAAATTTTAGAAATAAGCAAGTAATTCCATTACTGCAAGTAGTTTAAAAGCAGCCTTTAGATTAGAGAAAAAATATTATGTTGACATGTTTCTTTTCTTCTTGCCACTAAACAGTCAAGAAAAAGTTGTAACTAATTTCTGAAAATCCACCTGAGTGCCTGTGTAAATGCTGGACAAGTCAGCAGAGTTGATGATATGCAAAGATTTAGTTGTCTTGAAACAACAAGTTCTTTGTGTGTTTTGCCAAACAAACTGGCACACACCTACTTCCAGAGCTATTAGGATGCAAGGAGGCACTGTTATCTCTAGACAGCATACTGATAAGAAAAGTCAGGCTTTGAGTAATTAAATGATATGGTCAAAACCACAGAGGAAATCTGTGTCAGAGCAAGGAAATGAAGCCATTCCAGGTCAGTGACTTACCCAGGAGGCTGTCTCTCCCTCTTGCTTCCAGCAAGTCTTGGGACTTGCGTAAAGTGCATGTCAAACTGGTAGCAGGCAAATTCCATTCAGCACTCATACAGAGCATCAAAGGATTTGGAATAAGGTAGTTGGGCTGTAGGTGGATCACAGCATCCTTTTCAGAACTATCTCATACAACCTATATTCTCCTTTTCTGAAGCAAGGACAAAACAGGATGTTCTATCTTGTCTCATAAAACTTTATTATGGCAGAGAAAGGGCAATACCAAGAAGATGAGCACAGAATTGTAGGTATATTCTAGATCCCCGGAAGAATAAAGGATCACAGCAGACAGACAACACAGAAAGCTATTTTATGGCGGTATTATGGAAAACAAGGCTAGTAGATAAAGAATGTCTTAGGAAGCAGAGAAACTGAAAGGAAAAAAAAATACAAGCAACAAAAGTTGTGCTATGTTATTATTTAAAATAATAAAAAGCAGAGAGAGCTAGGCCTTGCTAAAGTTTAATTTAGATGACTGAAATTGATTTTACAAAACCCACTTAAGTTACACCAGGGTACATGAGGTCAGAATTGGACCCAAAGAACCTAATCTCTCACCATATCAACAAGTTAGCAGGTGGTCAAGACAGCCCAGCTGGAGAATGGGCTCAAATTTTCAGTGAGCTAATACACACTAATCTTTCACTTCTGCAGACCTGGATTCAAAACTTAAGATCATGAACTAAAATTAGTCTGCTGGTTTCATTCTAGTCCCCATTTGTGCACGGCACAAAACCACCATAAAAAGTGTCATGACTGGCAACCTCTCTAAGACAGGCCCAGTTCTGGAATAGCAGGAAATGTTGTAAGTCAGGACTGAAGCACACTGGCACAGCTGTGTATGGAATTTTATACTCTCTGCCCACATTATGCTTGCTGAAGCCAAATGTTTTTTCTCCTTGACTTCTGCAAGTGCCACATTCATGCTGAAAAAATAAAAAGAGAGAAAGGAAAGAAAAGAAATAACAGAATGAATCATTACAGTCACTGGAACCAACACTATACCGCTTCCCACTCTGTACATCTGCAGTAAAGGCAGTGATATTGCATAGGGTATAAATTTGCACAGAGTTTATTTACAGTATCTAGTTTTGCATTTGAATATTTTGGGTTTTGGGGTTTTGGACTGGTGTTGTTGTTTTGGTTTTTTTTTTCTTTAATATAGTACATAGCTTCTTTTTATCCCATAATAATGGTGCACATTGCTAAACTGGGTTTATAACTTTTGAGCTGGACTAAGTCAAAGTGCTGTGAAACCAGAAGATCCTCCCACTCAAGTGACTGTCCCAGCTTAGCTGACTTGTGACCCAACCTGGAAACATGCCTGAATTTATTAACATAAAATATTCATAGTTATCTATGACAGTTCACTGGACGAACTCCAGCCACATAAAACAAATAATCAGCTTCATGTCAATAAAGAAAAACCACATCCAACTCATAAGTCTGATCTAACATCATGCATTAATACAGGCAGTCATATTCAATAGCTGGAATCTAAAAGAAGGGCTCCTGAACTATGCCATATCCCTCTAAAACCATTTAGTATTAAGGCAGGTTTTTTGCAAGTAAAATTTCTCCCATGCATCATGAAACTTTCAGCCATAACAGGCACTGAAAAGTAAGGTCTTCAGTAACACATAAGGTAATATAAAAATGAGCAGTTTCAGGCAGTTATGAGATCTTTAAGATAGCAATAAAGGAATGCACAAGGCTGAGTTAAAAGGAAATAAGAAGGAATCAACTGATATAGGAGCTTAATGAATTGTTCTATTTGACAATTATCAGCCATAAATAACATAACTCCACTACATCACAGCATTGAATGAAACTAGCTGACTGGAATTAAATAAAGCAGGACCATAACTTTTGCCAGCAAAAATACAAAAGCCAGATAACAGTAGCAGCAGTAGTTGCTGTTAATCCCAGGAAACAGTTTTTCTCCTTTTGCCAAAGCAGCCATTTTCCCCAAGAGCAATTCTTATTCCAAGGCCAAGGTGGTGCTCAAATATAGTAAGTAACAACCACCTTTCTCAGAATCTACCTGCTTCAACTCGACCCCTCCCAATGCATTCAAGAGAGGAAAGAACCAAAACAATTTACTCTCCAAAGGATGACTTTGACTTTTGTGCAGTGGAATTAATACACATAGCTACCAACGTAAAAATGTGCAGAGTCAAAACTAGCAGATGAAAAATTAAATGTTTTATGATTTTACCAGCTTATTCTACAGATTACATTTTCTAAAAAAGCTCTATGTTTCTCATCCGGACTATATTTTGAGAATAGTTTCTACTTAAGAAACTTGCTGTTAACTTCTAGATAAACATGACAACCTCTCCGACCAAGTTTTGGGTCTTCACTCACAGTTTTTTGGTCTTTATATCACTAGAGCTTGCTTCAGCTTCAAAGATCCCAGAAAAGGTGTTCAACAAACACCACTAAGAAACCTGTAACTTCCCTCCCCTTAGTGTATTAATACACTGACTAGTCCTTATTAATAGGGTGGATTTCACTGGCTACTGTTATGTCTTCTAGGCTCCATGCCTCTAGAAACTTACTTCTCAGGAAGAGGAAAGTCTAAGGCAGATGCCTAGGACTGCAAAGCAGAAGGAGACCCATTCTATTTCTGTAGCTACAAAAACCAAGGAAGAAATAATACACAGAACTGAAAACTGGCTACAGAACTGAGATGTTTAAACTGTGCATTTGCAACACAATCACTCTGTTCCTATTTAATTTTCTTCCCTAAGCCATACACATAGAAAATCTGGAAATAAAATATGCTCTCTGCAGATTGAGCAGGTTGGACAGTGGAACATGATTTTCTGTAGCCTATCTGAATGAGCACAAATAACACTTTGCTTCTCAGAGATGTGTCCAAGTGAAGAGTCAAGACATTTTTTAATTCCTCTGAAAGTAAAACTTGCAATGATAAAAAAGGACAACCCCATTCTGGAAAGTTCAGTTTTTATTTCAGGTTCACAGTCGTTAATGATCTTGTATTGATGCAAAAGATGAATATATAAAAGTGACACAACCGCCAAGAACAGAAGCCAAGGAGTTCTACTGATATCCTAATTAGACAAGATTGTAAAAATCCCACATAGCACTCTAGAAAAAGCCCCAAATACACACAACACTGCCAAAGTGAAAAATCAGAGAACTAGATTTTAAAAAAATATTTTTAGTTTCTATGGGAGGAAACCCTTCCCAGTGGCAGCTCCCTCCTCAGTCACCTCAGTGCATAACAGTTTTAGCTGAGCAGCTTTTGGTTAATTCACACCATCCTACCTCAAATGCTTACACAGGTGTGAGCTGCTGAACCTGGCTCTTTTGCAGACAGCTGTGGCAGGAAAAAAAAAATATCCTCGGACTACAGACCAAAAGCAAACTAGGGAAGAAAGGAAAAAATCAATTGACTTCTGCTACCAAGTAAAAACTTTACAGCTGTTTTAAAAAGGTACTGAGCTACCAATTTGCTTTTCTATCACACCAGTTATTAGGCACACTCCTGGCTTTAATAACCATTTTCTGCTCCAACCATTTGTGTAATACAAAGAGGAATACAGGGCAAGCAAAACATTTAATTATAAATGCTGTTTGCTAAGCATTCAGAGGAAGTTACAGAATTGTGTGTTTCACCATAATGATATTTAACCTAATGAAAATTTTCTTAAAATAGAATTTGTTTCCCTTACCTGACATAAATATCTTGTTCGTGCTAATTACAGCTGATTCACACAATAAAGCAGCTACCATAACATTAAAACACGGATACGTGAACAAGTTAGCACAGGGTAAACTAGGTTATCAACCTTTAGGGTACATCACCTGTGCTGTGGTAATGCCGTGGAAATGTTTTCACCCTATGGTAAATTAAAAGTAGCTGTTCCTTATTCAAAGAGCTGTTGAAAGAATTCCTGCTCCTTTGCCAGCTAGTCCTCTGGCTTTGAACACACGTGGTCAGAAACTATACGAGACCAAGTCCTGGCAGGAACTACAACTCAAGACACTACCATTAAGCAAGAAGCAAATACCAACCCTGCTTAAAAGTTGTAAACCCTATCAGAGGCTTCAGTGAAAACACAATTTTGCCTGCTCTCTCTGGCTTTGTTTCTTAGAAACTACTTATTCAATGCTCAGAGAAGTGACCTGGCCATTAATCCAACATTTGTGTGGTTGCAACGCAACAGACATTTCAGAAAACTTTGGTCTGACAGAGTGCTTTAACTCAAATTGTTTCTTTACAAACATCTTGACATATGGAGAACATTATCCTGGCAGCTCATGATGACCTATGGTCTACATGACTAGTGCTGTTATAACAGCAAGAAACACGTATGTAGCGAGAAAGGAAAAGTGAAGAGCAGGTTGAGTGCGTACATAGATATATGGATAAAGTTTCCAGCACTCTCTATGGAATTTTGACATACAATATAAACAATTATAATGAGTATGAGAGTTATCTGAACCTACCTAGATTACCGTATAAATGTTTTTCCTCATATGTGTAACTTTTTGGATAATAGCAGTAGTACTTACTGGAATGAAGAATTACTTCTGTAAGCTTGGGATTGTGGCTAATATAACTAAATATGAAGGCTCTGGAACAAGCCTTCTGATAACTCAACCAGAATATTATTACCTACTATTGATCCAAGAACTGAGCTGAAATTTGGAAGTTTGAGTTATTTCAGTTAGAATGGAAAATATTTGAACTTCCACAGCTAAGATTCCAGGTTTCAAAATGAGTTTCAGATATTCCCTTTATCTTTTCTCAGAAGCAGCAGTTATAGTGCTATTATGCCTTGTGCCCTTTGAAAAGCAACAATTTATCAACAAAAATACAATCCAAAAACCCAATCACCTACGAATCACCTCCTCCATCTGAACCACATTATTAAAGCTTTAATGCCTGAATATGTCTCGCATTTTTATGAAGATACGAGTTGTAATAAAATACCAGTTCATTCATTGTTTTTCGTAGCTACACAGATTTCTTCTTAAATTATAGAAATCCATTTTGAAAAATAGTTCAAGTTTTGGATGGGCATAAGTGTCCAGATAGTGCCTTCATCTGAAGCCAGTTAGAAAACTCAGTTTTGGAATTTCTCTTTAATTGTATTAGATATTCCAGCCTAATAACTCTTGCTGAGCTAGTACCATGTAGAGCAAAGACCTCATTACACATTCAGAGTTTAACCCTCCTTATCGGTATTTAGCTGGACACTTAACTAAAGGTGTTGCTACCAGTATCTCAAAACTTTGCTTTTTGAGCTTCATTGCTGTCCGTTCATCAGGCTGGGAGAGGGCTGCATGCTTGTGACAATTAATTCTGCCTCACTCTGTATTTGTAAAAGTCCTTGTTCTAGTAATCCCTTTTTTCCACAGGACCAGCATCTAACTGACCTGTTCCCTTCCATTTTTTTGCATCACTCATACTTTTCCTTGTTTTCACAAAGAATGTATTATTTCTGTAAATCTTCCCATGTGTCATGAGCTAGATTAGGATCAGGTATTAACAAAGTTGTACAAAACCAGTTTGTCCTGGTTTGAGGTAAAACAGAACCAATTTTGTTCAGTAACTTTGCTTCTTAGCTGGGCCTCTTCTAACTACTGAAATTAACAGCATATTGTGCAGACAATGTTCACTCTCTCAGAGTGATAAGACCAATGTTTATAGCTGATGCCCAGGCATGGTATGCAGAGAGGACCTTGCTTATACTTATTGCTATGACAACCAAGGCCAACCAACTTTGTTATTTGCACCGTTGGAGAGTCAGAAGCGGAAAAGAGTAGAAGGGTCCCACCCGTGGGGAGGAGCGGACAGGACAGGGGACCCAAAACTGACCAACAGGGTATTCCATCCCATCTGCCTCATGCTCAGTATAAAAGCTGAGGCATCAAAGGGTCAGGTCTCTCTCTTTCTTCAATGGCCGACGTCTGAGGAGGACTCTGTTCATCTGCCTTTGATCCCGATCCTGAATGCAGATCCGGAATCCAGTTCCTGTCCGTCACTGAGTCCAGCCTGGGACTGCCCCAGTGCCAGCCAGTGTCACGACTGTCATCTTGGGAGCTTGATAGGGTTTTGAATATATTTCATTATTTATTTTTAATTTATTATTAATATTTCATCAAAGTAATTTAGTTCCTTCTAAACTCATACGTCTCTTTTTCCCTCCTCTGCCTCTCTCTTTGAAGACGGGTAGGGGGGAGCATCTGTCGGTCCCATCTGGGGTCCCTCAGGTCCCCAGTAGCCGATTTGGCCTAAACCATGACACAGTTTCCAGCTTCCATCACCCTCATTAATGACAATTCTTTTTAACTTCTCCAAGGAATGATTAAAATTCAGTGGCAAATTCTATGGTCTCCTGGGGGCACCTTTGGTCTCCCTTTCCTGATCTTGCTCTGGAAGTCCAAATGTAACTGAGCAACAGTACCTAGACACCTATTACTTGGAAAGGTAGGGGATAAGATGGGAAGTTCTCAAGCTGCAAGATACTGAATCAGACCTGACCAGACGGTTTCCCACTTCTCTTGCTAGTATTTAGCTATGTTGAAATTGATGACTGACCTCAAAACCCACACCCAGTGCCTGTATTACCTGGCACAAGCCTTTTCACAAAGTAAATTCTGCAGCATTCCTTGACTTGGGTGACTGTGTCCAGCCACTCACCTGAGATATGATATAAATGAGAATCAAATACATTAGGTCAGTTTTGCATTATTTGGACTTGACCAGTTTGACTTCTCCCCTTTGGAAACCCCCTCATTACCAAAAAAGTTTTATAAATGTTCCATCCCATTTTCCTTAACCCTTTGACATAACCCTTTGTCTCCGCTGACAAATCTCAGAGCTCTGCTGGTCTCCTGTGTTCCACTGAATGTTCCTTACAGGAGGAACCACAGATCTGTCCCCAACATTTCACACTGCTGCATTATAGCTGGGTTTCACCATCTATCCAGACACTATAATAAGCACTCTTTGGTCCTTTCTGGGAAAACTTTACTCATTATTCTACTTCTTCTCATGAAACCTCCAAGTTTAGTCATAATACTTTCTGCAAATTTTTGAGGTCCTCAAGCATCTCCTGATTATCATTTCTTCTTTGTGACCTAAATAAGCTGGCAGATTCAGAGTTTTAGACATTTGAATGAATCAAGACAGGAAATAGTTGATAGAGCCAAGCATCTTTACTGCACGCCCACCCCATTCACAAAGATCATATGAAGTTGTATATTCCTACCTGCAGCAGGAATCAAAAGAGGAGTTGTCTGTTCATCAACTCCAGCCTCTTTCTAGGTAGCATTCAATCTCAAGCACTCCTTCCTTTTCAGCTTTCCCTTCCTACCTACCAGAGCTCTTATAACTATGTCTATTGTCTCTTTTCTGCCACTTCTCTCATCCTCTATCTCGCTTTCACCTTCAAACAATGACATTCTGCTACATTTGCATGCCACATGCATTTGATTTGTGGGCCTGTGTTTAGAGGGGAGGCTTCTAATGTTCTGCTTCTCCCATTTAGTTTCATAAGGGAGATCTGCTGAAAGCCACCCCCATACGCTTTAGTGTCCACCTATGACAGCCTTCAAGCATGCTCATGTTCACTTGCCATGGCTCAGCCAACTGACAGTAGGCTGGTACGCTACAGAAAGTCAATTACATTCCTGATCTGAGAGAACAAAGCTCTATCTTAGGCTCTGCTCTTCTTCTGGAAGTAATAGTAGCACTGGTTAGAACCAACTTGAATGCTGGCTTTTGTCACTGCAGCATTAGTCCACAGGAATCAAGCCAAGTAGAGAGACTGTCTTTTTGTGTTTAGAACTAATGATTGGAGACTTCGATCCCAAAGCACCTACCCAAATTGGTTAAGCTGTGGCAAGCCCATTACAACAATAAGACAAACATGTTAACTCACACATCTTTCACAAGAGTTTAACCAAAGGCATTTCATACCTTGCATTTCTGACACGCTACACCCATGGACATTTTTGGGTTCATTGCTCATATGACAAGCAATGATTTGATCAAATTTACTTGGCTTAACATGTGCCCAAGAACTATGTCTTTCATGAACTATACTGTCAGGTCCCCGAGGAGGAAAAAGAATACAGTACTCCTCCCTCTGCTGTTTAGACTGAACATTATGTCCCCAGATCTGGCCAATAGCATCACAGCAGTGCATAACTTTCTGCACTAGACTCAGCTTCACTCAATGGGAAAATTAATAATGGAGAATAAAAATAAAACAAAATTATTATTCTTTTAAGTGCTTGAGAAAGTGAGCATCTCTTTAGCTGTCAGCTCAATTATTTCTGTTAGGAATTAATTTGTTGATGTTTCCACAGCTACAACTTTCCAAAGCCCACACAAGAACAAATTAAACGGGCGGGGGGGGGGGAGGGGAAGTTTTGTTTTGTTTTTTCAGATTATTTACAGTAGGGCACAACAATTGGGAAACATGGATTGTACAAGAACTACTGCAAAATGACAACCATTAACATGTTATTCTATAGAATATTTAGATACTATGAATATTTTCCAGCTGAAATCTGTCCAAGTTTTCTTCTATCCAGTGCTCCGTGTTTAGTCCAGGAACATTAATGATGAAAATCTAGACAGCGTTACATCGTGTGAACTATTAGATGTACACTGATGATACTTGATTTTATATTGCCTTTGGCTTACTCAGTTCATAGAATTTGAATGATCTGAATTCTGGCTAGCATCTGCTGTCAAATGAGTAAACAGTAAATCAAACTTAAGAGTTCATTACAGAGTTGAAAGTCTGTTTTCCTACAGACCTGGTATACCACATGATGCAATCAAACACATTATTATCTGTCAAGCATCCAAAAATGAACTAAATGACTCATAAAAGCAATAAATAAGACATGGTGTCTGCCCCTGAAATACCTTACATTGTAAAATTAAAACAAGACCCCCAGAAAGACTAAATCCTGGGGAACGAGGTTAGTCCTATGATGGAAAGGAAGAACGTGGGTTACAAATATGATAAAACACAGACACACTCCTACAAGGGAGTAAGATAGAACTTAAACTGCCCCCAGGCACATCAGGCTAATAGTCCTGTGCGCGTTTTCTCCCCACAGAAAACCCGTGGGCCAGGGCAATCCCATGCACAAATACAGTCTGGGTGGAGAGTGGATTGAGAGAAGCCCTGAGGAGGACTTGGGAGAGTTGGTTGATGAGAAGCTCAACATAAGCCAGTAATGTACACTCACAGCCCAGGCGGCCAACCGTATCCTGGGCTGCATCAAAAGAAGCATGGCCAGCAGGGCGAGGGAGATGATTCTGCCCCTCTACTGTGAGACCCCACCTGGAATATTGTGTCCAACTCTGGAGCCCTCAACATAAGAAGGACATGGACCTGTTGGAGCAAGTCCAGAGGAGGCCACAAAGATGATTAGAGGGCTAGAGCACCTCTCCCATGAAGACAGGCTGTGAGAGTTGGGGTTGTTCAGCCTGGAGAAGAGAAGACTCCGGGGAGACCTCATAGCAGCCTTCCAGTACCTAAAGGGGGCCTACAAGAAGGCTGGAGAGGGACTTTTTACAAGGGCATGTAGTGATAGGATGAAGGGGAATGGCTTCAAACTGGAAGAGGGGAGATTTAAATCAAACAAAAGGAAAAAAAATCACTATGAGGGTGGTGAGGCACTGGAACAAATTGCCCAAGGAAATTGTGGAGGCGCCGTCCCTGGAAGTATTCAAGGCCAGGTTAGATGGAGTTTTGAGCAACCTGGTCTAGTGGGAGGTGTCCCTGCCCATGGCAAGGAGTCTGGAACTAGATGATCTTTAAGCTCCCCTCCAACCTAAATCATTCTATGATTCTATGAAAATGTGAGTTACCTTATTCAGTAATTCTGTTCAGATGTTTTCACACTATTCATATGTCCTTGGGCAGTAGATTCCAGCTTTTCCCCTAGATGAAGGGGTGTCTACTTCCCCACTTTTAGTGCAATAACTTACAAATCCATGAGGTTGTCACAGGACACTCTTGAGTTTAACTCTTTGTTAGATTTCTTAGATAGCAATCAATAGGTATTTCCAGTAAATCAGTGCTAATATCTCTTCTGACTACTAGTTGTTCACATAGAAATAACTCAATACAGTTGAACTTTGAAAGGTTTAACTTTAAAGCAAAAAAATCCTAGTTCTGTGCAGCAATAACCAAAACAATCATAACTGCAGAGCGTACTCAGTGGGCCCCCCTATGATTTACAATACAGCCTAATAAAATTATGCCTCATGGAGAAAGGGGAAGAATCTTACTCTACCCCACCATGCCTGGCTTGTGCAACAGACAGCAGCTGCTACTGAGATAATTTGCAGAAGACAGAGTGTATTTCAAGAATGCATTTAAACATCCAAACACAGCTGTATGTATACATGACCATACACACATGAAAAGAAATATATGAAATAATTACAAAAGCCTCCATTATACGTACTGCTTGCATTTTGCAATTAGGTACTATGCCATTTATATTTCAAATACACATGGATTTATTTTTTATTAGAAAGGTCTAGGAGTCATAACATAAACAACGCTTTTGCATTCTGTTCATTCAGACTTGCTAAAATTAATTACATTTAAAAGTGTAGGTATTTGGACAACACCAGGCAGAAAGCTCCAAACTTCTACTTTAGTTTTAATAGCCAAGGAGTACTACAGTGACACTGGAAACTGACCCAGCCGGTAGTGACTCTTCTCATAATAAATTAGACATTCAGCCCCTGACAAGTGTATCGAATGTTAAATGGCTCATGGTACCAGTAAAGAGTATTGATAATTACTTTGAAATAGAATCAGATAAAATTTTGCACTGCATTTTATGAAGTCTGAAACTTTCACTATTGCCAAATAATTTTTGGCATTTATAGACATTTTAAAACATTATTTACAATTGTTTGAGAACCCTTCTTTATCCAGGACTCAAATGAGGGATGTGAAGAACAACTATTCCAATTTTTATCTTATCTCCATTGTTCAAATCTTGCCATAGACTTCCTCTGCTATAATCCTTCTGAAGTCTTTCCTCAGGACAAAAAAAAAATAAATCAACATCCTAATATGCTTTTCACCATTATAGAAGCATTCCCTATGCTTTCCACCATGTGTGCTCCATGTACTCTAATTAATCTTCTTAACCACTTCATTTAAATGAGTGGCAATTTCAACCAGGACACTGAAGTATAGAAAAGTCAAAGATGTTCAGCAGTTTTAATGACCTGATCCAAGATGCCCAGGACCCTATTTTTCAGAGTACCAACACATCAAAAACATAGCTTCTATTGATTTGCTCTAGTTAGAGTTGGACACCTTCTTAGCACTTGTACATGTGAGCCTCAAATCACATACCTAGAAAGCCACCACCATACAAATTCTGTGAGCCCAACCAATTTGGCTTATATGCCTCACCCAGTGACACAAAGCACCATGAGGGCAGGCATCAGCACAGAATTAATTTCTCCAGGGCAGTGTTCATCTGTGCTACCAAGAGATGATCCCTATTCTGCTGCTCCTCTCAGTCCTATCCATCAATTCTAACAGCTGCAGAAATTGAGACAAGGATCCTACAGAAAACTAAGCTCTTTAATATCTGCAAAGTCTCCTCCTCAAAGCAGGTTCATCCTGGGGACCTTAACAAGCATCAGTAACAGAAGAAAAGAGGTAGACTGAATGTATGTATGCCAAAAAGCACACATGCAAGGAGATGGGAAAAATCTTTTGTTTAGCATTTTATAACTTTTATGCGCTCTAATTTGCAACCTTAATGTTTTCAATGTTACGTTTTGAAAAAAGAACAGAAAGTCTGCCATGTGGCATTAGCTGGAACCTGTATGATTCATTGGTTGTGGCCTTTACATCTACCATACAGACCTCTGCCATTTGAGCTAAGAGTAACTGATTGTTACAGTATATATTTATCCCTGATGTATACCACTACAAAAGGGGAGAACACACACTTACTACTTGGCCGAGTATCAGTAGATTTTCACCAAGAAGGAAAGAATACATCTCTAACACTCAAATGTCAACTTTCTACATCAAAACAAAGAACTGCTAGAACTTAAAAACAAAAAGACAGGGAGGAAAAAAGAAACAAAAAAAAACCCCGAGAACACACTGGAATTATTTAGCACTGAAGAAATAACATATTAGTCTTGTGCACAGAACTGGCAGACCTGTTTTGGCTTAAGCTTTGAAAATAAGGCGGTGGGGGGAAATCAGACTTGGATGGACGAGTTAATATCTGGAAATGTTTTAAGCAACTGAAAACATTTTCTAACAGTATGTGTCAGGCAAACTTAATATGCAACTGAGACTGGTGTGCCTATGATAAAATTGCTATTCTTTTGTGATTCCACAGCCAAAGAGTTAGTGTAATTTGCCCACAGACACAAATCTTCCAAAATATTGTTTTCAGTATTAGGACCAACTTATCTTAAGAATACACAACATTATATAAATGTCATTTTTAAAGTAAGAAGTGGCCACTGAGCTTAGATCAAATATATGCATTTTGTTAACAGCAATAAGACTTCAGAGGCTTTAATGGATTTCCTTTCCAGACATTAATCAAACAGATTTTCCTTAATAGATGTAGAAAGCCCATACATCACTAAGTGGTACTTAGTCTTTCATGCTAGTAAACAAGAATAAGAAATAAACCTGGTCAGAAGACACTGAAATCTTGATTAATAAAACATTATTTTAATATATCCCTAGAAATAGAAATTTAACTCGAACTATTGCACTGGTATTTCTCACCAGAAGTGAAATATAAAAGGAAAAGAATCTAAATGAAATGTATTCAGCATTTTTTCTTTCAGATGCAATAATCATAAGGCCAGTCTAATTTATCCCAAGTGACACATTACTCCATTGGCAGTCCACAAAATTTCTCCAGAATCAGACCCTGAGTATTCTCTGCTACTAGCTGTATTCTTTAAAATTTTGTTTTAAAGTACCCATACTACACGACTAGGCTCAGCGGTCCTAATAGATGGGGTAGAGCAGATGGTATCATAAAAGTAGTCACATAAAACGTAACAAATACTCCCTTATGTTAAAACACAAGTGAACTACACTTATTGGTCCTTAAGAGGACTATCCTTAAACCCTCCAAAGACCATCTCATTCATGGTCTCTCTTGGATAATTTCAACAGAACCTAATCCTTTTACAACTTAATTCTCTAAATACAGTAAAGCTCTTTGCAGTTTACCAAAGGTTTGCACCCAAGTTAGCGCGGTTCAGAGCTGAGACCCATTTTCACTCACGAAAAAGCAAACTGTAGCTACTCTGATACCATATTGACCGGGTATTAGCAAGCATCTGGGGAGAAACAGCGAGGAATTGTCACCTCACAAGGAACTGGCAGTAGCCGGGGGGGAGGAGGGGGAAGGCTCTCCCTGCCTTCCCAAATGCTAGTCTGCTTTTAGTGTTCTCATCTGCCAGAACCCAGTACAGAAGGCAACAAATACTCAGCGCTAGCAATGAGCATATATTCAGCCAAGAGATAAACCCACACAATAAACAGTGCGCAAAAGATTTCAAACATATATAGATACATATACATATATGTGTGTGTGTATCTGAAAAAAGCCTTTGAGTCCCATATTTAAAAGTGTGCATGGTTTATTACCATCAAACGAGGTGTAAAAAAGCACAGATCTTGGCTGGCTAAAGTTGAGAGTAACACTAAGTGCCCATAGACTCTGCCTGCCTTGAGAAATCAGTTCCTGCTGTAAAATAACAGACTTTAGCACATTCTGTAGAATGACATCACCTAAAGTGGTCTGCCAAAAATGTTACTTTTACATTTCTTCAGCAAGAAGATTTCCTTTCACCACTCCTTTTTTTTTTTTGCGTTAGTCAGTCGTTCAAAAATACGAAAGTTTTAAGTATTTCCAGGCCTCTAGATTAGCAGCTTTTAACACAAGCAAGTGACTATGCCTTTTAAAAATGTTGTGTATATATGTATGGTTTTGCCTGGCTTTTTTTTTTGTAGATTTATATTCGCAACTGTGCTGAGCTAAAATAATAAAAGTTGATGCAATTACCATACTGAAATGTTTCTTTCCTTTTGATTTATCACTATCCCACTGAAGAATACTCCTTTTATGGGAACAGTGGAAGTATGTCTACCCATTTAGCAAGTTGTAGGTAACCCACTGGAAGTTACTGAACATGAACAATAACATAAATCAAACAAGAAAACTTTTGCATTTTCAAGGAAGCTGTTTAAAGCTTATTGGATGACAATTACAAGTGGTGCATTCCACCCTTCCAAACAGTGTCAACAAACAAAAAATCAGTTGCTAAGTTCACTGCAGAAATTATGGTTCTTTCAATGAAATATTCAAGATAAACTCTTCGCTTTTTCATTTCTGATGAGGGCTTTGCATCTTACCTTTGTAGCTGAAGTACATGGAAGTTGGGTTTTTTTTGGCACCCGTTATTCTCAGGTGTTACTACTTCTCCATCAGTAAGTTGTATAAAGTCAACATCCAGTTCCTCACTGCAGAAACTGTGTCTTCATTACTTGATTTGAACCTAAATAAGAGAATTCAATATTAGTTAATGCTGTAAAGGCTGGGATACTTTCCCTTTCGAAAACCTCAGAAGGGAGGGAAAAAATAATAAGTCACAGGGTGTTCAAGCTAGGAGCATAAATTAAGAGTTATATAAGCAACTCAACGCGATTTCTTTGATTTACAAAAATGTTTTAAGTTCCTCTTTTTTAGTTCTTGTTCTTAAGCAAATGAATAGAAATACTACTGAAATCCAGATTTGTTTGGACAGGCGCTGAACTAGTCATAGCCCTAAATTTGAAGTACCTTGTATGGTACAGGAAATAAAGCAACTTCAGAGAACAATCCAGTGTTATCAAGGGGAGCGACAAGACAGTCTAATGCAATTTTCTAATGTTTTAATCCAATGCTGCAATGTCTTAAGCACCACAAAAATTGTCATACTTCTAGTAAATATTTATACAGTATATATGTGTGCAATATCTTTTAAAGACAGAACTTTGGAGGAAACAATATTTTTTAGTTATTTTTCTCAGTGCTTCCACAATGATTTTTTAATATGGATTGATTACATTAGGATAAAGTAGAGCAGGTAACGAATGAGAGTATTTTGATGTGCCTGTAAAGCAGCTCATATCTAACGTTCTCCAAGAACATGTTGCAGGACTCATATAAGAAATATTTTTAAAAGTTAATTTTTATTTATTTCTTGTTAAAGAGTCTAGGCAATAGTAAACTAAGATTAAATTAAGAAATTTGCACTGAATTAATTTGCCATCTATGACCACTTTTTAATATAAACCTTGAGAAACTTCCAGTTACTTTGGATTATGAGTAAATGAAGGAAAACCAGGGTTTAAGAGTCTAATTTCATGATTTGCAGCTCTTCTTTCTGTATGTCATCCAATTGCAATTACTTTAGAGGTGCTTTCTGTTGCCTGTCTTCAGAAGACTTTCTTGTGACAAAAAACCCCACATGAATTCACATCATATTCAAATACACTGATCCCAGTATGGCTCAGTGAAGTGAATGGAGTCTTACACAGGCATAAAATGAACTCTTATTTGTTCTATTAGCTCAGCAGTTCCAGGATCAAGTATTATATATATAGATTAAGTATGTTTTACAATGGAAGGTATTTTTAAAATACAGAGAAAAAAAAACAACACATGGGCCTATTGCACAAAGAATGGGAGATTTGATTCAGTTCTGTATATGATATAATATTTAGTAGAATTACAGTTACTTTTGAAGTTAAAACAACATCCTTGCATTTACAGTGGCTTTGCTTGCAGACTGTAGTCCTCTTTCTTGAAAGGGCATCACGACAAGGTAAGATTAAAGACAAACTTTATAAAACACCATTTTGTGGTATTAACTAGAGAAAAAAAAAAGAGGAACTTTCCCCTTCAATACTTGTCAAGGCTGCTGTAAGAACTTCAGTGCTAAATGCTCAGGTTACACATAATCCTCCAGCTGCGAGGTGACAATTAGCACCAAAATCTCTAGAAAAGCTTTCAGCTCTCAACAGGTGCCTCACCATTGTGTTCAGGTTTAAATCAAAATCTGGCAGAGTGAATGTCCCACCTCCTGCCACCCCTCCCCTTTGAAACAACTCTTATTACAGCCCCCATCAGAGCAGCTCCACTCTCATTTTTCCCAAAAAGACCAAACATGACTTTCACTCTTTTGTTTGAGTGCTTTTTTTTTATTATCTTTCTTCATCTATCTGACTGAGAGATCTGAAGGCAGGAAGTTGATTTTTTTTATTGTGTATTATGAGTCTACTACTTCTCTCCTGACTGGTGAAAACAGGAGCAAATCCTTTGAGAGCCATATAATTATATTGACAAAAATCAGAAAGTCTTTCCCTTTCTCTAAGCAGTTTCAGAAATGACAGTCCAGAAATACCACAGAAGTACATCGGTCTGTAACATTAATATTCTATCTGTGTCAAAGTATGAATTATAGATCTGAATTTCTCTGTAATATCGTGCATTATAAAATTTCCTTCCCTATCAAAACCCATAAATATTCTTTAGATTACAATTTGTTTCTGTCCTTTAGAACATCTTCACAAGGCACGAATGGTGAAGTGCTTCTTACAATTCCAACTTCATCAGTAAGTACAGACACTGTTTGAACGCTTCTCAGAAATTTTCTCTTTTTTCCAATGTAGAGGCACACTCTACCAAGAAAGAATATTTATTAGGAAGAATTCCCTCCTTACTAGCCAGTCAAGCTTTTCTGATCCAGTAACAAATACTTTTTGGTAAAATAAGCAATTTAGAACCCTGCAATACTCCAGGGAGGCTGACTGCCTAGTGAATTAATCATTTATAATGAAGAAAATGGTTATAAGAGATATCAAAAGATGTAGTAAAACATGATGGCACTTAAAAGAATAAAAAAATCTTGATGTTTGATCTGACTTGTTTCCATATGGAGACAAGATTGATAATACAAACCAGACATTTCTTTGGTGCAATTCAATTTATAAAGTCAAGTTTCCACAACACAATGACAAAACAGCAAGCAGATTAATCATGCATGATTTCCAGCTTTGCTTTCTGCTCCGCATCTTGTGGAACCCTTTTGCCATCACCTTTTTGGGCCATGCTCATGACTGCTCCTGCCAGTTTTGTGCTGCTTTCTGGTTTCTTTCCACCTCCTGTGGACAGATCCCAGCAGTTCACACCCTGCCCCTGGCAATCAGTCCCCAGAGAACTCAGCTCCCAAGACTTACAGCTGATTAACTGTAATCTATATCTATGCAAAAACCCCATGCTGCAGGACGCATGAGAGTGAACACCAGCCACGTTGCTGGTACAATAGCAGTCAGTCCTGGATCCTGCCCTAACCCAACCACCAAGCGGTACAGGGGATTTGGATCATTGGGTTATACAGATCTGGAACTACCAGCATGCAGTCTGGAACTTCTGTGTGACAGCAAACCCTCCTGGAGCTGAGACATGCAACCTGTTTATCGTGATTATTTTCTAACGTATTTCTGCTCAGGAGAGTCTCAGATGGTATTAGTCTATTGGACTCTGAAAAAGCCTAATGGTGTGAGTTACTTGAACAGGATGGTATCCTAAATAGTGTGCTTTTACTTGCTAAGCCTTTAATACTAATTGTTATTATTTTTGTCCATCACTTTGAATTTAGTAATAATGCCTAATTGTGCATTTCTTTTCCCCCACCTTGGACCCGAAGCCTCCTCTGGATCAGAAGTGATGAATACCATGGGAGGGAGGGTCACATAAATATCACACCTTCCACATGCAACTGAAGCTGTACGCTATGTATCACAGCAGGCATTATCTCATGGTCATAACATAGAAATAGCTCCCAGTTATGCTGAAAAGTCCTGCCATTCCTTTAGGATTGCTATAAGAAATAATTAATCGTCTCCTGTATTGAAGCCGGTAGCTAAAATAATGGCAATCTTCAAAGTCAGTACACTGTGAACATGGCCTTACCCAAAGCAAAAAATGACAGAGAGGTCTGCTCAGAACAAGGGACAGCTTTGGTAAAGCAGATTTTGAAAAGAGGTGCAGATGAGACAAATCAGTCTGAGAATATTAAAACAGAAGACAAGAAGAGAGAAGAAAGTCGATGTCACTGACAGATTGCCATTGGCAGGAATAAGCTTCTGTATTGAAAGAAATATATTCATAAAATTTTTGCAACTCTTCAGTAGAATTCATAAGATACAGTTCTACTAAGTAGCAGAATTAAACTTTTATTAAAAATCAAAATAAAAATTCAAAGTCTCAAATTTTCATAGATCAAAATTGCCTCAAACAAAAATGGTATAAACACTTAAACGTAAACAGCATATCCTCTTTAATTGCCTTAGTGCAACCAGTATCACTTTCAAGAGCAAAGTCTGGAGTCTTTCATTCTGGACATGGCTAGAATGATCATGGACCTGTTCATTTTTTTTCTGCGTGTTATTTTAAGACTAGTAAATTCAATGAAACTGATCTTCTCCTATAACATCCGTAGGTTTTCACAAAGCAGCAAATTTGTATTGAAAAGAAAATCTTCACCTAAATGTTTCCAACCTGCTTTCCCAGAGAGAGGTTTCGTGAATAACTTGACATGGTTGCAGGATGACACAAAGAGATTTCCCTGCCTACTTCATTAGGCAGGTAATCAGCAGGACACACACAAAGCCAAAAAGACAGGATTTTGACTCCCAGCCATCCTAGATTTCATGCCAATTACAAAGATTAGTGGACAACCTGTAGTCATCAGGATGTTTCATGCTTCATTGGAAAATATTAATCTTTTTTAGGGATTCACAGTGACTGTAGCAAACACCCTATATGGGAAGATGAATTTCACTCTGCTGAATTATCTTGCTATCAACAGCTTAGGATTCACTAGGAGCCTTAAGTACAAGCCAAGATCTAATTGTCCTGTTCTTTCAGTAATTGTAGTAAAAAGACAGGTCTTTGATACAAATTATTTACAATCTGAACAAGACTGAAAATAGCAAGGAAACACTAAAAAGTATTGACCACAATAAACAGAAGCAATGTCAGGAAACCAGAAGCCTATTGCTGTTGACTTTGTGTTCAAGTGAAAGAAGAAAGTTAGATTTATTTTGGGGTGCTTCTAAGGAAACTTTCCAAAATGTGAAGGAAGCAAAAGTGAGAACATAAAGGTACTTTATGTGGAAATGCATTGAACAAATGACAGAGTCATGTCTCAGCACTAAAAAAGGGGCAAAATAATAACGAAAAGATATTAGAAATAAAGACAGAAAGAAAACAGAAGAAATCAGGAAGCATCTATATAGGAAAAGAAGCAGACAAAGGAGAAAAGAGTTTAAGGAGTGAACTGAAAGCAGTGCAAGGATTGCTGGACTTTAGATGTGCGATTCTGCTAGTTTACAGAACTTCAGCTGTTTTGCTGAGGAGAGAGCAGAAGTGATGGATGCAGCCCAGTGTGGGATAATCCTAAAGTCAGAGAACATATGCTTTGAGTTTAATCCAACTGCAGAGTTCTGGCAAACATGCTGCATTTATAGAGGCAAATACATCAACTTTAATTTTTTAGCAGCTGTGCTGCCCTTTAATTTCTTATACCCTGAAGTGCACACTTGTACCCCTTTCGCTTACCTCTAAAAAGCAGATCACTTAGAACAGCCCAGCCTTTCTGTCTGAAGCCAACTAACAGCTCTTGCCCACTGGAATTTTCTTTGAGATGTACTGTTATTTTCCACTTGTTCTGCCCATTTTCTTCTTAATCAAACGCACATTGAAGTGTCTTCCTAAGACGGCTGAGCCATACCAGCAGGAACCAAGACTCTCTAGTTCAGCTGGCAAGCTTCTCCCTAGGAATCCCAACTTACCCCAGATCTAGAAAGCCTCCACTCTTTCCTGATTGCAGCTTCTCCTCCCAGACCCTCTGGCTCTCCTAGCTCTGCTCTAGTACCTCCATACATTTCAGCGTTAACTCTACTCAGTGTATCAGAGCTGACTGCCATCAGCAACAGTAAAAGTCCACCACTAATTGCACTTTTCCTTCCAGCCCTCAGCTGAGGATTTTACTCACACACCTCTGGTCGCTGCTCTGGAGCTCTCTCCAGCAAAGCCAAGCTGCCAGGCCTCTTTACGGAGTTCAGCAATAGACAGTATCTGCACCTCTCCCCCCAAACCCAATCAGGCCTTCACACCAATTAAGTTTATTGACACCAGGTTTTATACATTCCTTCATGATGACGGCACATGCTTTCTTAAAGCGAACAAACCTTTTACTGTGGGAGAGCAGCACAAGGTCCCGAAAAGTAAAGCAGTCAGCTCTGGCCCAGCAGCCCAGTCCCCTTGAAGCCAAAGGGGAGAAAAGGATGTTGCAACAATGCTGTAAAAAAAGGAGAAAGCGTTAATTTTACACCTGTTGTTGTATTCTTTCCCTGGCAGCTGAGGGACAGAAGGAGTTGCACGGAGGTGAGGGGTGCCCAAGAAGTGGGAACCTGCATTTCAAGGCCACTGGTGGCAGGAGAGGGGCATTTGCCTGTGGCAGCAAAGGCAGAGGAGGGTGAAGAGGGCTCCTCTCCCCGGTGCCTCACTCCAGGGCCCCTCTGGCTGCCTACCCCCAGCCCTGCCTGCGGCTGCAGGGGGTACGGCGGAATGTCCCATGGCGGACAGGAAGAGAAAATCCCCCCAGAGTGGTTTAAAAGGGGAGCCTGGGCTCCCCACCACCACAGATGAACGAGCTGAGAGGCAGTGCTGCCTGCTTCCTGTGCCTCAGGTTTCCATTTTACAGATGCCACCGTAACGCCTTGCTGTGGCTAAGCCCTTCTGTAAGCGTGAACTGGCTGCTGGTAGTTCTGATGATGGAGGCATTTCCCAAGGCCAGCCACTCATACAAATGCATTTGTTCCCTAGATCACACAGGATCTAGAACGAGCTGCTGTACATCACTGCAGACACCTGTAAATCCTACCTGCAGAAAGCTACTACCTGCAGGCCTGGTTTTTGTTGGTTTGTTTGTTTGCTTGTCTTCACAACTGCTGAACCTACACAAACCCCACTGACATGAATGGGTGCAGAAGCTCAGCGCCCCTGAACACTGGAGCGTAGGTAGAACTCAGCCAGCTCCTCATTAGTTAAAAAGCAGGTGTCCCCTGGCAGTGCCCCACCGACACTCCGATACAAGCGATGCCTTTGGAGCATGGCCGGTCTCTTCTGGGGAACGGACCCATCTTGCATCTGAGGCACATCTTGTGAATGCACCACATTTCTGCCCACCTCCGGCACACGGAGGAAATTCTTCTGGCGGAGAGTGTCGGAAATGGTCTTTGTGCAGTATGTCAAACAGGCTTCCAGTACTGCTTCACTGAGACATAAATTTCAATCTTGTTTGTTCAGAAATGACTACTGCCTGGGGTTGCCAAGAAAACCCGGCTCTCTGAAACCTACAAGCTCTAATTATTTATTAAGATATTTTTTGGCTCCTCTCAAGCTTTGTATTTTGTTTTCATTTATCAGACTGGGCACTGGCTGGCTGTATACTGAACTAGACTATGACCCCTGATTCACTCTTCCACCAATTCTCTTCATATCTCTTAATTGTCTTGAAATAGCTGGACTTCTGCATGGTAATTAATGTTACTGTGAACTTAGACACTGGAAATCCTCAAATGATTAGATTTCTGGAGGGCTGAATGAAGCAGTATCTGCAAATGGTATGTAGTGGTCCAAGCACAGAACTTTAAACTGTGAGCCGCTGACTTCAAAACCTGGGTCTACCTCGTTATTCCACCTCTGTCCTTCCCTTCGCAGTAGCGGGAGAATCTATCTCTTTATTTACCTACCTCCCAAGTTGGGAGAATAAATCCTGAAAGTGGCATAATTGCTAACACTGTAATTAGCAGGAAAGATTTTCCCTGTTCATCTCAACATATTCAACAACAGATGCCTATCATTTTAAAAAGACCAATCAAAATTTAAAAGCATCTATTCTGGACAGAATATTTTTAAAAGAGAAAGTATTCAAGATGGAATTGTCTTGAGAGTGCCTCCTGTAGAAAGACTGAGGCCAGCTCATTTTGTTTTAAAAATTTAAATGGAAAGCTTGTAGGACTTGCTTTTGTCTTTTTCTGTTACAAAATAAAATAAAAAATCTGTTATAAACAAAGAGATTAAAAAGAGTTTTCTTAGTGCTGGTAAATTAAGACATCATTTGTAATGCCCACGAGGGGGAAACTTGGGATTTACTGCTCTTGGATCCAAAGTGTCATGGAGCATTAAGAAGAATCCTGCAAAGCCGCCTGACCTCAGGCTTCGTGGAATTCCCTGTCCCACAGCACAATGAGGCTACAGCCCCATTTCTGTCTTGTAGCAGTATCTGGAAAATAGATCCCACAGGATTTTAGCCCACAGAGGCTGGAAAGGTGGCCACCGTTTCGATCAGCTAATCTCTAGTTATTGTATAGTGAAACATCAATTTATACAGAAGGGGAGAAAGGCAAAGATAATTGCCAAAGCAAATCAGGATGAATGTCTTCTGCACAATACACAGACAGATCACATATAGAGAAGTACAAACCTCTCACACAATTTCCAAGGTAAATTCAAACAAGCTTCTGGGGAAAACAGAAAATAGCTCATCGTGTTCCCACAGAAAATGTGCAATTGTCTGAGTATTGCTCCAAATGTTTAATAACATCAGGATTTATTTGCTCTGTGTTGTGAGACTGTAGATGCAGGCTGTAAGACAATAAATATTCCAGAACAGGAAAAAGAAATATTCCATAATATCCTATTCCAAGAGAAAGATATTTCAAACCTCAGGCTTATTTCAATCTTACTTTAAAAATATAATATAAAGAGAATCTGGATATTTTATAAATACATATGTTGGAGCCAGCGTAAAAATGCCGATTTTCTTGTTCTTCATACTTTCAGTTTCAAGCAATCAACTAAACAGCACTTGCATATGTCACAAGTGTCGGCCTTTCTTTCAAAGCTTAACAAGAACAGAGTTGGATCTCATCAATCGTTTTCCAACACATTAGATCCCTAAACCCCAGTATCACATCTTGCAGAGTTACTGATATAATGTAAAACCAAAATTTTCCATCCATAAAGACATTAACACCCAGCTCTGCCAAAGCATCGACCTTCTCAGTCAAGGAGTGTTAAATGATGTATGAGCATAGTTTTATACTCAGACAGATATATGAAATATAGTTATAAAATGTTTTAAGGACATCCTAGGAAAATGATAGCAAACATGACTGGAAAGTACAGACTGATTCATTGAGAAATTATCAACTAATTTTTAATCTTTCCATGAACATTATGGAAAGAGCTGTCTGCAGAGTTAGTCAGGATGATTTGTCACTATAAGAACCTGTGTTGCTATTTTACATTGCTACTGAACAGCAGACGAGCAAGTCTGCAGGACCAAAACTTTTAAGACAACTGATCTCTCAGCCACCCCTCTGATTATACAGTAGCAATTTTTGACAACTGAAAACCAGCAATTATTATGCCAACTATCTGTGAGGAAAAAAAAAAAAATTAGTGATTTGGGCAAATAATTAGTCACATGAAGAATATTTTTAATTTTATAACTCGACTACCTATGTCACGGGTAGGTAAGAGTAGAGATGGTAATTCAAATGTTGTTTGATATTTAGAAAATATTCAACAGTTCTAAGGTTTCATCTTTCAAGTGGTAATAACATTTACACCTTTGGTTTACAAAGTGCAGCTAGTATGTGTGCAATTCATGATACAGTTCAGATAGAAACGGTTATATAAGGGCCAGGTCTTGAGGAAACAAATGAGTTACAGAACTGATAATTTGCCAGTTCTTCAGGGTTCAAGCCCTAGGTGAAATGGGAACATAAGTATGTTACAATATAAATTTTCTGGTGGTGTAGATGAAATCACTTTAGTGATCACGGAACAGTTTCTGGTGAAGAAGCCCCTGCTGTACGGAACGATACTGTTGGCTCTGAATGTCCTTTTGGCTAACAGTGTTGGCAGAGAAAGCGAGGACTCACTGATAAGAAGGGACTCTTATCTCCAGAGGTGGTCCTCAGGTCAGAGTTGAGGAATGTTGGCTGGATAGCACAGTGAGCATGTGCTGCCGCTGCTGCCTAGAGTATGTTTATCTGTTTCTTCCATGAGCACCTAATGCGCCATGACATAATTAGAACCAAGAGTATAACTATATACAAAAAGAACCAAATATTTCATCAATGACAGCAACATCCAGAACTACATTACTAAGAAATAAACCATTTTTTGAGCCTCAGGAGAAGAATTAGAATGGAAATAAACCCTCAAACATGAATTTTTAATTACCAGATATTAGGAAAGGACATTTCCTTTGGGGGAGTTTTGCTGAAACTAGCAACTGTCATATTTCTTGTGCCTTTTTCCCAGTATTGGAGGCAGAGTGCCGGCCTAGATGAACAAAGGCAATTCATATGCCAAAGCTCACACGCACCTGTAAGAAGCTTATACCTAGAGATGACTCTTAAGTTTCTGTCAAAGTTATTTGAGCAGCAGAAAGGAAATGCAGTTGCTAAGCAATTGCAAACCCCATTTAATCCAGAAAGACAGAACAAGCAAACCCAAATCTTTTTAATCAAAAGCTGAGCCATCCAGTGTGACCATCCGAGTGCCATGAAAGCGATGGGAGTTGGAGGAGTCAGAAACAGAACTCTAGAGGGGAGTCTCCCCCCTCAACAGTGACTATGCTTATGGCATAACGGAATTGCACAGGCAGCTGTCAGGACATCACTTGGAGTTTGCCACTTTATTAGCAGCCAGGGTGCATGAGGAACAAACTGCATAGCCCTCGGGCCCAAGGGAAAAAGTATCCTGGTAGCTAGAAAACAATTTTCTTGCTTTTCAGATCTGATGTGAGGTCACTGAGACAAAATATACATAACTAGAAATTTGTATGCCTTTTGTTTTAAGCCATCTGTAGAAAATCTAAACTGAAATCTTCATGATTTTTAAGTACTTGGCAATATCGCTCCTCTCTTTTTCCCCTTCACTGAGCAGAAACTAACATACCACAGTGTCGATTAAGGTCAGGCTTATCTGAACAGTCTCTGAACTACTAATTCTTGTCTCTCCCAAATGTGAAACTCAAACCTGTTGAAACTGGCCTCTCTTTCCACAAAACAGGATGTGCAATGAGGGCTGATAGCCTTGAAAGTAATAAGAAAACTCAAAAAAAGTTTGCTTTTGTAATGGTGTTAACAGTCTAAATATCATGACAGATTTTTAATATATCAAATAGTCATGGAATATTACAAGATCAGGGACATAAAAATTCAGGAATTTGTGTCAAATGTACTTACATACAACTTATGCATGTATATACGTATATAAATATAGTGTGTTTGTGTGTATCAGGAATTAATTATATCCACCAGCATGTATGTGAGCTAAGTGTTTTCTGTGCTTAATACCCTTTGTACACAAAAATAACCAGCTGTCAGGTCCTTAGAAGAAACTGCCACAAAAGGATAGTTTTTAAGAAAAATATTCTTATCATAGAGGCATCAACCTATATCAGGGTCCAACTATGCAAATAATTATTAGATAGGTGGTAGGCCTTTGATCACTGCTTTTAGAATTTGATTGTAAAATTAATTTATGCTGAAACATATTTTGGTATACCATACTTACCATTGTCATTAAAATGCAAAAAAAATCCATGTATTTTACATACTTTATGTTTATATGAATGAAAAGGCTAACAGAGTGTATATTTATAATTTTCTGTGCCTGTATCCCCTTGTTTATTCTTCTGTTCCCGTGTTTGCTACTTGATCAACAAATGTTTAAGTCACTTTCAAAGAAGTACAAGAGTACGCTTACAAATACAGTGCTCTGTTTGTATATCACATGCATACAAGCTTCTGCATGATACCTCCATGAAAACATATACAGTGATGGTTTCAGACATACATAGCACTCTTAAGTCATTTCATGCATACAGCTAAAAAATTCAGAACTACAGCTGCAGCATCAAGTTGCTGCCTGCTACCCCCACGGCCCAACCTTGATACATTTTGCAAATTTCCTGTATGTTTCCAGGATGTTCCTATTAATCCTATTGAAAATAAACAAACACAGATTGCCAACATGACCTTTAAAATGAGATGACCGATATTTTTAACTATTTAAACATGTGCTATTCTATACTTCAGACAATTCATCAGTTAACTTTTGCATACCATCACAGTAGTTTGTGATCAAATTGTGTAAATAGTTTTAATAATTTTTCTGCTGTGGATGTCTGACTTATGCAGACTGTTTACATCTGTACAATACTAGCTTTCCTTCAGAGGGACAGTCTGCGTGTCTCTTAAAGGGAATGCCTGTTCTCTTATTCAAAATCAGATATCACAGACAAGCAGAGACACTATTGTTTTGGACATAGAACATGAAGTGATGATTAAGCTTTTCCCTGTGCATTCTTGTCAAATGCAAACTTCACCTCTCACTTTATTCAGTTCTCAAAAACCATCTGGTGTAGAGTTCTTTTTTCTTTTTTTTTGGTATTTGTTGCCTAATTTTTGTTAGTCATGAAGAAAAGCTGAAACCAATGATGATGTGACTGTACCAGGTGCCTGATATTACATCATTATCTTGCAAAAACAGTCAAATACTTATTTTGGCTGAAGGGTTTTTTTTCCAGAGTAGGACTGGATACTCTTCCCCACACAAAAATGTATTGTTTTCTAGTCTACTACACAGAGGGCCGTGAAATAAAAGAGAATGATGCTTAATAAACAACTAGACAAATGTGTTCTCCAGAAAATGTAAATGTCAGTCTTTCACTTGTACCTTCATGTATAAAAATCATGTTAGGAATTCCCTAATTCTGTACATAATATACATAGTCCTCAGTCTACATAAACTGCTCATTGATGTAATCAGATATCTTGCATAACGATAGGCACAAGCATGGTTCAAGGTAGGGAGGAATAAATGGGTAATATTATGTCAAAAAAAACCCAGCCCTCACAAAAAAGAATGACTTGAAGCTCTTAAGCACACTATGCCATCTGGGCAAAGATAAGAAACGCTGCCTTTCAGGAAAAGCAACACTTTGCTTTGATATATGGACTTGTCCCACAGCTAAAATTTTATTCATTACGCAGATGCTGAGTTAAATCATTACAAATAAACAAGCCCATTTCCCTATCTGGGCATTCTTCTACCAAATCAAAAATGGTTTTCTTTGTCTCAGGTGAAATCCCCTCCAAAGCCCAGATAACAGTGTTTACTTGAATAATTTTACCATACAATTATGCTGGTTTACATTCACAATTTAGCTAAGACAAAGCAAGATCCAAGATCATTCTGTTGCCATTGGACTCTGATGTTGGACAGGCACTTGTGAAGGACACTTCATCTAACCAGGGCACTATATCTTGATTATCTCAGCCATCTCTCATGGTGTGATGGATGGTTTCTGTCTTTCCTTTTTAGCTACACAGGGAACCTAGACAAACAGATACCTAATTTTTGTCTGAAATTCAGGCTATGTCTGATACTGAAGTCCTCCTCCGAAAAAAAAGTTAAAAAGAATCACCAGAAATTATATTCAAAGTGCCAGGGGCCTTTTGTTTGCAGATAAAAGCTCTTGGACCTTTCTTTTTTGAGATCTCCAGTATGTTTTTATGTTTGAGTTGCACATTTTCATTCAATTCTCAGTCAATGCTTCTGCTTCTAGGGCTATAAAGAAATTGAGACACCCTTTTTGTTCTTTTGTTCTGCACAACAATCAATCAACTAAGTGATTAAATTATGCCCAAGCCCACACATTTTTGTAAGCCAATAGTTTTTGATACCAAACTGTCACAGTATGTACACAGCTTTTATAGCATTATTTTTATGTACTCTCTTGAAATTAAATCTCTTTGGTTCTAAATCGTTAATTAAACTCTTAGCACTATTAAACACCTTTACTGAGGCCAACTTTCAAAGGACTATGCAGTGACAGTATAATGTTTCACTGTGAAATTTGGGGCTGTGGAGTCATGACAGACACTGTCACATAGTAAGTTCAACCCTAAATGGCAATCCAGGATAGATAAAAATAAACCCTTCCTCTATCTTTCCTCTCCTTCTTTCCCCTCTTTTCTTATTTTTCACATTTATAATGACCTGCATCATACACAGAAACAGACTATTCCACTTTCTCACAAATGTTACTGGATTTGTACTATACCACTATTAGAAGAGATATGTTGATTTCAGGACTTTCTAAACACTGTGTAAAATGAGAAAGTAGCCCAAACTCTGTGAAACTAATTCCTCAACAAAGAATAAATGAATAAAATTAAAATACATGCATGTAGCAAAAACACCATTATAAAAATTACAGATTTACAGCAACAGTTTGTGATCAAAGATTTCTAAGTTGCAATTGCATAAAAGCTCAACTCTGTTGTTGAAGAACATTACAGCTCTTCTATTGTTCTCAAACACAGCACAGGTCAAAGAAGTAGCATAACAAATCAATTAATGTCCTACCTGCCTCCTTCACTAATTAGAGACTCAGTCTCTCTCTCTCTGCTCTTGATATTTGAAACTTCTCAGAAGGTGAAGATTAAAGTAGCAGCTCTCAAACTTTTCCAGAGGGTTTCCTTTTTAAGCCTTACCTTCCCTGACAAGTATGGATTCAGTTGAGGTTAAAGAGCATTAGGAAATTTTTCCATCTCTGCTGCTTTTATTTGTTTTTATTCACTCCTATAAAGGCAATCTGTTTAAACACTTCTACAAAGGAATCTCCTTATTATCTTTTCTCCAATTCAAATTCTAAAAATATTCAGATAATCCAGAATATTAAACCTAATTATTCATGTTGCTCCATGTTCCTGGAAATATGGCCACAGTACACACACAATAAATGTCCCATCAGCATCTCTGGTTTCGTAATCATCTTTCAGATATAAGCCAGCATTCATTTTCTTTTTTTTCCATAAGAGAAAGTCTTCAGTACATGTGTCTGAATTCACACTTGACCTTTTAGGTACACGTTTTCTACTCTCACTGCCGGTCATTCCACTCTGAACAGCTAGGACTATTATGTCCTCTGCTATTTATTTGGCTTCCTATACTTTCCCTACCTTCAAGTATCACTTAGGAAACCAGGACAAATTAACCTTTACATTGTGCTGGGGGCTGCACATCTGATCATGTGGAGGGCAGCAGCTGTATGGTGCACAGCCTCCTCCAGCTATGCAAGCAGTGGCTGGACCCAGCCCTGTCAGAAGCCCCCCTTTTCTGTCCCGTGGGCTGAGCTGCAATTTCTTTCTCCATGCTCCCCTGCCCATTAGGTACGACAGCAGACCAAGCAGAATCTAAGATCTTGAAATCTGGACACATACCAAAACTGAATATGACCTTCAAATCTCACTCATCATCTGAATAAAGCATATATAACCATTTCTATCCAACTTGTTCTAAGAATACCAGGACTATGGTCTAGCAAAACTTTTAAATGTTTCTCTTTTACTCTCCCTTTGTTTCAGGCATGTGGATCATCCACCAGCACCAGCCAAGCAATGAAATACCTCTGCGCAATCAGCAAATTTTCGACACAGTGTGCCCTCAGAATCAATTTCTCTGCTGCCCGTACAAATGCAGCTGAGGAAGAAAGATAGCAAGCAGTAATGGTCAGGTTTGGACATCAAATATTAAAAGTAATATTATCTACTTTGAGATATACCCACAAAATCGCGCTTCTCCATCTTCACTTATATTCTTGTGTCTATTTTGTTGATTGGAACCATGGACGCTTGAGAAAAAAATAAACTACACAAATAAATATGCTGGTCCTGAGCAGACTTTGCTACAGAGCCTTTTTATAGCTTGTGCATAACGCAGGCAAATCAACAATCTGCAAAAGTAGTTCAGATAAGTATAGAAAGATAACATCGGAGTTCTTGATTAATTGCCATTTAAGCAAAAAATTAGAAGAAAAACAACAGCACTGATCCTCATCCAAGAATTAATAGTTTCTAAAAAGATTCAGCTCTGGCCCAGAATGTAAAGAATGTACCTAAACTGGCTTCAAGCTTCATAAGAAAGGAAGAGGCTTTGGATGTTGATCCATCGGCCAAATGAGAGGGAGGAAGCTCAGCTGCTCAATGAACATTACAGAAGAGAAGGAAACAACAGTCATCCTTAGAAATCCGTGAACACTTTGTGCAGTTTTGTCTCCGTCTCTGCCTAGAGACAAGCAAGAGAGCTTATGCACCTGATTCAGTGCCTTCATTCCCTAGCCTGTGTCGATACAGCTTGCATGCTGAAGCAAAAAACCTGCTTCAGTACTACAGTGACGTTTTAGGGAGCAAAATGGGTAAGAAGAGAGTATTGCAAAGCAGTCTTGTATGACCCTCTATCTCCTGTCCCTCCCCCCCTTTTTGCCACTCATTTATTATACTCTTTGTTAACTCTTTATAACAAAACAACAATACAGTTCCTCAAAATGCTCTACGATAAAAGAAGGCATATGAAAACAAAATGCTAAAATCTAAAGTTGCCACACATGAGATGTCATCACATGGACCAGACTACTACTCATCTCTTTCCAGGCTAGAATGTGAAAGGATCGGCACACCCATTTCCCTTGAACACATCTTTCATGCCAACAGAATCATCAGTCTGTACCAGCTGATTTCATAAGCTCCATGAAAAGGTTACTTGTCTTTTCTTAAAATCAAAACCCAGTCATTTTCTTTAATATATGTTGCCAACATTAGAGCACAGGGATCTAATCCAATCTAATTATCAAGTGCGCAGGTTTTTGTTTCCATTACACAACTTTTCTGTGTGTAATACAAGAATTTGTTCTTTGTTGATACAGCTTCTTGGACAAGCACAGAATTTGCATATGTACACACAATCAAATGCAACACAGGGCTGAACCCTGCACATGCATGTATCGCACACGAGTAAGGGCTTCTCTGCACATGAAACTTCTGGAGTGATGCAGAGAATGATTACACCTAAGTAAGTGCCTGTATATACAAACCCAAGACAATAAAGTAGGAGTGCTTTTGCAGGAATTCTGGTTTTGGAAGGGTTAATCCAGAGCTTTGCTATTCTTTGAACACAGCATTTATGAACCATAGCTGCAGAGGTTCTGTGCACTTGCAGCATTCACTGAAGCCAGTGGGAGTCATGGCTTCTTCCAGGAGTGAGCCATACACACATAAACTAAGTTAAAATATATTGTTTACATACTGCAAACCTAATAATTCACAGGATCCCTGGCATCATACCGCAGCATTTTCCTTCAGACACAGCCACTTCTCCAAAGCTAGTTTTTCACGTCTTGGTAGCAGTTGACCCTAGAACCATTTTCAGACATAAGTCAGTGTTTTCTTAACCTGCCAGTGCCCTACTGTAAGCACGTTCATCATGCAGCTGTGCTCTTAGTCAAAGCCCCTTGGGAAGGAACCGCAATTACTGAAGAGTTTCACTAGTGGGATTTTAGCAATGTTAGTGCAGTGCACCCTGCCGGACTGCACAGAGACTCCTGCACACTGCACCCGCCTGCGGCTGGGGAATGCAGTCCCTGTCCTAAAAATGTGTCCAGCACATCCCAGATGAGAGCAGAGCTTGCCCTTTCACTATTCTAGCATGCTCACAACTTCCATGTGTTTATGATGAAGCTAAGCAGATATGTGCTAGAATATATATAGCAAGCAGAGCACAGCAGTGCTAGGATTATTTCGGACAAATCCCAAATGAGCTACTTTATTTTCTTTTTATCTCGGTTCAGATGACTTTTTTTTTCTTTTGCTATGGGTTTATTCATTCTTTCCTAATTTCAAACTATCATAGAATTTTAAAATTGAAAAAGTATGTTAGATCGAGTTAATCCCTCTAAAATTTATCTCAGCCTCAAATATCTTAACAGATACAAATGACAATATTAGCTGATTATTAGTTTTATTTTAACCAGACCCTTACTGATGGCAACCTCTCACACAATGGTCCAAATTTATTTCATATGTATCAGCTCCTAGCTGCAATAGTAGTTTTGAGAAACCAGTGGAGAGTTCATCCATTAAACCAGAGTTACGGAACAGTTAGCAAGGGCTTCTATTACTCAATATTTCAGATGAATGATGTAATTCCATCATAAGTTAATAAAAAAAATAGGTATCTAGAGGGAAATTCTGACATCATCCTCAAAAGAGCAAGTCTGTTTAGTTATCTTTTTCTATGAGCAACTTTTAGACAGAAAGGTGACCTTTAATTCTAACTTTTCCTAAATCTTTCTTAGATGACACCTCTAACAGTACAAAATGTTTTAACAGAAAACAAGTAACTTGAGCAAGACGGTTGTATAATTATAAAATATTCTGATTTTCCAAAAGCAGAGGGAAAAAGCTTATGTTGAAAGATATTTTTCAGGAAATGTTAGAAACATCTTTTCTATGGATTTTATGTTGAAGGAAACAGAAAATGATATAATGAGAAAGGACAGAATCTAATTATTCTAATATTTTATTTCTGTCAGAAGCCAATTTTAGGCATTCCAGTGAAAGGCAAAAAAACAATTCTGAACCATACAGAGACTCAATGGAAGAAGTTAAAAACCGGAGCAGGTGTTGGAAAATTGTATCTGCCCTTTTTTCTGTTTGTTATCCAAAAATGCAAATTGCTTTTTACCAGAAACCTTCCAGCTACATTTTAGCTTGAGAAAATTTAGCATCTATTCATGCTAGTGCTGCAAGAGAAGCCATAAATGTCAGCACAGCAGTCTGGATTTTATAATCACATGTCTCTCAACATCCTTCTACATAACGCATAGGACTAGGTAATTACAGAACAATTTAAAAAATATCTTATAATTAAATAAAATTAGGATAGAAAAAATAGAGAAGCAAGGAAACATGAACTGGGGCTGCCAAATACTTATAATTGGCCCCATTTTCTTAAGTAACTGCAATATGTAAACACCAAAACTCTATGAAATCAACAACTTACACTCACATATAAGATTCTTTAAAATTAAAAAGTATGTCTGCTTTGATAATGGCATAAATAGTCAGCTACTATGGCTAGGAGCCTAACGTGCAAAATTCATATTTCCACAGTCACGAGCAGAACACTTTCCTGATTATAGACACCCCCACCCCGGTCCTCAAACTCAAACCAGCACAATTTTCTCAATTCCTAGGTCTAGCCAGTATCGTTAAAAGTGCAGTTTTCTCCTTAAAACTTGTTGTTACTGCAGGATGGGTGTCTTTATTGAGAAGGGGAGCAAGTGAGCCACTTACACTAAGCGGAGCTTGACCTAAGGTTTCATGTAGCATCCATCAAAGTCAGCACCATAGCTCCACTGACATCCCTGGCCCACCACTGTGTTCCAGTGTCATGCCTCCATCTGGCGGGTAGCTGTGCTCGTGAGCCAGTCTCAGCCTGAAGCACATCCTCAAAGACCTGTACAGACTTTAACTAATCTCCCAACTCCCCTTGATGGGACTGGGCAAGTAACATACACAGTCCTGAGCACTCGTATCCTTCCACAAACACATTCCACTCCTGACCTTCAGTACCTGCATGCCATTTCAATCACGGGTGGTCTTCCAACACATTGCGAGTCAGACCCACAGCATCCGCGGAAATTTCTGTTCTGGGCCTCATTTAAAAGCAGCACTCTTTTTATTACGCTGATGAGTAAGAGCTGAAGAATGAAATTGCTGAACTCACATCCTTCAGTACCTTTCCAAAGGTCTTTGTCCCACCTGATCCCTTCACTGTATATTAACTGGCCTTTGTTCTCTTTTGCACTAAAGCATTTTTAATACCTAGCAGAGGGCTCTGAAGTATTCACACAAGCATCTGATGTAGCTTTGTGTCTAAATAAATAAGTGAAAGGAAACCAGGCCTACCAGAGGTGAAAGACTACCATAAATCTCAGTGGACCACCAACTTCCTCTCTTTTTTTCTCTAACTATGAAATAATTGGTATTTCTGTAATCTAGCATTATCTTAAAGTTGTTGCATTGTATGCTTTGACATATTTTAATATGGTGTCTGGAGATCATTTCAAAGAGATACAGAGTTTTCTGCTCTACAGGTTACCCATATATATCAAAAGAAGGAAGCATATTCATTCTCCCATACATAATGTTGAAGCATTTTCTTGCAAGTCTGTAAACATACATTTTCTATTCTGGGTGCTTTATTTTACTTCCAGAGCTGGACAGTCTTGGTTATCCACAATATCCGGCATCCATTTGGGAATTGCTTGCACCAGATTCCCTTGATGACAGTTCCCATTAGCAAACATTCATTTACACATACTTTTTTTGCATTTGTGAAATTCCTTTCTTCAAGTGGATATGAAAGATTACTCCTCTAATAGGCCCTTCCCCACAGGTAGATAAGTCTCATTCGAGGAAGCCGTCGCTCACCATGACCACTAGATCAAAGAGGCTCCAGCAGAAAGACTATCTCTGAATCTGTAAAGGGTCACTTGTCCTCTAAGCCCTGGCTGGCATTCACATCAAATGATGGTACAGCTCCATCCCACCTGTTTTAATATTACAGTGTGGCTGGAAGAGTGGTATTTTCAGTAATGTTGCTTCAGGTCAGCTTACATACTAATCAATTACTTCATAAAATAATGAAAAATTTATTTGATCATCATATCTTCCTTCTTCTGGGCACTAAACCACAAAGACAACCTTGGCTAGTCACTACAGCTATGGTGAGATGATTAGCTGCACATTCACCCAAAGTTTGCTCTATGGCCAACCACCATATCTCAAAACAGAATTGACTTCTGGTCCCTCTGAACATCAAGTGCTGACATTCAACTGAAGGCAGACATTTCCTGGAAAGGCTAAGTTACAGGAGTTGTGGCAACTGAAGCATGGTCTTTGGCAGAAGGGAAGTTCTAATTCCTAATTTCTGAGAGAAGGAATATCCCATCAAGGTGTTCACTTCAAACCTGTGCGAATCTCACTGGAAGTCATGAAGGTGGGAAAACAAAGAGCTATCCTGAAATCTTTGTGCAACTCCATGGGGCATCTTCAATGGCCGTTGTCCTCACTCCATCCACACGATAGGTTTCCTGTTTCTCCCAAGCTGAAGTAAGTGTGTGTCCAGAACATCATTTCAGACAGGATTAGATGGAAGGCCTGCACATGGTTCTGAGCTGATCCACTGTCAAAGTGGATTGCATCTTTCAAAGAGATATTTTCTGCCTATTATGGACTGCTTTCGCTCACTACATAACCTATTAACTTCAATAAGGCTGTCAGGTCTAATCATAAATCACCTGCTTCGGTGCCTCTGAGTAGCCTCAGCATCTGTTTTCAAACCTCACATTCATGACATGGATCAAATCCTGCTTTCTAACATCAGTCTACTTTCTGAGGAAAAGCTCTTCAGCACCACAGCTTATTAGGCTGAGAGGGACCCTACTAGCCCTTTCTTTAACACATGAAGGTATGTGAAGGACGTATGTGAAGGCATGGAGGTACTGAAGATATCAGATCTCACTTCCCATTTGCTTATCTGATCTTGTAATGTGATGACAAATAAATGTTTATGCAAGGTTCACCAAGCATTGGCCTGTGCAGTGAGCAAGCTGTTCTTTTATGTAATAATATTCCTTGGAAAAGACAAGCAAGTTTCTAATCAACTTTGTCATATTGTCAATTTTAGTGAATTATCTGTAAAATTTATAAAAAACAGAGCATGATAAATTTTTACTTTGAACCTGCTAGATTTACAAGATGGAAGCAAACCAAATACAACATAAATAATAAATGATGAGCCAGGATATGCCTTCCTGTTTGTCAGTTTCTCCACTTTTAGGATGTTGTTTCATTCATTCCTCCATAGCCCTCTGCAATATGGAAAAAATGGAGGTCGCAATTGCTCAGCAGAACTTGAACTCTCAATCAAAACAAAAATGTTGTTCAGGAATATGCATGGGACTTAGACATGACTATGAAAAGAAAAATTACATCTAAAGTTCTGAATTTTTTGCAAATAAAAAAGCTGTGCAGAAAGGAAAGCTGGTTGAGCTGGGCCCTGCTGATATAGGAAAAAATCCTGAAAAGGACGCTCAAAAGGCAAGGTTGACAGCAGTGACTAAAAGGTGTCATGTGCCAAGCAGGCTGAAAAAGTCATGAGCATATCCAAAATGTCAATTTCTTAGCCCACATAGAAGCCAAAATGATTAGCAGGTCCCAAGTTCTGAGAGAAGCAAAATCTTCAATTTTTAAGTTTTAGAAATTTTCCTTACTGGCTTTGCAGCAAATTTGCAAAATCAATAAAGTTAAAAGTCTGAAAAATCCCCATACTGTAATGTAGTAGTAAGTAAAAATCATTTCCAGGTTAGTCCTCAAACTTTTATATTTTTGTCATTGGAAAGTTTCCAAAGAGCAGAGGAATACACAGGACTTTGGTTCAATTGTAGCCCCTTGCACAATTTTAGATTCAGTCCAGCAAACAGCTGTTCAACTAACTAGCTTCGAAAAAAGAAAAACTACTGAGAAGCAAGTCGAGAATAAGTTTAGAATAACATTGTTTGATTTAGACAACCTTATGCAGGTACTCTTTAAATTCTTCAGTTTGGAAATTTTGGGGAATTCAAAAGAGCCAAGAGGTATTTTTTAATCACAACAAAATTACTTTTTCCTCACCCTTTATATTAAAACTATATATTACACTTACATGACACTTTCATCCTGAAGGACTGCTAACATCTTCATAGATTTTCCCACTTTTGAAGCTCCATCAGACATACAAAAAGCTTTCTCACATTTTTACCTGGAGCAGAGAAGACACAACAGAACCTAGTTCCATCTACATTTACAGCAGCAAACACCTGTTCATATACCTCTAGCAACCAGCTAAAACTAAAGGCATATTTAAAAAAAATATTTTCATATCATAGCTGCACTTTTGTGAACCAGATCTGAACCCACTGACATCTGTGGAGTTTTGCCTGAGTGAAAGACAAAACTTTTAGCCTCTCTCTGTATTATTTGTATTAATATGTAGTGAAAACAAGTGGTATCTGAAAGGTGGAAGAGGGACAAAAATTTCTAGTAACTACTAGTTCAGAGAGAAGGGTAAAGAACACACTGAGTTTCATTTATAAACCCCTCCGTCATTAACAAAGTTTGAATCCTTACCTGTATTAGAAGGTCACAACAGTTACAAAGCCACAAAGAGAAAAAAAAAAAAAGGCAAGCTTTAACAGTAGCAGTATTTACTACTCCCTTTCTGTTCCAAATTATCAGAGAACTGAGTCCACTTATGAAATGCAAGATTCTGCCTCTGGAAAGAACAGTTTCTAAGACTGATGCCAGATGGACAGCCCTAGACACTGTTGTCTTTTCTTGATCACTAGGCAGGTTGACTCTAGACAGAAAAGATGATGCTTGGAACACCTTGAAAAGTCTTTAGCATGCAGCAGAATTAGGACCAGTTAGACACTGTAGCACTCATTATTGACTGTTACCCTGATTCTAGAAAAAGTCTATAGAGTACGAGGCAGTCTGAGTAGAAAATTCAATTGCCCAATTTGCCTATAGTTTTCTTCTTTCTCTTTCTGTAGTTGAGTCTGAGCTGGGAATTCAGCTGCAAGCATTTCAACATTGATGATTCACTGTTTGAAGGACCTCCAGGGAAGTCCTACAGTACCTCCAGACAAAGTTCTCACCTCTGGCTTTTCTTGGCTTGCAGGTTTATTACACACTAGAGAGTTTAGACTTATAATACATCCAACTACAACTTAAATTCCAGGCTCATACATGTGCCGATGGACCCTGGAGCTCCTAATTATAATTACATATTCATATCAGCTGAATGAGATGCTAAATTACAGTCTTGATCCCATACTGTGCCTCTGCACAAAGCCAAAGCTGATGTTGATCCTCAACTGGAAGAATGGGAGGGGGTACAGGAAGATCCAGCTGTTGCTCATTTGACTCAAGAAAGAAACCATTTACTTTCTGATGTGAAAAATGATGAGAATAAAATAATGTGAGCAAAATAACATTCCCCACCCTGTCATTTATTTAAAAATAAGCTAATTTCCTCAAACCTAAGGCTGTAATGAAAGGACAATAGCATATAATAATGGGAAATATTGCTCAAAAGTAAGCCTTTTTTTCAGTTAATGCACTTTTTTACACTTTGTTTCCTCCTTGAAAGTTTGGCCAAAACAAATCTTCCTAAAGTTAATTTCTCTCAGGAGTAATAGGGTCAATGCAGCATTACACATTCATGCTCTGCATTCCAATAAAAAAGTTGTTACCATAGCAAGAACTATTGTTGCAAAGACAACACACACAATGTAAGATTAAAGAAAAAATCTCCAAAAATATTTCCAATGCTCAACAATAACATAGGATATTTTCTCCTAATTACATAAAGATGAGAGCGTGCTACTGCTTTGATAGTCCCACTGTGATGAAACAAACTGGCTCCTTTAAGGCTCATTTTTCAAAATGTAAATTTCTAAATTATTGGGTTTTTTCAAAGTCGCATCAATTATTTTTAACATTCTGTATATCATGCTGCTGCCTGAGACCAGTCAAGGATTGGAGAAAGATATATTATGCAAGGTACTGTACATAAATTGTAAAAAGGCAGGTCATACCTTATAATCTGGGTTAATTTGAGGAAACAGACAAATATAGGGCATAAAAGGGTGATTTGGGGTAGTATGAATGGGAAGACGAGGCAGCAGTAATCTGAATACAGATGCTCATATAATTTGGCACGCCATTACCTAGTCAGCCAGCGTTGTTCAGTAGCATTGTGATACAAGCTAGTTTTAAGAAAAGTTTCAAATAATAATAAACCTTCAGCTTTGCAGGCATTCTTAGACACCTCACAACATGAGAGAAAGCACGGAACTGAATGCAGGTGTAGACTGTCATGTGGGAAAAGCTTGCATCGCTGAAAAGTGAAGACAGCTGTAAATAATGACGCAGTACCATCTGAGACATAGAACGAAGTGGAAGAGAGAAGAGCAAGACAGCAGAACGTGTGAAATAGGATGAAGAGCCAGGAAAATGATGCAAATAGCAGAGTTTGAATGGCTTCTGCAAGGGCAATGCTGCAGAAGACATGACCAGAGGGGAGGACATTGCTTTAGCAAAACACGAACTGAAAGGAGCCCAGAAAAGCCTGTGCACTTGAGCATATATGTTTGTGTAAAGGGCAGGTTCTCTGCATGCCACGTTGGAAGAGGCAGGAAGATTTACCCCCAGACAGCCTGTGCGAGCCTAGAGAATAGAAAGCCAGGCTGAAAAAGAAATCAAGATACAGCCTTTGGCAATAGGAGAATGCTGTGTCTGTTCACAGCGTAGTCCCAAAGCAGGGTTGTTTACCCACAGTGCAAGATGCCAATATAACACAGAGTAGCAAAAGGAAAGGAGAATGCAAAAGAAAGTGCAATGTAGGAACTAGAGTTTGAGGGAGATGATCTAAAAAGAGAAATGAAAAAGCAGTGTGCAGAATAAGGGCATATGAGGGGAGGAGAGTAGCAAAGAAGTTCACTGAAGAGGGTAGTGATGAGAAGGAAGAGGGGAACTTCTGATGTAGGAGAGGCACACGGTGAAAGCTGTAGGTGAATGGCAAATAGACATAATAAGTGAAGTTACACACCACAACCTATTAAAATAATGTTTACGTTCTTAATTAACCATCATAAGACCTTTGACTTCATATTGTAAACATTATTTTAATAGTTTGTAGAGAGAAGAGAGGTATTTATTTACTTGACTAAATTCTTTAAAGTGCTTACACTGGAAATCGAATGCCATCAGGTAGAGTTCCACCACACCAGGTGGTCAGCCAACCCGACATACACAACATACTCTGCTTGACTTTGCCACTAGAAATAGATGGAGAAACAAACCATGTCTTTGGGTTTCAAGTGCAGAGGTATAGTGGTGATAAAGCACTTCTGTCCCTGTTTCTCTACACTGTCTCCAGAGCACCCTTTCCAATTTTTCACTGCTGATTTCTTCCACTGTTTCTATATCCTTGCCTTCCTGGGTTCTTTTTCTTTCCTCTCACCTCTATCCTATTGCCCTGCCATTCTTTCCCTCTTCCACTGTCCTTCACCTTTTGCAATATGGTAAGGCAAACCCCTCTTCTCCACTGCCTTAGCACTAGTCAAAAGGAGCACAGAGACCTTAGAAGAGTTGGTCATTCTTGTTTTCTAATCTTCTGTCCAGACTTACTACAACTACAGTGCAACCAGGAGGATGCAATTGCTTGATAAGTCCTCTTCAGCCCATGCTCAGTTAATCTGACAAGTGGACCGCATGTGTGCTGTTTCTGTGGTGGAGCTCTCTGGTGGCATCTCCCAAAAGCGTAGTTGGCAAACTCAAAAGACCGTCCCCTGAGCATGTTAAAATTGTCATTTTCCACATTAAAAAAAATAATAAAAACAACATCAACAAAAACCAAATTGGCCAAATTTCAAGTCTTTACTACAGACCATGGAAGCACTAATATTTCACAAAAAGACAGAGTTTCTTATTTATACATACAGGCAGATATATCTATACCAAAACATATCCCTGTAAACACGGGCAAAACAATATCTGTTTGTTTTGGGTTTTTTTGCTAATCCCAGTTGGAGAAATGGCTCAGCATTTTAGAGTAAACTTTCAAAAATATTTGCCCAAGGCAGACGGCATGGAAAATTTGGCCCAAATGGTTTAAGTTTGGCAAAGTTGTAAGCAATAGAAAACAGGATCTTATAATAGAAAGTGCTGGGCAGCCTTATGGCAGACATCACTATTCGTGCTGCTTACAAGACTTCATTTTCTTTAATAGGAGCTGCATGGCAGGGCTGTAATACCCTGGGGCTTCCTGTCTTTAATTTCCTTTGAATATAATCTTGGTCTTAAGCCTTCCTTCCTAAATAACCTCTGTCTTTAATTATTTTTTTTAAGCAAATTACAACTTAACAAGCACACATTCTCGTAAGACAGAGCCTCTAATTATCAAAATGACAGTGCCTCCTAGAATCTGAATTTCACAGTAATTCAGTGACCAATTCGATAGGTCAGTAAATAATTATACACCACACTGCCAAAAACTAATTAAATAGGATATTATAATAAGTCATTGCCTATACCTACACCTTGCATTACTCAGTCACCTGGATGATTCTTACAGAGTAGTATTCAGAAAGTGTGCAGCAGAGAGGTATATATGTGCAGTCCCAAATGGTCGCGCAATTAATGAAAATTTGGAAGCTGTATTACATTATTTTGGGATAAACTCAAGGTGTTTCTCAGTTTTTATTTAGGCAAGACTATCACAAATACATGTAAGAGACATCAGGATGTGGCTCACCACTCCTGGATACATTACATAAAATTATTCTGCTAGAAGTAATTTTATATGAATTATCTTGCTGGGAATAACTTTTAGGTCCTTAGAAAGGATGGTCTCATTTTGTAGGACTGGCTTTGCAGATTCTCTAGACTCACAGTACTGATGCGTTGCTTCATCCTCTGATGTGACATAAAATAGTAATTTTTTATGAAGCCAGGGTCTTTTAATTCTAAGCCAAATTTGCTGCAGAGTCCTTAACCCAACATCTTCCAGGGCTGTACATTTTAAGCTAAAATACAGCATTTTGAATGCCTGTCAGTTGCTTTGGGACTCTATTGTAGCATTTTTGCTCAGAAATTTCAGCATAATTTCTTCATGCTACTTAAAGAAATGTGCTAGCTCTGACCCTAAATCACCATCATTATTAATCCATGCATTTCAAACAATTATTTCCCAATGATACCAAGCGATGTGGAGCTCTCAACACACTGGAGGGAAGAAACGCCATCCAGAGGGACTTGGATAGGCTTAAGAGGTGGGCCTATGCAAACCTCATGAAGTTCAACAAGGCCAAGTGCAAGGTCCTGCATGTGGGTCGGGGCAATCCCATGCACAAATACAGGCTGGGTGGAGAATGGATTGAGAACAGCTCTGAGGAGAAGGGCTTGGGGGTGTTGGCTGATGAGAAGCTCAACATGACCCAGCGTTGTGCACTTTCAGCCTAGAAAGCCAACCGTATCCTGGGCTGCATCAAAAGAAGCATGGCCAGCAGGGCGAGGGAGGTGATTCTGCCCCTCTACTCCACTATTGTGAGACACCACCTGGAGTACTGCATCCAGTCCCCAACATAAGAAGGACATGGACATGTTGGAGCGAGTCCGGAGGAGGCCACAAAGCTGATCAGAGGGTTGGAACCCCTCTCCTACAAAGACAGGCTGTGAGAGTTGGGGTTGTTCAGCCTGGAGAAGAGAAGGCTCCAGGGAGACCTTATACCAGCCTTCCAGTACCTAAAGGGGGCCTACAAGACAGATGGAGAGAGACTCCTTATCAGGGAGTGTAGCAATAGGACGAGGGGGAATTGTTTTAAACTGGAAGAGGGGAGATTTAGATTAGATATTAGGAAGAAATTCTTCACTCTGAGGGTGGTGAGACACTGGCCCAGGTTGCCCAGGGAAGTTGTGGCTGCCCCATCCCTGGAGGTGTTCAAGGCCAGGTTGGATGGAGCTTTGAGCAACCTGGGCTGGTGAGAGGTGTCCCTGCTCATGGCAGGGGGGTTGGAATGAGATGATCTTCAAGGTCCCTTCCAACCCAAACCATTCTATGAATCTATGATTATTATATAAATCACACAGTCATACCTGAGGGGATGAGACTCAAACAGTGAACCAAATAAAAGTGGTTACTATCTGAACTATTGGGTATATAGGGAAGAAACTCACTCTGGCTAGTTCTGAGATCACTTATCTCCATCATCTACCCCCCCCTATTTTTCTCTTTGCTACTGCACACATGCAAATACATATTAGATTAAATCTAAGAAGAAAAGAGCCATTTTAGTGGCATGCCCCCTTTGCAGAGGCTGTCAAGAAGATTTTCATTTGTTGTTCTGGATGTGGACTGCCTTGGGTGGCTGCAGGCTGCCTCATGAAATCCTCCTAACACACTTCTTAGCAGCCTTCAGTAGTTATCAACTTCGGACCAATGTCACCAGTTGAACTAGAACTGAAAACTTCTGCATTCCTATACCAAATTTCCCTGAGTTAACCATGCAACTTCTCTACAATGTATTTTTAAAGTTATTCTTCATGTGATATTAGGGGCTTCTGTACATAAAAAATAACATAGCTTCCCTTTAGTGACTAACAAAATTATACAATATCCTTAGCAAAACAATTACCAGTTGTTTCGAGTACTTATTCAGAGTGAAAATGAGTCTAAAAATCTTAATTCTTTCCTTTAATTAATCAGCAAAATTATACAACAAAGTTTTTAATCCTCAATTTGAATATGAATGAAAATTCCTGAAATACTTGAGTCACTTTATTCAAGGTAAAGACCTGACTCAAGGAAAACTGATCCATCTTGAAAGCAAACTAGAAAAGAAGGGCTACACACATCTTCACGTGTGTTATGCTAGTCTAAGTACAAAGATGACTAACATCACCCTAGATTCAACTTTCCACAGCAATTAGCTAAAGAATCTCAATTTATCTTTCCCTGACAGTTTATGATTTTAAGGAAATTTGAGATGTTTGGGTTGTTGGGTTTTTTTCCTTTTAATGGACATTTTAGCACCATCTGCTGGTGTTAAAACTTGCTCTGGAAACTAAATATCAGCTACCTGCTTCGTCTTAACTTCCTTAAGGCCTACTTCTGGCTCCTATTAGGAAAGGTTAATTGCTTGCTTTTCTACTACAGATCTCAGGATTGGATAAGTAACTTATCTGAATGAATCATGCATCCAGATGGAGTATACCTTCTGGAGGCCATATATCAGTAGCAATACACTATTAAAGAAATACCTCATCTACAGCTACATCCAAGATTAGATGCGAATGTTTTTTACAGTGTAAAAACACCACCACCACCACCACCACCATTCCTTAAGGGGTAACAGAAAACTTTTTTCACAGATTTATTCTGAGTTGATAGTGGCATTTAGACTAAAGAATTATGCTGTGATAGTGGAGATTTAATGTCTGGTCCACACAGTCAAAAACTGACCTGCTAAAATTACCTCTGACTGTATTCAGTTATATAATTATATGACTTATCCCATCTAATGGCTTTTTTATTTCCTTAGATTGTTTTTGGTTCCGCACCAATTCTTTCCCATTTCAGAACCTCTTGGGGCACAGATAGGCTGAACACACTTTAGGAAATGGTCACACTAGGTCTCAGCTGCTTTTCTACAGCACCTGTTGTGAATACACAAAACATCTCCCACCTTCAGTACAAGTTTTATCTCTGCCTTGGTTAAGCCAAGCTCACAGAATTCCTTTCTACAAGACTTGCCAAATGATTGACTGACAACATCACAGAGCACTAAGAAACCTGCCACAGGCTTCATAGACTCCCCAGAGGGAAGGGTTAGTATCAACCCATTTGAGTTCAGGCAGGTCTAGCAAGTAAATGTGCCAGGGGAATTTCAAGTTGTTCTGTTGTGGCTGTTCTTCATATTAATGACTCCTATGACATGAAGAAACGGGAATGGACGTGGGGACCATTTTTTCAGTCTTCCCTTTCAAAACTCAGCATTAATCTTTGTGGCCCATACTTCAATCTCAGTTCCATCTTGATGATCTCCCACCCACTATCATCACAGCCCTGTCTGTACATCTTTCATGTACCCATTACTCTAAGGAATACACTCCCTCCCCCAGGTCTCTTCTGCAGTCATTAGTCTCTCTTCTCAGTTGACCCTTCTTTGTGTTAGAAACTCCTCCATGCAGAACACCCATGGTTTAAAGCTGAAATTCATTTGTCTGAACCTGAATAGGATGCAGAGAAACAATCTCTCCAAAAAGTACATTCCAGATTGCTGTAAAAAGCTGATGTAAAAGCAGCAGACAGGATGAAATGTTGGTTTAACAGCATGGCATGTCAAGATCTTAGGGCTAACAACAGGGCTGGGAAATGAGTTCCCTGTACTGCAGCAAGGCTATAATGCATCCCTTCTACTATAGATATAAGTAGGCTCCAGTATAACAGTACCCCACCATAGTGAACTTAGGCAGCAGTTGCCCCAAGGAAGCTAAATAGCCATGAGACAATTCATTACCTTTTACTTTCCTTCCAGCCAAACAGATAAGGTTAAGCAAAGCCCAAACCCTGCTTGGCCATAAATTCTCTATCCTAGAGAGTGGTGACTGAAGACTTTTCAGATAGATGTTCTCGGGTAAGTTTTCAAAGTCGTGCTCAAAAGGGTCAAGTCAAAAAATAAATCCTGTTATTTGTTAGAAAGATTTGTGTGTACACCTCCCACATTCACTGCTTTGAAATGGACCCCTTAATGTCTGGAGGGGATACAAAGCCTATGGCTCTTCTAAGGTTTCAGAAGGAGGAAGAAAGGCCATGCCCTTTAATAAAGATTATTCTGCAGAAATAGGACTATTTGCCTCTGCAGAATCTTTTACAAAATAAGCTTGACAAAAGGTGCAATGCAGTAATCTAAAAAAATTCCTTAAGAGCTGTAAAGAATCAAGGAGGACCTTGAACACATTATATGCATTGATGGAAAAAACTATGATCAAGAGGTTTAGGCCAGAGATGCTTCCACTCACAGTACCCAGCCTCTCTGGATTGCAAAATAAAGAGGCATATTTAGTATAATTAGCCCAATTATGTCTGCCAACACTGGTGAATGTCAATTCAAACTCATTGCTGAATTGCTTCTTTCCACATGAATATCACTCATATCTAATTTCCATCAATATCAGTCAGATTCAGAAAGAGGTTTATCAAGAAGAGATGATTTGGACAGGGAGGGGTGAGAAAACTCTTTGCTGTTTCAGCAAAACAGAAACTGTGGAAGCAAATTAATTTGGGCAAATTTCCCATTAAAACAAAACCAAAGCCTTTTGAAACTATCCAAATGTCCTTTCCAAAACATTTTGAACAAATGAGTTCCTTTGAATTGCAATCTACTTCTGCTTTTCAAATTTAAACGAATGTATATTCAAATAAAAGGTCAAAGTTGAAACAAAAACTTTCCAAATTTAATAAAATTAATTGCCATGATCTCATAGATAAGCATTAGTGACAGGAAGCCACCCGGTGCCTTGGGAATTCATTGTGCACTGAGACTCAGACAGCAGGGATCTCCTGAGCTCCACCTCACTTTTTTCCAGTGGCTGCAGGCACATGGGAAATGAGAGTGCAATACACTGCTAGAGATGTCTTGTAAAGTCATATGGAAAGTTAAGTAGTTGGACTTGATCTTAAAGGTCCCTTCCAACCTAGACGATTCTATGTAAGACTGATAACAACTGCATTAAAAGACTGCCAAGTGCATTCAGAAAACTGGAGTGGTCAGTAAGAGTAGTAAAGCATCTGAATTACATGCAGCAAATTTATCAAAAGAAAAATGTGTTCTCATTACATTTGCCTACTAACAGACATTTACATTAGAAAAGATACATAATTCAGCACAATTTTTTAAAAATCTGAATGTAGCTTCTATATGTCCATTAAGAAAGTAGGTAACTGAAATACATATAGAATTCCCAGTTATTCATCTAGAGTTCTGATTCTGCATTTCTGATGTCTTGAGACAAAGGATGAGATATTGCTAACAATATGTGGTACAAGAGATATAATAGATTATTCTATTTGTTTCATTAAAAGACCTGTGACTAGTCATTTATGGAAAATATTTTGCATTTTAGAAATATTAACATTTTAATTATGTGAAAAGAATAGACGTTAGATGAAAAATAAATATAAAAAAGACTTATTTTACATGTGTTTTTCATTTTTTCTCTCATCCTATAGGCAGAAGTAAGAAATTTCAGATTAATGAATAAATGTGCACTGAAAATCCCCAAATGTCCCTCATCACTGATTCTCTATCTCAGAGAAAGGAACAAGACTTACTATTTGGGTTGTCAGAGTTCTTGAAGCAGTTCCATGTTAGCCCACGTCCTCTCAGTGTTTGGTTTCAGGTGTGGTCACTGTGAAAAATAAATGCCATACTTGCACATCTGATGGGTTCTTTCACATTTCGGGGGGGGGGAAGCTTTTTTTCAGTGTATAAGATATTTTAATGAAAATCTTCTGGCTTAATTGCAATTTTTTCTACCCCAAGAACTGAAAACCTGCAAGGTGTCAGGATTTTCGCAGGCCACACAAAAGAACTTCAAATTGCAGTAAAGACTATTTCTAAGTCTGATACGTGCTTCTCCATCCATGGCTTCTCCTGCCCTGTCTTTTGGGGCTTTGTGCTAGCTCAGTCCCCTTATCCTTACATTAGGCTACACAATGTACTCACAATAAATAACGAAACAGTTTAGGTGGTCGAAGCATATAGTTTTCAGTCAGTCTTGCCTGGCTGAACAGGGATAGTGTTGGATCAATTGGCTAACACAAATCTATCATTTTGTGGTTATTCACTTTCCACTGTTAATTATTAGACATAAGCAAGGAATTACCCATCTTTGCCTCTAACCTAACTTGGGCACTCATCTTCCATTGGTGTTTGGTGCTACTGGAAGAACATGAATAGTGTCCTGTTCAACTTTGATATGATAAACTATACATTTCCTCTTGGAACTAATACAGCTTCCACTGGAGGCAACTCAAAAAAGACCATTAATAAATTATGAGAGCCTTTAACATGTAGCAAGTATTGCCCTGGAACTTTTATTAGTTCAATTCCTAACCAGCACTATTGTTCAGATAACTTCTGTTCCTCCAACCTAACACAACAAAACTAGGAATTCATCAAGCCTTTAGTTAGTTGTATAGATAAATAGACAGACAGATATTTTTGACTGAGATAACATCCAAAGGTCCCATTCACAGTTGGAGATCTGTATTCTTTACATGAAAATCCTGAGTTTGGTCCACAGTAGTTACCATGGTAGCAGTATTCATAGGTTACTGTGCTTGGATAGAAGATGCTATGTGAGAGCAATACATTGTCACTCTGGTTCAGAACTTACAGGTCAAGTGAGCTGGTTTATGTTAACAGGTAATATTAGCATTGCACATCAGTAAAACTGTATACACTATGACAAGACTGAATAGCAACCAACCCCTACTTCCAAATATATTCCTTAATGTAAAAGTATTTCTTAAATCGCATTTAAATCAAAATGTAGTTGCAAAACTTAAAACTGGATTTCAAACTCTTTAAATTCATGGAGAATCTATAGATGGCACTTCTCCTTCCAGAAAGTATCCTTTGACTGTGATCAGAAGAGGAAAAGCAAGGCAAAGCTCAAGTATACACAGACATTTATGTCTATACACAGACATAAATAAAAAAGGAACTACTAGTACATTGCAGTGAAGCCATTGAAGACATGCTTAAGGTGACAATGAATTCAGCAGCAGCAAAATATTACTTTCATAAGGGTTTTTATTAACACAATATAACCTGATAGCAGAAAAAGAGGGCTCACCCCTGCCCCAGTCATCATTCAGGTGAAAAAAATTAAAACCTTGAGCAGAAATCCCTTCAAACCATCATGAAAAGTTCTACGCACAGCCTTGGTATGGTGAAATGAAATTAAAAAAGATGTCATGTAGCCATGTCAGCCACATCTGTGACCCATATGGTGCATGTAACAAGAGTATATGTCTATACCTAAAGAGAACATTATACGCTATATAAGGCTAAGGTAAATGTAAAAGTGAAGTAGAACACCTTCACATTACAAACACAGTTTGTTATTTGTGTCACATCAAAGAAAGAGTCTCTAGGAATTATTGCCCTCTGAAGTCATTTAATTATGATTAAGTGAACTAAGAACCAATGTAAATGGTATTTTATACCCCAGTGAATTAAAGTATGAGATCCAGTCAAGGTGAATAAGATTTACAGCCAAAACTCATGCAACCTTACAGTAATTTCATGACACTTTTACTGCTAGCCTAGGCATTTCAGTTCTTGAAATAATTAAAAGTACACAAGCAAATTTTATTCTTTGGATGCTTATAATAAACCATGGACAGAAGAGAGAATAGGTTGCTTCTCAAGTGATTTATACACTTCTACTTTTATTATAAAAGGGACAAAGATAACGCAGGGCAAATACAACCTTCAGAGTTTACTACAAAAAAGAAAAAGAAAAGTAAGCATAGTAGGATGCCCACAAATCTCTTTCATTTGGACTAAATCTGACCCAGATTAAAGTCTCAAGACTCATCTTTGCCTAATCCCAGATACCTGTCTGCTAAAGAACACATTTGTTATCTTGAGACCCCATGCATAATACGAGCAAGTAAAGTCAGCCAACTCACTTTAAAGATACTAAGGGTCTTCTCACAGATTTTTAACTCTAAGGAAAACTATTCCCAGGTATTTGCCTTCAAATAGAATTAAAAGTGTCCACGAAGAAAGGTATAACATATCAATGAATAGTTATATTTCACAGCTTTTCCAGCTGGAAGTAAACTCATTTTCCAGTGACAACTGTTAATCCACTCTCTTCTAGACTCTCTGTTTGAAAGGCTCCAGGTAAAGAACAGAAACTTGGCTGACGGAAGAAAGTACCAGATGGCTGCTGGGATGGGAAAAAAATTGAAGAGAAGAAAACAGTGAAATATGAGTTGTAGAAATAAGGATTGAATCACAATCAAAATGTAAGTAGAGAAGCAGAGCCTTCGGATTTTAACAGGAGCCATGTTAGCAACACAGCATCTACCCAAGTGGTAAACCTGATGGCCTCAAGAGGCCCTTAAAATGCAACACAGCATTAACCAATTGCATAAATTATATGAATAAAGAGTGCTCTTTGAATAGTCTCTTTTGGCTGATGTGACCATACACATTTGCACAAACCTATCTCCCCATACCTAAGATGTGTAAACCTGAATGCTCAGGCCACATGTCTCTTACACATAAACTGTGCACTTTTTCAGTCTTTAAAAAAAAACTTTAAAATTCCCAATAATCTGTTTGGGAATCATAAGGATCAAAATTCATATGTTAAAATGCTAATAATATAAATGTTTGTGCTGTGGGAGTAGACATTGCCTTTAGCAGAGCATGGTGTGCAAGAAAAGGAACCCTGGGACCAAAATTTAGCTCTAAAGATAAAACATATAACTGACTTAGGAACACAAATGAGAGAGTCTGGGTTATAAAATACATGTTCTTGACCTATTGGTCACCTCCTTCTAGCTCAAGACACTAAAGTTAGTAACACTTTTTTTTTTTTTAAATCTATTGCATTTTATCTTGCCTTCAGAAATACTGTCCTAAAGGAAGCTACTAGTACTGCATTAACACTCATGAGTATCCAAATTTGTATCAAATTTTGCTTGTTTGTAGTGTACCCCCCTGTTGGGGACAAGCATGGTGATTGTGCAATACAATCCACTTAAAGAATAGGGCCACCACTGTCAGCTGTGCTGGGTGACAATAGCTCAGGCATCCACTTTATATCCATCCCGAAAAATTATGTTTTGGGGGGATTTTTTTCAAATAGTTAGGCTTACAGCTAATGCTGTTTATGAAATAACAAGTGCTACATCTCATATAGCAAAGTCAGTAACAAAATGGTTGTTCTTAGCTAGCTCAGACACCTGGACTCATCACGCCCCTTCTTAGGCACACCCTTCTGCCTCCTCTTCCTAGATACAGCTCTGCAAAACAGCCTTCCAGAATATCCCCATTTTCCCTCGCCTTTCTTCATTTGCCTTTCCTTCCATTAGATGATCCTCAGCCCGACTGGTATGAGCGACTTCATTAAAAAATTCCAGTTGAACTGAACTAGCCACTTCTTACTGCCAATGAAATTGCTTTTGCTAAGAAGTCTGTGTAAAAGACTAGCACCTGGAGACACTAGATTGCTCAAGGGATTGGTAACAGGCTATGGAATATTTAACCTCTAGGGTATTGGCTTAAATCCAGAGTCAGGACCAAACTTGAAGCATCAGTCTCTTCGGCAGGCTGCCACATGACACCTTTAAAAATTATACCCCTTCACTCAGGAGAGCTCTTACCAATATTCTGTTGAGAAACTTTCTCCTCTCTCCAGTCTGAACCTTACAGCTGAGACCACTACAAGTTAGAAGGCTATAATTTAGAAATGTGCAAAATGTTATGCCAACACAAAATAAAAGTTTTAGTGCAACTGTATGAACAACCCTATGAACTAGATTTAGTGGTCTTTCAGAGGACTGATGTGCAGACTCATGATTTTGCTGTCGATAAATGCTATGACACAAGAGACAAATGATAGAACATCTCTATGCCCAGAGCATAGAGACCACACGCACTTATGCCAACAATCTTTTATTTCCTCCATACTGAATCTTTATGGATCAAAAATCCAACTAAAAATTAATAATAATTAATAAACCTATAAAGAAGAAAATAATTTTTAATGGAAATTAAAAGGTAGTAAGGGTAGAAACCATCAAAACTAAAAAACACTTACAGCCAAACAACACAATGGAAATTTAGTCTGTTTCAAACAAAAGACATTCCCCTGCACCTTTTCCCATACACAGCAGCAGCAGCAGCTGTCTGCTCCTTCTCTGTGATGGTGTTGGAAAGAAAATTCCAGTGCCACTCCCTTCCCTCCTTCTGTGTTATCACTGTCCACAGCAGATTTCTTCACACCCTTCATTAAGCCTGATCCTCTTACTCTTGAGCAAAGACAAAATTATTTCCATTTGATGTTTTGTATCACTGTTCATCTCAATGAAAACTCCCTCTATTAGTGACTCCCAACTTAGCAGGTCTGTGACTGTACAGTATCAGTGAAAACGCAGCTGGAGAAATAAAACCCGTGTAAATAGCTGAAAAGATAGGTAAAAGTCTGGGCAGTGATCCAAAAACACTAAACTACAGACTCCCAACATCTGGTTCAGGGTGGATTCCAAGAAAGACGGAAAGACAGAAAAAGAAAGAAAGGATTGATTTCTCTGTATATTTTTTACATAAGGTTTTCATTTATTTTTTTAATTCATCAAAAATTTTACTCAATTATTGTGGTTTAATTTCTTCACCTTACTGCATCCTGTTGCTTCACTGTTTTAGCAATATTAATCAGAAGGAAGCAGCGCCTTGGACAGGAGTTATAAGCAGCCCTCTGTTTCATACTTCCATATTTTATTGTGATAAAAGGAAATTACAGATAAAAAACTCTAAATCTTATTATCCAGCCTCTCTCTCTTTTTAGTTAGGACTGGCCTTATGACACATGCATGAGAATTAGATATACTGATTTCATGATCTTTCAGGCAAATGGTCGCAACAGAGCCAACCCTGTCAGTTACTCAGCTTGTCTAAGCACTACAGACCCCAGAACGAAGCCCACACTGCTGAGTACCTACATGAGGCACCCAGAACTCCACCACTTTGACCACTGCTGTGTGAAGTGTAATTTTCTGCTTTGAACAGTTTTCTTAGCTGAGAGCTTCTGCTGAGGAGTTCAGAGACAGCATAATTTTCAAAAGCTCATATGTGACTTAAAATCTTAAAAGCCCCCTGGTTTTCAGGGATATTTGTACCCTTAACGTACCTGAGCTCTTCTCAAACTCCTGCCTCACCACGTTAAATGAGCATATCATCTATTCCACATATGACTGCCTGTTCTGGCCACACAGAATGCCCCAGGCTATCAATACATAATGCCTACCACCGATACGTTCAGATCATCCCTCCCCCACCTTGCTCAACAGAGAGCTAAAGATGCTGTTCTGACAGATGGTTTGCCTCTCTAGAAAAGTCTTACTGTAGTAAGGACTCTCTCCCAGGCAGGGAGCACTCTGCTTTGTCTGGGTGTCTTTAATCAACAGTGGGTTTTGCTTTGCGTTAAGCAATTGGTAACAGACATGCCACTGGGCCTCCACACTGCTCATACACCAGCTTTGTCCCCACTGTTTACCAGGACTCCTCCACCAGGGTACCAAGCCACCTGGCGGCTGCATGCCCGAGTTGCAGGTAGGCCTCTCTGTCCTTCCAACCGCTGCCAGCGGCATCCAAACCTCAAAAACTCTTGATGCATGCACTCACAATAATCATTAAATGCACAAATGAGATAATGAGAAGTTCTGAAAAGTCTCCAAACAAATTCAAATTTGCCTACTTTGCGCTTCAACGCTGCCTCACTCGGAGCTGAGCCATGAGCGCTTGTGTGCTTTCCAAGTGTTATTATATACATACAAGCACAGAAAGAGAAAAAAAAACCACATGGGGTAATTGTGTGATTCTCCTGCCCAAAGACTAATTCCTCCCTACGTCTAGGCAAGGTATGCATTTTCCTACTTTCTCCTCTCTCAAAACAGAAAGAAGGTTCAGAACAATGTTCAGGACTTGGCATCAAACAAGTGCACGGCCAGGCTGGACACAACAGTCTTACCTCTTTGCCAGTGCTGTGCCCTAGCCAGGGGCACCAAAGAATTTATTTCCATCAGAAGACCTTTTATGCAACAAGGTAGTGGCTTCCAGGTAGTGTGCACTGCCAGTAACATTGCAATAGGCCACTACTCATGTCTCTCAACCTGTGATGAGCTTTCCACTTATGAAAGAAGGCAGTGACATTACTGAAATGGAATCCCATTAGGGCATTGACAGGTAATATAAGGAGATTAATTCTGTCCCTCAGACACAAAGCCCCTGAGAAATAAGGAAGCTACCAAGCTACCATTCTTGAAGATCTGTACAACTTATTCTTTAAGATGGGAGCCTAAGGGGAGTCATTACATATGCATATTATTCAAACCTGAATTCTTTTCTTGAAACTCTCTTTAAATTATGCCAGTATGCCAGACCATCTTTTCTACCTGCTCATAGCTTGCTGCCACAGAAAGATCAGCTTTCTCCCCCAGCCTGCGTCCTGCTGCCCATGCCATCTCACTTCTCCCTTTGCATCAGTCCTGGCTTTGAACTGACCCTTTAGCAAGCACATTCAGCTCTCTAGACCACTAGAAAACAACTGACTTTCACTCTGGAAATACTTGACTGATGTTCCACTGCCCCAGGCAGAAGAAAGAGAATAAAGCAGCTCACTGCATAGTTGACAAAGCATGAGTGCTTTGAAAAATGACTGATAGGCCCTCCACCCCATACTTTTGTGCTACCCACATCAGTCTAAACGCATATGTTCACACCCGGGCACCTAGATCACACACTGAACTAAAGGAACGGTCACAAATGAGAAAGATAATTTGAAATCAAACAGAATTTCCTTCTGAGTTACACTAACAACATTTTATAATGAAAGTGACAGAGAAGTTGTATGAAATGCCCTGATCCAATCTGGTATCTTTCACCCCATCTCCTGCAGTTATTAGATTTTTCTGCAATCAAGTAATCTGGGAGAAAGCTAACCCCAAAAGACAGGACAGGACAGAAAGTTTTCACCTGAGTTTCCTTCCAATGAGTTTGGAACTGTCAGGTTAGTTTGGAGATCGCAGGTACTAGCTGATATGCAGCTTGTGGGTTAAAAATGGGGAGAAGGAGGAGAGGGGAAATGTCTAAATACAGCCTCCACGACTCGCCTTGTCAGGCAGAATTAATTAAAGCATTTCACAAATATTTACATTAGACTAGGTAAAATTCTAGCATTATACAGAATGTATTTTTGCAGCCCATGAGCCACTTGAAAAGATGAATCATGACAGTCGAAAGCACATCTATATCCTTCCTTTACAAGGTTCTTGCTTTACAGGCAGATTTATACACAAATGGGCCAAAAAACTAGCCGAGACAGTACGGCTTCATCCTGTACAATGAAGGCAACACACCAAGTCAGTGAAGCTTAAAGGAAATCACTTTTTTCTAAATCTCAGCCCTCTGGCTTTTCACCACCTGGACACCAGTTCTAAAACGATGACCTCATCATTTATCATTTTACCTTTCAGTGCTTTACTTAATACATGACCTGCTCAGTAAAATATTTGCAGACTTGGTACTCTGGTACTTTATCCCATTACAAAGGCACGCATAACATTTCACATCTCTTTCATGCAGGTGGTCCTCTGTTCTAACTCAAGGCCAAACAGAATATAAAGTTAGGCCAGTTCAGCAGTATAGGTGAAGGCATCTGAACTGAGGGGAGGGAGTACGGTAACTGCAGATGCCAAGTGTGGCTATACATTTCAAAGATAGTGCTAATTTATTTATTTGGCTTACAGTGACCGAATCCATCTGTCCAGTACAGATGATCAACCACAAGACATCTAAGAATCACTGCGAATCAACATTTTTTATTAAAATTGTTCACATATGTACCAAGGAGCCACAGAAAGGTGTATTTAAAATGGTCCCATTCTTTCAGGCAATTCCACTCCATTAAATTTTACGAGTACACATGTCTGAGAAGGAGAAGAAGAGAGGAAAAGAAAAAAAAAAAGTATGTATCAGATACTTTTATGTTCCCAGTTTATTTTTAGAATGTTTAACAGTGCAAAACGTAATGCCTTTTTAGTTCATTTCTCCATTTTTTTCTCCATTCCAGTAAAATATTTCCTGTGCTAGATGATTTCTCTCTCAAATTTTATATGGGATGATCTAGTTGCAAATACCTTCAGACACAGCTATTTAGATTTACAGCCAGCAAATAGAATGTATCACTGGAAGTATCTAGACAGAGGAGTTACAGTACATACAGGCAGGAGGCATTTCTTTTCAGCTTGCTTACAGAATGAATTTGCACAACTGGTTTTGATTTCTATTTATATTCCTCATTAAAGAGATAGATGTGAAATTTGGTGCTTATGGCACTCAGCGCTGATAGGTACCGGGAATGCTGCCACCTCCAAAGATGACACTGTAAACTGTGGGGACTCGGTCACATACAGGTCTCTCCCAAAGGAAGTCTGCCCTTTCAAAAAAGAAACACTGCAAAGAAGAGTCAGGAAGAAGATTTCCTCTGCAGTCTAGCTTTCCGTAACCAATCCCTTCAATTCTGGTACAGAGCTTGCCTCAGCAAAGACTGTCACAAGAGCAAAAGGGCAGATCCAAAGACACAGGTGACAGAATCTAAGAGTGAAAAGAACTTTACAGAGCCCTTTATTATGAAAGGTTGCTAAGGAAATTGTTGGGTCCACAGTGACTTACTACACTTTCTCCTTTTTTCAAAGACTTAGCTATTGTGCTCTCAAATTAAGATTTGGCTTTGGCTTTTAGAAAGACATGAATAATAATAAAACCATATTGCCGCACATATGACTTATGATTAAGCAGCTCTCTGAGTTATATAAAGAGGAAATGTCTGAAAAGGCACTGGCTGACACTTATCAAAGAATTTGGAAATGGAAATTACAGCAAAAGAAAGTAAATTAGCCAAGAATTTTAAAAGAAACAGGATATAACGATCAAATGGATGACATCAAATTAAAACCCCAGATCAGGAACCAGTGCAAAAAAACCTTAGGAAGACAGGCTTTTAAGCTGGTGACATCACATTTGTGTGTGTATGTCCTGTGTCATTCAGACATATTCTGGTGGTTTTATTAAAGGTACAAAGCATATGATTTTGAACTCTGATGTTTTTATCTCTGTTGTATATTATCAGCTTTCCAGGGCTTTGCAAATTAGTGAAGTAAGTCCCCATTCATAATTCTGTTGTTCAAATTCTACTTAAACTCAATGTTGGAAGGTAGCACTTTCCAGTAGTATGCTTATTGTGAAGAAAGAGTACAGCATTTTTCAAGACATGAGTTAATGAGTCATACTGTTTGTGTTTCCCAAATAAATTAATAATAACAACTAACAATTCATTCCTAAAGTTCCTGCATGCCCACAATTCCAACTGACTGCAGCGGGAGCCAGAAATGCTCTGCAGCTTTGAAAATGAAAACCATTCTATGTATTCCAGCAGAAATTTCTACAGATTAATCTGATGATGGTTAAAGGTGACATTTAAAATCTTTGGAAACCATATTTTAAAATTAAAAATCCTAAACCAGTAAAACACAATAAGCTTATTTTAGAACAGAGTCTTTTGAGACTCCCTTCACCTGGCAACCTGCCACTGAGTAGCAGATTCTGTATTTATTAATGTTATTGACATTGACAACATTATCATTACCATCATCTATTACCAGTTATTCCAGACAGATTATTGACAGCATTGGTGGAGCAGTCCAAACAGAAAAACATTCAATTTTACAAAATCACCAGCACCTGGCAAGAAAAGCTGAAACCTGAACTCATGTCCTGGATGAATCTATTTTAATGACACTATTTAAAATGTGTGTAGGTACAATTTGTACCTAAAGCACATCTTTGTGCAAGAATCTCAGAGGTTTGGTGTTTGGGAGCTGGTTTGTGTGAGGTTTTGGGTTTTTTGAGTTTTTTTGGTTTGGTTTGGTTTTTTTGCAAGTCGGGTGTTAACATTCCTTCCATGTGGAAAGAGAAGAGGTGACTCAGGATGGTGCACAGGTTTGCCCAGCACAAGACATTTCAGTGAAAACAGCAGCAGCCTCACATGCTGCGCTCTCGCCTGCAACCTTCCATCATCCATATTGCTGACTGGGACTGCTATGCAGTTCTTCTGGGTGAGCAGTTCTTAAGATTTCACTTCAGGGACATACAGTAACATACGAAGTCACTTTGGTTTCTGCAGCTGCTAGACAACTGCCTTAGCTCTGCCCTGAAAAGAAATACCCTAAGACTGAGACTCACAGTGTTCAGCTATTAGAAACAAGAGAAATGGAATCAGAAATGAAGATTGACTTTTGTATAGCAAGCCTGGATGGTGGATGAGGACGGTGGTGCTGTCTAAGTGAGGGCAGCCGGCAGTTCACCTATGTGGGGAGAGGAAGGTAGCGCATCGAGGGTTATATAAGCAAAGTCACTTGTGGAATGTGCAGAATGTATACAGAGGGTGTGCCGGGAGCTGGGGGCACGGGGAAGAGCCTCCGGACCTGTGTGTAACAGGTTGCCTGACAAAAGGCGTTTCCAAAGTGCAGCCCATGTTCTCTGCCCTTGCTGCTTTTTCAGCCCTTGGACTCAAAGCCACAAAAGTCATCAGATACTAGCATGGACAGTACAGTGCATTATTTAATGTTACTGAGATAATCATAAATGAAATAGCCAACACTTCTCCAGAGCCCCCATCCCCCGTCCCAAAACAGGCAAGACTTGCAATTGTTGGCAACAAAGTGCAGGCAAGATATACAATCAAAGGTAAAGAAAAAACTTTGTAATGTTTCCGGAGCAGTCTGGGTTTTTTGCTCTTGCTGCTTTGGATTTTTTTCCGTGGCTAATTAACACATTCCCCTCTGCACACACCCCCCCACTCCCCCCCCAACCTACCCAAAACCCCAAGGGAAAAAAAGGTATATTTTGATTTTCAATGAGTCTGCTCTAACCACTGTAATGCTCCTTTTGTTTTCCTCTTCAGGTGCCACTTGAAAAAATCAAATCCAACTGGCAAAGGTATTAAAAGTAAGTCCACTTTAAATTTACAGATGTTTGTAAAGCAAGTGCTCATGAAATCATGGAATGAAACCTCATCCAGCTGAGAGGCAGATTTATCTAACTAATGCACAAACCCAAGGATCTGTGGAAATTTGTGTGTTGAATGCCTTTCCTAAATACTTGTCTACTAGCTTTGCAGTCCTGCTATGGGCATACAAAGGTGTGCGTGAGTATCCTCTGACTTCATTATGAAATCAGTTAGGGACAGAATTCCACTCCTTCCCGCTCAGCTACAGGAATGCACCCTGTAAGTGTTTTGTGATTGCCAACAAGAAAACTGAGTAAACTATCTACAGTGGTACTTGAACCAGCTCTACTGATCAGAACTAATTATAAGAGAAGTTCACACGTTGAATGTCAAAGATTAATCCACAGAGGAAATATAACACATGAAACACATGTTCCAGACATGCTGTTCAAAACAAATCTGAAAAAAATAAGGTCAAGGGACCTGGAATACTTCTCACAGGGATTCTGCAAGCTAAGTAGTGAAATGGTGTTAAATAAATTACATGGTTTCAAATTACTCACTATGCAATTACAAACTACAGAAGAATATGGCTCTTCAGGAATACCCCACCTATAGCAGGACAAATGTGTTTGGAGAAATACGCAAAGACGAGCAGAAACTATCAGATACTGTTTAACTGTTGGCCATGACTTACTTTCTGTTCCTTAAACACCAACCGATCTCTTCTTCAGGAGCAGGATTTTGGATGGACTCACTAAACAGTTCTGGACTGAGAAACTGTGAAGAAAACCGTTAGCAGGCACTGAGAACAATACATACATATCATCTCATTGTACCAAGGCACCCAGCAGCAAATGGGCACAGACACGCAGACCCACAGGCATCTCTGAAGCCCTATCACACAGGCTCTGGGCAGAACTCAGTACGGGATTGGGGCACTAAGGTAAATTTAATTTAGAACCAGACGTACGTCACAGTTAAGTTAATTTCGCAGATCCAAAGCTTCACACAGGACCACCATTTCCAGAGATAGCATCATTCTTTTCAAAAAGGGTTGTTCACTGTGCATTCAACTTCTGTTAGAAAAGGGATACCCGCATCTTCTGGAAATTTCATATTCTCGAGTGCCATTTCTCATAGAAATGGCCTCATTTTTGAGTTCATAAAAAGCGGAAAAAGCAATAAAACTTTTAGATGTGAGGTGATTTTTCATCTTGCTAGAAATACTTTAGCACAATTCTAATTCACCGTCATCCCAGGAAAGGCTGCCTATAATACACTGAAAGCCAGCTTGGGCTTTAAGCCAGCAAAGCACTTCAGCATGATTTCAGCTTTAAGCTCAGAAACTGTACCACTGACTTCAGTGAGATGACTTAAAAATCATTACAATTAAAAAGCTTAAATGGCTTGCTAATTTAGACCCTTCGTGTGAACTTCCTATAACAAGTACCATAGCACACAGCTATATAATTTTTGAGTTTATAATGCCCTAGCACATGACCCAACCTAAGTAAGGCCCTACAGATGAGCTCCAGGTGAAATTTGATGGGAACAGACAATACTTGCAAATGGTCTTCAGCAGAGGCCTTTGTATTCAAGAGTCTCTTATCCCAGTGTAGGTGAGAGTATACTTTATACATCCCAGGAGGAAAATAACTTCGTCAGAGAGCTCTCAAAGAAAGATAAAGAGTACAGACAGGAAAGCTATTGTGCATAAATCCAGGTGGAATCATAAGTCTTTCTCAAAATGCTGAAAGAATAAATCCCCCTCCCACAAACTACATAAAAAGATGTGGTTCCCATACACAACTGAGTGGCAAAGCAACTTCCCACATAGTCACATCTGCCTCCTTTTTCCTCTGTTCCATTGCTTAAATTTTGTCATGAGAGTAAAAGAAAGAGGGGGCAGGGGCTGTATACGCATATCATCAGGGGAAGGAAAAAAGGAGGGAAGAGGATTTGTACCTTAGATGTTTGCATATGAATTTGGCTTCAGCCTTCATCGTGTTTAGATGCCTTTGAACATTTTCTATTTCTTTCTGCATTCTTCAGTGCTCCATTTTATTTACTTTCACCTTCTGCTTCTCAGATCTTCTGCCAGACTGCTTATTTAATTCTACTTGTTGCACTAAAAACACCATTGTTGTCATCCAAATTAATCCCTGAACATAATAAAAACCTCAAAATAACTCAGACGACCAGTTTTCCATCCTTTGGTCTCACTTATAGCACAGTATAAAAGCCAGTACTTGGGAGCTTTCATAGTTTACACAGGATCAGTCCTAGGTATGTGGCATTATAGTAGGCAGGGGAGCTTTTTCCTTCCCTACCTATCTTCTCCTTCCATCATTTAAGACTGCTCAGAGCCCCCACCCCTATCTCCAGCACCGTTAGCCCCTCTTCCTATGTAATCTATTGCAAGACAATGTTTTTGAAATAAACTCATTACTGTCCAAATATTGAGTTGGCCTTCTGTGACAGGTTAGCTGAGAAGCCAAATAAACTAAGATCACCTGTGCTTTTAGGGATGAGGGAAGAGAACCGTCTCCTAAGAGTCCGTGGTGAAGTAGTAGGGCACTTTGGCTACAGATTTCCTGTTAAGTCTCCTGGATTCTTCTCCATTCAAACTGCACAGGGGAAAAAGTAGAAAAAAAAAAAAAAAAAAGACAAGACAAGAAACACGATAGGACCAATATTTTCCCCAAACCTGTATTGCCATTATCTGCCCTGATCCCCAACTTTTTTCCCCCGTGAAGGCTTCCCAGAGATGAGAAGGGCTCCAAAAAAACTAAACATTCTTTTGCTGCAGGTCAAGTATCTATCCTTCTAACAGTTGATCTGGATGGAAGGGAGGTAAAGTGAATGAACACAGCAGTCCACACCACTAACCCAGTCAAGTATTCATTTCACGCATCATGGAGAACAAAAGGGCAACATTGTTCTGTTTGAGGAGCTGGACAAACCCTCTCAATCTAAAGCTTCTGGTACCAACTGTGTATGGGGGCATTCTGCAGCATATTGAGGAATAAGAGCACAGACAGATGAAGACACCCAGCAGATGACACAGCATGATCAGAGAACAGGACCTGGTCAGCCTGACAAATCTGTAATTTTTAAATATTATTTTTTATGTATTGTTTTTAGGGAGGAGCATAAAGAGAAAGTGGCAGATGCTGAAAGAAGGAATCACTAGAGGAAGGAATGACAGTATCTAAAGCACTCAGAAAGCAGTACAGACTCTACTTAATTAATCTTTTCCTGCTGGCTTTGTCCAGTCTGTCAGTACTGTACTCTTTCAAGGGTAGCTCACTGATTACCCTTCAGTCTTTTTCATTTCCTTGATTTGAACTAGGTGGCAAATAAATATCATAAGGTGAGTTTAAACAGCACATCAGTGAGAAAAATATTCACTTGAAATATACGCAAAACACTCAAACTGGGACTATAATAATTTTTGAAGCTGTTCTAGCTTTCAAAGGACTAATTTAGACCTTTTCTTATAGTCTCAAGGACTCCCATTTTCTTTTTATCACATAGAATTTACAATTATTCCTACCATTTATGTCATCCAGTAGTGCTTCTAAATTAGAAAACCAGACTGGAACTTCAGCAGTCTGTCTGATTATTAACCAATCTCAGCTCCTCCACTCTGACAAAGACCTGGCTGAGAGATAAAAAAGAAACACATACCTACTTGTTAAGAGCTATTCATGCCAACTCTTCCTTCCCCCTGCTACTATGCACTAATCACAAATTAGAAAGCATTTGAATATTGTCAACACAGAGAGCTTATAGAAAGCCAGATGAGAGAAATAAATCAGAAAAGTAACAAAATCTTTGAACTTGTGCTTATGCTGCTTTAGCAAAGAATTAATTGACTAGAATATAGGCAGACTGCTTTTTAGTCTGTAGATAATAAGACGCTATTGTAGCAAACAGTGTAGTTTTAAAAGTAAGTCTTTAACAATAAAAATTGTGATTAAGCCCAAAACATTTTAAGCATTCATTTTTTACATTCAGGTTGTCACCTGATTTTGCCATTCACTGATGTGGGGAAGCCAAATTGCAGTTTTGTGCTTCACTTTCTGTTCGTACCAGGTTCACGTTCCAGCCCTGACACTAAACACAGCAGGATCAAGTTTAAATAAAAATATGCAGTTTCCAGTGCTCTTGTGGATATATTTTCCAACTCACAAATGTTCCCACTCATATCAGACTCTAAAAAACAAAACAAAAAGCAAACCCACATTTTAGTCCCAAGATATCTGCCAGTAGTCCTTTAATCCTGAAAGATAAAACCACAATAAGATCACTACATTTATGAAGCGCAAAAAGCTCTCCTAAAATAAAGCCTTAAAACTGTGGGGGTTTTTCCTGAGTATTTTATCATGCACTGAAAGAGCCGATTGCATCAGAAGCTCTGAGACACGAGCAAAAGCTGTTTCGACATTGACGCTTCCAGCCTCAGCAGAAAAATTATCCTTTCATTTGAAAAAGTATTTATCACCTTGTAACTGGCTCTTTCCCATACCAGTGTTTCTGTCCTCTCAGAACTACTTAGGAGGGATGCTCTTTCTTATTTTAACTTATCTGCCACCAATAAGGGGTAACCGATAGAGAAGAACAAAGTAATGTACATAGCTGCCTCTCCACATCTCTGAAATCCTTTGAACTAGAAGCCCCTCAAAGCTTTCACTGAAAGGCAGGTTTTTGCACTAGGACTGGGATTGATATCCCTGAATCATAATATTTACATTCTTTCTTTTTTATATTGCTTTTCCTTAGCACTTCCATGAGACGCTTAAAAAGAGAAGGTGAGACGCTATAACTAGACAGAAGGCTATTTAATGGCATAGTGCTCCCCATGGCTTGTCCATTCCTATTCCTTTTTGATGAGTAGGGGAAATACCTACTAGGTCAACTGGTGCATCTCTTCCTACTCCTGACACTGCAAGATTACTACATTGCACCTCTCCACACTGGCTCATGCCCAAGAGATGACAGTATCACTTGTATAGGTTATGTCATGAAGGCTGCTGAGAGCTTTATGTAGCTTGCTGACTCGGAAAACTAAATTGGCTCTTCTCATGGAGGACCTATTTGAGGTGCTTCCTCAGTTTATCTGACTTTCATGTCACTTTGTCTGCTGTCCATGACTGTTCTGGGAGGTTATCTGGCATTGCAGCATTTGAACAAAATCTTAGGAATTTGCTCTTTCCTAATTCATGTTGTCACTATTTTTCAAGCAAATTTACTTGTCTTTTCAATGTCACTTTTTTAAGTTACTTTACTTAAACTACTTTAAGTTTTTTAAGTTTAATAAGTTGCTCTTCATAGCAACTCATCTCTTCAATACCTAAGTCTAATTTAGAAATAATAAAAATTTTCATTCTATCTAAAGCCTTTCATCCCAGAGAGTTTCCTGCATATGTGATCTGCTTCGTATGGGGAAACTCCAACCTCTAACTAGCATGGAAAGAGCGGGACCTGTCAGCCTTCTTGCTGCCTTTTCACCTTTCTTCACAAGTTGCTAATACTATGACACAAAGAATGTCTGCGCAGTGTCAGAATGAGGTAATATCTGAATACTACTCTGAAGAATTACTCTTATTTGGAGCACAGTTTATATGCACATGGGTGTTTACTATGCCAATGCTGCATTACATACACGCATTTCAGTTAGGGCAAGGTAATTCATACTCTGCACAGTTAAAACACAAACCCATGCTATAACTAGAAAAAGGATGAAAAATATTGCTGTCTCCAGCTGAAGCATAATACACAGAAGAAACGGTTCTTGAAATTACTAGTATCAGTCATCATTTCTTCATAAACCCACATTTACATAGCTTAGAAAGCAGCAGTGTTAAAATGCATCTGATGTTTTTTCATTCCAAATGCATTTCTTTTCTATAAATAATGTTTAAATCTGTTTAACTGTATTTCTGCTGTGAAGAGGTAAAAGTGACTAAATGATTTAACTAATTTTACTAACTTGGTTTTGAAATCCAAATATTGGCCTAGTTTTTCACATTTTCAAAAATCATAGCTAAAACGATTCTTCTAATAAATTTTCCATTCAGCTACCAGTGCAGAGGTTTTTGTTTGTTCATATTCTTTTTCTTACAGAAACCAACAGAGCCATCTCTGCTCACATTTCACAAGACCATTTGTGTGCTTTTTGTAACATACAAAACAAATGAAACACATCCTGGAACAGAAAAAAAGAATAATAAAAGCTTCCTATCATGAAAACAAAACTTCCACTTATAATTACACTTTACAGTCTAGAATATTTAAGGACTTACAAAGAATGGCTTACCACCATGAAAAAAAATTCATTCGATGTAATGTATTATACATAAGTATACATACACAATGGAGACAAATTAATTATAGTTTCTTACCTGAAAGAAGACTGTATAGTATACTAGGGTCGTTAATTATAACATTTATGTTGTTTCCATTAGAGTTGCACTATAAATATATAAAAGTATATGGGCATGCACATGCACACATATATATTTATCAGTGTCAGTTGCTGATCATGGTTCTGGGTCAGTGAAACAAACATTGTTGTGGTTCACCCTCCCATCATGTTTGCAATGACCGCAGTTTTCCACTTCTTCCCATGTACATTTATTTATTCCACAAAAGCCGAACATGCCTGTACTCAGATGCTTTTCCAAGTGATTTTGAGAGTATGGCACAAGCAACATTGAAATCAAAATAGTTCCACTGCAAAATAGCTCACGTACTCAGTGGACCCAATATGCTGACAGCTAAAACGTTGCAGGAACAGTTGTTGATTGTGCCCATGGGAGCACTACAATTTCTGCAGAGCCATATGAACCAGAATGGTGAGGGTTGAACAGCTTAAAATGCTGAAGACCCTACGCTATTTAAGCATCCCTTCGCATTAACAAAATAAGCAGGTGCTGCATTGGACTACATGTGGCTCACAACTTGAAAAGAACACTTAGTCACTTTGCAATGATATCCTGCACCTGCAATAAACTGCTAACGAATTCACACTATTAGCTATCAGTCTTTCTGATATCCCTTAGAGGGTCCAGGTATCCTTGGTTTCATTTCCACTTTTATTTCCTATGGTCTTCCCATTTCTCCCTCCTTAAGTTTATTTCTTCCTCACTTTATTGTGTGACTGAGTTTTTGCTGCTCTTTACGTTTGATTAGTCTTCCATTTTGCCTGCCAAATGCCCTCTCAATTTAGATTCCTCCTCAAAACCATTAATTTCTCCGCCTCTAACCTTTCCTTCAAACGTAACCAATGGCTTGTCTCTTTTAGGCTGCAAATCTTTTCACCAGGGCCTACACTTTCAATGTTTATTTATACAATATTTGATTAATTTGTAATCCTTTGAAAATTCTTACTAATATTTTAAGTAGATTTTTTTCCTCTCACACTTAGGAAGTGATACGGTGTTTGTCTTTTCTGAAGCCAGAGAGATAAAATGGTCATCCATAACTAGATGTACAAAGCACAGTGGAAAAATTAGGTGGTTTCAGCCAGAAAAACTAACAATCAAGAACCTTTTGGCAGGTCTGAATTTTAACTTAAAGCTGCAAAATACATCATTTGAGACAGTTTCAAGTCTTGACCAAATCTTTACTGGAAATTACAGTAGCATAACAAAGCAGAGTCTCCTGAGACACCCTCACATCTCAGCAAACATTGTTAATCACCTGGCAGCTTACAAGCATTTATTTCACATAAGAGGGAATGTTCCAGATGATTCTGGAATTTGATGGAAAAGATTGTTGAATTCAATAATATTAAAAACTCTGGCAGCACTAGTCAGTGTCAAACTTGCTGGGCCCAAAATATGATCTCTCTTAAAATATTATTTCCTTCTCGTAGAGTTTAAATGCCATAAGGCTCCAACTTACACTTGTTCTTTGCAAGACCAACTGGCTAGAAATTTTACAGACAAAACCAAACAATCCACTGTGGGGCCCCACCATAAACAAAGTCATATATGAAAGCTATTTTTATTACAAAACCTGTAAAGATTTCCTGGAAGCTCATCTGTGAAGTTGCTGAACACTACATACCTAACCAAGGTTTCCATGATACTGCCTCCAACTCCATGGACTTTCCAGGAGACAGGAATATTTTGAGTATCCTTCTCCTGTTCCAGTAGAAGTGCTCAGGTTGAAGCAAAATATCATTAGCCAGAATCTTATAAATTTATGATTCTGATTAAGCATTCATTTTTCATTCTGGAGACAGCAGTAGCATCCATGCACAGATCACTTAATTGCCCTTCTGATTTTTCATTTCTGAGTTTTCATTTGAGTGCCTGGAGAGGAAAATATTGCCTTTAATAAGTGGAAGATGTGACAAAGAGAGAGACATTTTTGCACTATGCAACAAACTAGTTTTATTCTCTCTCCTCCCCATCTCATATCCTCAGCATGAGGCATTTCTTCTTCAGTTTGTTTTGCAATCGCAACTGCTGTCAGTCACACTTTCACATATTGGTCACCAGCCCTGAAAAACTGTGGGGCCACACAATAATACAATTCTCATGAAGTCGACCTTTTCAAATAAGTTGATTTTATTTTTCCAGACCAAGCTTGTATCAACAATATCCCACCAAATAAATACAGTTGAGGAAATAAAGAGCCCAAACACTATATGGGCAAGCTGCAACAATGCCATTAATCTGCTCACCTGCCTGTCCTGCCTCCTCCCACCCCAGCCCCACATCAACTTGAGATCTTTTAGATGTCTTTAGCTAAACAAAGAAGGTCTTTTCCTCTGTTCCAAGTCTTATCTTTCAGTTACTTGCCTAAATAGTTATAAGTGACAGTTTTTAGCATATAGCCCTTTGTCTACTTTCTAGCATTATGCAGACCACCCAACACTTCAGCTCCTTTACCCGCCCTTCTCCTCCTACACCTTGTTGCATCTTGGGTTGAAATTTCTCAGAGGATCAACAACACAATGTGTTCAACTTTTAATAGATTCAGCATGTAATAGATGAAGCTCTGATCCTAACTGGTCCTTGGATGCTATCATAATACAAAATGACACCATATATTTTTGGTTTAAAAATAAGCTTCTGATTCATGCTCCCCTGTTATTGGCAAGACCATGTGAGTGCGACAGAAATAAACTGTGTGGCCTCCATATCAGCAGGGGATCTGTTCTACGTTGTGCTCACAGCACAGAAATGGGAGAAGGGGGAGTCAAACAAACAGCACTTTAAACTTCAATCTTGCTCCCCACCCCTGCCTTAGTGTATTACCTTAGCCTATTGCAGGGCCACGCTACCAACCTCCAGGGCTTCCTTCTGGCTTAAACTTCTGTTTGTTTCACAGTGTCATCTCTCAACATATTTCCAAATTCTACAAAACAAACAGCATTAGTCTGTTATTTCTTACAATCTAAAGATGAGTGTCAGAGAGCAAGCTACTGTCAAGCAGGCGAGCTCTAAATGCCTTTCTAAACAAAGATTACTTTGTTGAATAAAAAGCATTTCAGAGCCAGGGAATGATCATGTTTATTTTCTTATCTCCTTGATGAAATAGAACTAATTTCTCTTACATTCAAAGAGATTTTGCTCGGAGAGCTCAGTTTGGAACAGCAACTCTCAGCATTCCCATTAGGTTCTCCTTGCAGTTTAAACTTTTGCCAGCAAAAGACAGACAAACCTGCTGGGTGTGGTCTCATGCACGTCCAGGAGGTCTTTCAAACTGTATGTCTCTAATGGTTCTAATCTATGATTAAATCAATCTAAAAGAACAAAAGCTGTGTGAAAGGAGAAAAGAACTTTATCTAGAAATGAAAGAAAATTCAATCAAGTATCATTTTCTGAGATATTTAAGAGGTGCCACACCTACCAGCAGGTGCTAAACACAGGAAAGCCTTACCCAGTGATCAGTGCCTTCCCTCCAGTGTACAGATCAATGGGTTCTGATCCTCATCCACAAACCAGAAGACCAGTGAGCAGCTTTTCTAGCAGAAAACATAAGAGGATTTGCCTTAAAAAGACAAAAAAGACCCTCCCACTAAAACCTCTCTTGTCCTTAAGAACCCTTGAGTAATCCACTTGTTAGTCTTTTCTTCATACGTCCAATTGTAGAAATGTTGAGAATTACAGGGCAATAGGCATGTTTGAATTGTGTGTTTGTATGGCATGATGCACTCATTGGTGCAGACATGCAGGTTTACTTACACAGAGAGGTACAGAATTTGTAATGATAGTAGCACAACATTTTAGGGGTATGCAATAATATGCAACTACTGTACCTCAAGTACTTGAGATTAAACCTATTCAAACCAGTAAATACACTTTTCACAATAACCATGTTTATAAAAAAAATTACATACTGGATTGTTCCATAGTGGTGCCAGATTACAGTGTTCAAATTTTGGGATCCCACGTAAGATATGCTATACCAGGAGCTCATAACAAGAGAGTAAAATCACAGCTGAGCCACCTGTCTGTAGTACTCGCCTGGACACGGTCCCTCTGCTTTAGCATCCCATCTCTCTTCCAACACAACCTCCCCCGGCCCAGACAGCTCTCTGCCATGATACCATATGCCCTTTGCCTGGCTCTGCATTGGGTCTGCACCGCTCTACTGTCCATGTAAGTAAGGTACAGCAGTGTTTTGCAGCCCTTCCTCTTGGCCATAGTGGACTGAGGCCACTGCTGTTCTATGTGCGCCAGAACAGAAGGACAGTGCCTGATCATTGCAGAGAGGCACCATTAAACATCTCGGGAGCAAAGCAGGTCTGTTGGTTTCCCTGTGCTGTGAGCCTCTCCTTGCTGCATCCCCTGAGAAGCCAGGCTCAGTCTAACCAGAGAGGCGGATGAAAAGGATCGCTAGCTGATTTTGCTACATCACAGCACATTCCTAGGACCCCAGCCCTGAGGGGCTTTACTGAACTTGCTGTGTATTGCACTCATTTGGCTGTCTCATTAAACATTACATTTGGCAAATTCTACCTGCCTTAGGCCATGTCTATACTGTAAAGCTTTGCCAAAGTTTTGCACACGCAAGGTCAGCTCAGGGCATGGAAAATGCACATCCTGTAGCTGACACTGTTACATTGGTGGGACTCCAGGGACTGATATCTGTGCTAGCAACACAGTCCATGTCAGCATACCTTCTGCTGTTTAGGAAGGTGAAGTCCCTAAACCAGCATAAAACCTTCTGACAGCATATACCGTGCCTCCACAAGGTAGTCTGTCTTGTAGCCACAGCAGAATACATAGTTTTTGCTGGGTGCACAAGACATACTAATTGCAAGTTCTGCTTGCACATTCCTGTCTGGCTTCTCTTTGTTCAGTTTCTCTTCCTTATACACCATATAGCTCCCTAGCTTTTTCTTTGGAAAAGACTCATAGTTGCCTCAGGATGTAACAGAAATTCTCTGTGAATTTTTCATGTTGTGTTTACAAAATACACAGGTTAAAACATGCTTTTGGAGCTCAGTTTCTTGCAGATATCAATTATATGAAGGCTCTTTTTGTTAAAAATATTATCAACATTTCACTGGGGAGACATGTTCAATACCAAGAATGCAAACTGATGGGAGCCAAGGGAGCCAGTGATATGCAAAGAGGGCAACACCGGGTCTTTTGGATTGTCACTGACACATCATGACAAACATTCCCAAACATGTTCTGTGCAAAATAAACTGTGCCCTTTCTCCTTAAAATAAACATCCTTGATATACTTACTGAAACCAGGAATGTGCCATTACTAATGATAACATAGTGCAGGAGACAGCTTTTCTTAAGGTTACCCAAAATATTTTTGCTGCTTCATCAGATGCATTGTTAGAGCTCACCAAACCCAGAGCTGTGGTGCACCTGTTTTGTCTCAGACACATCTTATTTTTCTTCCTTGGAAGTCCCAGCTGGCGTCCAGGTTTTCTTAAATTGCTACCAGAGCTAATTGCTAAATTGCTACCAGAGCAATGCCCCAGAAGATGGGGAATTGCTTTCTGTGGAGAAAGGTGAACAAATAGGTGGACTCAGCTGACCAGAATGGCCAACAAGATGGAAAGAGCTGGTGCTCACATCAGCGTGGGAGGGAAGAGGGGATACAGCAGCTGTAGCCAGGCAGGCAACTACAGTAGTTTCAGGGGCTTTGACTTGGTGGAAAATTTTAGGGAGGCTCAGGGGAGAAAAGAGTAGCTCGGGGCTGGTAAAAAGCTGGCAAACAGGTGGTTCTGTTGGGAGTCGCTCAGCTATGAAATCCCAAACTCAGGGAAAATATTTACTGAAGCCCAGATTTGCTCCACCTGAAGGCACAGAAGGCAGTCTGTTTTCTTCATTTGTTCTTTATTTCTTTTGCTTGTTTGGATGCTCTGTGGTATTATTCCAATATTATTTTTGAGAGGTTTCTCGTGTAAGTAGATACTGAATTCAGCCTAATGGAATGGCTTCTCAGACTGTGACTGGACTCTCAAGCAATGTTTCGCTAACAGAAAAATTAATCTCATACGAGTAACAGTAGCAAACCCAGCAGCAGAAATAGCAAACAGCAAAAGCCAAGAATAGGCAATGGTTTTGAACTTGCATCCAGTTAGGGAAGAGAAACGGTAATCAACTCACGCAGCAAACTCACAACTTGGTAACAGCTTTGTTGAAACGCTTACAGAGAAATTATTGACCACAACACCACCCATCTTGTTAAAATCAGCAATAGCAACAAAGAATACCACTACTAGAACTCTGTTCTAAGGGGTCTATAGTACTAAAATATTAATGATAATTTTAAAATTTAAGCAAATCTGGGCAATTGTATGCACACTCAATAGAAAAGACACTTCCCTGTGATAACCATCTCAAGAGGCTATATCAACATTTTCACACTCTGGCTTCAGGAACCACATCAGGAAATCAAACAAATGTTATCCCATGTGTGCAGTGAACTTTTTTCTTCTTGCAACAAGCAAACATGAATTATTTTCTTAACAAACATACAACAGACAAAAGCACTACTGAGAAAGATCATAAGACTATGGAAAAAATAGTGATACCGATGAAAACAAAACTTTGGGGAGATGTAATTGAACGCTTTCTTCTTTCCAGTCACAAGTGGCTGGAATTTACATATGCTGATTACTTCTGGCTGGTGTTGAGGAGAGGCAGCTTTGCAAGGTGCTATGTTTTGTGTGAATGGGCCTCAGATCACCTCAGTGGAAACTGAGATGAGCACTTCATGCTGCTGGGGGGACCTTGGAAAATACCCAGAAGTAACAAAAAGGAACAAATAGGTGATGCAACCAGACATATATAAGCTCAAAATACCCAGTCAAGGCTAGATATGACTTCTCTTCAGGGATTTGATCTCAAGAAGACAATGGCTCTGCATAAGAAAAATCCCAGACTGATAAATACCAAGACTTGGTATTTTTCAGCAAATACATTGCTTGAGGGATTACAAGAAGTATTACTATAAAGCCTGTCCTGCAGAGCATGCTCCCTGGGTGCAAACTTGCAAAGCATGTTAAAATGTAACGTGTGTTATAAGGGACAAAACTTGATGAAAGCCTCAGTCCCACCATGCTGAACATAGATTGTTATCTTTAAGAACATGAGCACAGTCAAGTCATGTTAAACTTTGTCTGCATCATGTTCCCATTGATTTTACACATGAAAGAGAGGTTGGATCATTGCGCTAGCAGGCAAGGAAAATAGCATTAGAGATGGGTTTAAGCATTATTTTAGGGTGGGTTCTTTTCTTAAAAGCCTTCAATCCAAAAGATCATTAGTTGCTACCAAACTAAAACACACTGAAAACAGCATAGGGCATTTGTTGCATTTCTCTAAGCAACCCAGCATCTCTAGATTTATATTTGCCAGTTTCCCTTCACTTATTACCTCCCTTATGTTAGGGAATGGAGTCCGCAAGAAGCAGGATTAGAGTCCTGTGAAAGTAGTTACATTACCAACAGTAATAAACAAGCAGTAACCATTTTAAATTTAGGACGATTTAAAATGAGATTCAGAGAAATCCTCGTTCCCTGCTTTCATTTTCAGGAAAAGAAAAAAAAAAAGTCTTCAGGGGAATTAAGGGGGAGGGGGCAATTCTTCCCTAGAGGTTCAAATATATCTCCCAGGCAGCACAAAAAAAATGTTGGTATTCTGTACCACCCAGTGCCTGCCCACTTCTATGCTTGATTACCCCGATAAATCAGGAAACCTGTTTGTTACAGGCTCTCCTTCCATTACAGCTGTTGCTCTGGTTAACATCTTCTGAATCATCCAATTCATCAGGATCACATACATGGGGTTTTAATCCTTTGATTTTTTTAAGTTACTTTGTTCTGAATTTTTCGCTTCATCCCCTTACTGACAGAGGAACTGGATAAAGATAAATAAGTCAGAGTAGCATTGTTTTTCTCCCCTGCTTTTTATTTTGCAAAGGGAATAGGGAGGGGGGAAAAGCATAGCTCTCCATTTCACAGTTCTTTAGTGGTATCACTCAGCATTGACGGAGCAGCCTGAAATTCGAAGAGTCTGAAAACCAGCACTGAACTTCTGAAGTACAGTTAGCCCTATTGTGTTCTCCCAGTCATTAAAACGCTATCTTTGAAAAATGTATATTAAATAGACAAATAGCTTGGTGGTTATTCCAAGCCTTCCATCACTACGATGCCTTTCAGTACTAATTTCTGTAAAAGGAACAAAACCAGGAATTGAGTTACAACTGAAGTGTAATTGCTACATAAATTACACGGAGTGTCAAAGCTGGGAAGGGAAACGGGGAACCAAATAGGTCAAATACTTGCTAATGGGCTATCGAGTCATTCACCTGCTCAAATCAAAATCAGACATGAGTACACCCCTTGCAAGAACACAAGAGAACATATTCTGTAACACTGTTTCTCTCAGCATGAGTTAAGGATTGATGCACACAAACACACCCCATATTCATTCACATGCCCTCAGAATTCACTCTTAACGTGTTTGTAAGCTAACCCATTTAGTCATTCTAATTGGCTAGGTTACTCGCAGGTGAAGAATACAAAGAGACCAGACTACTTTAAGAACAGTGACAATACAAACACGCACCTGGGGAACCTCAGCAGCAAGGCCACCTCCTCCCCAGGGAGTGCTGAAGCAAATAAATACTAGGTCCTCACTGAAGAAACGAACTTCATCCTCTGCCTGTCCAGTGCCCAGCATATGGGCATCCCGGTCTCTCAGCATCGCTGCAATATAATAAATCGTAGTAAAAGCATGTAAATAAAGGGAAGACACTGATCTCTAATGGCGTTAGTTCATTTTTACAAATAGCACATATGAGAAAAGAGGAACAACTACTAAACCTCAAATTGTTCCATGATTTTACTATTGATCTGACACCCTTTGTTTTGAAAATCAGCCTGCATATTTCTTTGTTAAAATGAGCTCTACAGAGATTGCTGAGACTGAGTTGTTCCAAGTCTTAGCTACCCTCAGGATACAGGATTTCAAAACCAAATCTAGACTATTTATAAGAGCAAAAATGAACTTTGATAGAGAACGAACAACTCTAATATTTCACATACCTCACATTGGATAAGATTTGCACCAGCGTTTATAAATTCTTTAAGAAAATATCACAGCCTTCCTTTTCTATCCTCCTCACCTGCTTTTTTTCCACCTATTTTTACCTTTCAATAATGGCAAAACCTTACAGCATTACAAGAAAGTAGTTTATTGACCTGACCTGTGTAATGGATTCAAGATCTGAATCCAAGGTTACCAAACGAAAAAGTACCTGTCTAGCCATATTATGTCAGAACAAATGAGTCTAATTATCAAGTTCCTATTACTATGATCAAGGATTTTGCTTCTGATTAATTTCCCAAGAGCCATTAGGAATATATGGATCCAAAAAGAAAAGTCTATGGCATCAACAAAGTTCAATTCCTAGCCTCTCATTTTTAAGGTAGAGAAAGACAGACAAAGAACCCATGAATAAAAGAAAAAAATAAAGCACAAACACAAGCCTTCCTTGAAAAATCTGTCTGGTATTTGCTACAGAAAGATTTAAATAGCTGCTTTTGATGGAATTTATCTGATGTAGTAAGCACTCATAGAAAATATTTTGTACTAAAGGCTTTGAGCTCCTGTGCTGACTAGGCATAGTTGCACAGTATAAATCTCACTTGTAGTGGAAAACCATAAAATAATAAACTAAACTTGAGCAGAAAGAATTTTGTGAAGATCCTCAGAATCAAAGAAAGCAGGTTTTTCACAGAGCATCCCCTACAAGTAGGGAATCAACAAACAAAATACCTGGGATATCAGTAATAAACTGTAGGCCCAGTCCTGCAAGAAGGTGAAGTTGGCAGAGCTGCTCAAGAAAGACATTTAAGACTTTTCAAGAAGGCACCTGTATTCCACAAATGACAGAGTGAGAATAATCTCCTTGAACATATTAAATCAGTCAGCTTCTGAATTAAAAACACTTTCATTAGGAAAATATGTGAAAGAGTAATGAATAAAAGCAGCAATGCACACCATTTCCCCCATAATACCTTCATTTAATCTTAGAGTCTTTCAACCAAAGACTCACAAATATTGAGACTATATTGCAAATGCCAGTTCTTCTGCCTGATGACACGGCTATTCACATAGCATTGTATCAATTTGTATAACGGACAAACTCAGGCACAAAGCATTTGACACTGTCCCGCACAACATCCTTGTCTCTAAATTGGAGGGACATGGATTTGATGGATGGACCACTCGGTGGATAAGGAATTGGCTGGATGCTCACACTTAAAGAGTTGCGGTCAACAGCCCAATGCCCAAGTGGAAACCAGTGATGAGTGGTGTTCCTCAGGGGTTGGTATTGGGACCGGCATTGTTTAACACCTTTGTCAGTGACATGGACAGTGGGATTGAGCATACACTCAGCAAGTTTGTTGACAACACAGAGCTGTGATGGGACAACACACTGGAGGGAAGGGATGCCATCCAGAGGGATCTTGACAGGCTTGAGAGGTGGGCCCGTGCAAACCTCAACAAGGCCAAGTGCAAGATCCTGCATGTGGGTCGGGGCAATCCCAAACACAAATACAGGCTGGGCAGAGAATGGATTGAGAACAGCTCTGAGGAGAAGGACTTGGGGGTGTTGGCTGATGAGAAGCTCAACATGACCTGGCAATGTGTGCTTGCAGCCCAGAAAGCCAACCATATCCTGGGCTGCATAAAAATAAGTGTTGCCTGCAGGTCAAGGGAGGGGATTCTGCCCCTCTACTCTGCACTCTCATGAGACCACACCTAGAGTACTGCGTCCAGCTCTGGGGCCCCCAACATACAAAGGACATGGACCTGTTGGAATGAGTCCAGAGGAGACCATGAAGATGACCAGAGGGCTGGAGCACTTCTGCTATGAATAGTGGCTGAGAGTTGGGATTGTTCAGCCTGGAGAAGAGAAGACTCTGGGGAGACCTTATAGCGGCCTTCCAGTACTTAAAGGGGGCCTACAGGAAAGCTGGGGATGGACTCTTTATCAGGGAGTGGAGTGATAGGATGAGGGGTAATGGTTTTAAACTGAAAGAGGGTTGATTTAGATTAGATGTTAGGAAGGGATTCTTTACTCTGAGGGTGGTGGGCCACTGGCCCAGGTTGCACAGCGAAGCTGTAGATGCCCTATCACTGGAGGTGTTCAAGGCCAGGTTGGACGGGGCTTGGAGCAACCTGGTCTAGTGGAAGGTGCCCCTGCCCATGGCAGGGGGGTTGGAACTAGATGATCTTAAAGGTCCCTTCCAACTCAAACCATTCTATGATATGATTTTATGATAAAACAATTGATGTAAGTGTTTTCAAACACAGCTTTGGGTTAGTAACCTACATTCCAGCAGTGCTAAGGACCTAGAGCTTTCATTGAATTAAATGGATTGACAGCACAGGTAGCTGCATTAAGACTATTAGAAATACGTAAATCAAAAGCAACATTTCCATTCTTAAACTCCAAATGGCTGACTGAAAATATACTATTGGTATCAAGAGAAGAAGTACCCTCCCTTTATCAGAAAATGCCACCTGGTTGTTACTGTAGGAAAATTCCCTTAAACAGAAAAGAAAGTTTCAAAAGTAGTAGTACCATGCAACATTCACCTCCGGCTGGGGAAGACAAACATAGGCCAGGGCCAAATAGCATACTGTAAGAATAAAAAGACAACACCCACACCAAGGGAGACAAAAATGCGGCGCATAGAAAGGTAACATAAATAGTTCAGCAGGAACATTTATCAGACTGTGATGGAGCTTGGCCTGACAAACAGAAATGGCATTGCTCAGAAAACAGGTTGGAAAAGATGACACTGTTTTTTAGAATCACTTGTTGAAAAGAAAGAAGAAAAAAGAAAGCTAAATAGCAACATATCCCTGAATGTCTGACTTCAGAAATAGAGATTGGACTTGGTAAAGGTCACTATTATTCGTTATAAAACAGGAAAGACTTTTTACTTTTATGCCTAATTATAGACTTCAATGGAAAGTTACATTGTAAGCTCAAGAAAATTGCCAAACTTTCAATATAATTTGAAGAATAGTACAATCTTTATTCAAGTCTGGTCTGGACACGTGTTATATTTTAACAAGTACTTTGCATTGGAAAAGTTCTCAGTCACAGCAAATTTTTAGTACCATTGGAACCAGATATTTCAAAATATGTAGAGAAAAAGATCATTGTAAAAGAAACATCAAAAGTTTTAGCTTGAAGCTCTCCAAGGCATCCAAGTATTGAGGGGATAAGAATAATAAAGGCCTACTGCCTACCTCCATGCCCCCCACCCTGTGGGACTGCTTATTTTGCAGTCCTCCATGAACATCATTGGCTCATGGAGGCCTCAGTGGACGGTGGGTCCTTGTCACATCATCATCATAACTTTGTACAGTTGGCAGTCTTTCTTCCAAGGAAGTCAGAACACACTTAGCTCAGATATTGAATTTCCTTTCGCCTCTCCAGAGTATGGTCTTTCCAACTCAGGGTTAAGCTTGTTTGCAATTCATGGGGAAACACATTGCTGCTATTGCTGTTGTCTGCACTGTGCATGGCTTATGAACAAAGAACTCTGGTTTCTAGGGCTCTTGCAACTCTTTAAACAGTCACTCCCTAAACGAAAATTTCCTGAAATCCGACCCTTAGATCTGAACCTCTTGAAAATGAAGGGATGAACAGTCTGGATTTAAATCCTAAAAACCAAGTATCACGCTTCTTTGTTTTTAATTTATCCAGACCTCAATTCAGAAGAAACCCAGGCCTGATTCTAGCATGGCCAAACCAGAGTCTTGTCTTAACAAATCCCATCCCAAGCTGATAGGACCATCCGTGAAGGAGAAAGTTACTCCTGCAAGATTTCTGCCATCTTCTACTCAAATCTTGCAAGATCAAAAGCAACGTTTCAGCAGCCAATAATCTCAGACTCAGCCAGATCAGCCTGAACATCCAGACCCAAGCTAAACACCACCTCTTCAGGAACTCTGCAGTCCCATAGCACACGGAGTTGGACACTCCTGCAATCAACAAAGCCATAAGCACTTCATTAAAAATTGCAGTATCTTCCCCCTTTCTTGAACGCAGTAGTAATAATGTTAACATGTACTTTAATACTATGTACTATTACAGACATTCCATAAACACCTAATACTGCTCAAAAGACCTTTATTAAAGTTTAAATATAGCTGCTATTCTCTGCTACTTTCCAGCAGTCAAAGAGACTCTCTCCAGAGGCAGTTTTGATTTTCCAGACAGTCGGGGTCTACAGTGGTCAGACAAGAAACTGAATTTTGGGAGCTCTGCAGCAGTCCCTCTAGTCATCATAAAACAGCTTTGATGGGATCAAAAGGAAGCTGTATCAGATGAGACTCATGGGAAGTTACATCAGACCTTTATTTGCCCGAAGAAGGTCAGCAAGTCAGAGGGTTCAGAAACAGCATGCAAAACATGGCACACATTGCAGGGTGTGGATAAAGAGGAAGGATCTTTCATAAGAAAGAAAAATAATTGACATGGCATATTTCATCTGACTACAATTTTTCCCTGTTTCCTGGAGAAACCAAAGCACAGAAAGAGATAACAATTTGCACGCATTCATGCATAGAGAGTGCATCAGAACACAAATTTCTTGGTTTGCAGGACATATCCTTTCTCTATCTCCTGGTGCGCTGTTTCTCCATTGCCTGGCAATGAATGCACTGGAGACTCTATACTTCTAAATCTCCTGCTTTTTGTATTACTGTGTTTATGTTTGTTACCCTATTGCTTGAAAATCAAAACATTTTTAACTGCTAGTCTTTCTATTCACAATTCTGTTTGGATCCAACTAGCTGTGAATGTATTTACACCCTGGAGTTTATTCGTTGGTCAGAGATACACAGGAGACTGTAGTGTGAAAGCAGCAGGCCTCTTGGCTGACTTCCCAAGAAAGAGGTGGATCCTCTGTCCTGGCCCACCCAACACCTGTTGAAGGACACTGATCTCATAGGGTAGGGGGTGCTGGCCCAGCTCCTCCTGACACTCCATATGGACATGGCCTCGTTACAGATTTGAAAGCGCTAGCAACTCCAACATCTATTTCAATTTCTTTGGAGAAACTCAGTACTAAAAAAGCCAAAGTCTGAACAAGAGATGACAGTCTGCAGGTAACAGCATTAAGTGTGTTTGACAATGGAAGTGAGAGTGAATTATGATTTATTATTTGTAGCAAGGTGTCACTTTGCCATTTTTTCTGCTTGCAAGATGAGATTTCTATACACTGTCAACACACACCAGGGTTATACTCTGCCTAAATACTTCATTAGAACTAATTGGCAATAATGAAAGAGCTAAGCATGTTTTGACAGTACAGCAGAAGCCACCCAATAGCCCTTTCTGACAGTAGTACAGCCCCCTAACTGCACACAACTGTCAGGAGTGAATTCTGGGGCAAATGCTCCCCCAAGCATTCCAGAAGAGCAGGACCCATGAATCGCATTGGTCCCTTCAGCTTCAGATCAACAGCCTCTGGTTGCTCTGGAGAAACTGAGCTCAGCATCCCTGTCCTTTCAACTCTTTCACCTCCCTACTGAAACTGCCAATAAATGGGCTTATTGCGGTACTGCCTATAAAAAACAACAACAGTCACTCAAGAAACACCTTCTATTTGTCTCCCAGAAAACACATGCTCACCAGTTCTTTTCACATCAGTTGCTATAACGCAGTAAGATGTTTTTTTCAGCCAAGAGGTTGGATGGAGGTTCATTAGGGTGAAGACTCCTGTTGTTACTTCATAACCTCTCCAGAGTTTGAAGGCCATCTTCTTTTCCTATCTCAGTATCTTTAAACTCCTCTACAATGTATTGTATACATATACAATATATTCTCATACAATGTAGGCAAAGCTTGAATTCTCTTACCACTACGAATGAGTAGCTCAGGTTTAGAGAGACCTACTTAAAATGAGATGAATGCACCAGAAATTCTATTCTGCTGTTGAAAGTCACACTGACCTTGAGGCTTGCAATAATGTCCAGAATTAGCTTGTCAGCAGCCCAGAGATCCAATCTCAGTTTTCATGGAACTGTTCCCAGACCAGGTAGATAATGCCCAATCTTCAAAGTAACTATGTCTCAAGTTTATCAAACAAGCAGAAAAAAAAATGACACACCAAAGGGCCTATTCACTAAACAGTGGGTTACATGAATCGGCCAAGCATGTGAAGATCTATTTTTCTTTCTTGGGTGACAGAAATGTTGCACTACAAAGGGCAAGAATACAACTTGCAAGTAGATTAGGTGGGTTCAGCATGGACAGAATGAATTATTTCAGCCCAATCACAAATCTACTTTGAACATCGGAGGTTAGAATTTAATTCAAGTATTAAGTTCAGATTTGATTAGCAGAGACTAAGAAAAGGAAAACTAGAAAAAAAGAGAAAAGCTAATGAAAAATGTACACAGTCTCAGTAGCTCAAGAAAAGCAAATTCCCTTAAGCCAGTGTAACACACACTGGACGTTTCTAATCCATGAATGAAAAACTAGATACTTCAGGATTTACTTAAACAAAATTCAAACTCCCTTGAAGAAACAAAAAACTACAGCACAGGCTTGACCTACATGAAATGGGCATAAGGCCCTGTAGTTTGGTGGGTCTGTAAAAACAACACAAAAAAACCTTAAAAGTTCTCAAATGCAAAGACGACTGTCTACATTTCAGCTGAAGCCTCGATGTATTTGGAGCACAGAATGAATTATAGCCATCATCTCGAGTAGGGATGGGTAAGCCATCCTTAGCATAAAATTAGTATCTGTATTCCAGAAACGAGGACAAACCCTGACTCTTTACCAGAGTTTTTTCTGTCCACAAAGGAACAGATCTTCAAAACCTCCGCACAATTTTATGCAGATTGCTGACGCTTTATCCACACACAAGATTCTTTTATTGCTAACTCTTTAGCAAAAGGTTTTGTACTTATGTTCCAAGAAAAGTGAGTCTACACCTCAATCCTCATAGCTTCTGCTACATACATTTTATTCTCTGATACCACTGTAGATCACCGCACAGGCTTGATACACTAGACACAGTTTTCAATTAACTTACTGCTTCTAAAGTCTTCATGATGAATACTGTAATGCTCACATAATTTTGTTCATCTCAAAGCACCATTCAAGATAGTTTTCAGCCCTTGGTCCCACTCCTAGACTTATCAGCCTGCCAATCCTAGAGGCTCCTGCCTCTTCTTCTTAGCTGTCCAGCATGTACAGGGTCTCAGAGAAGATCAGCTCCTTGTCCCATGGCTGAGATAGCAGTAGCAGCTCTTTGCAAGCAGATGGAGGTGCTGCAAAGCAATCCCCCTTCAGTTCACAAAGGATGCATAGCCGAACACACAACACAACCACACAGGGCCAAAAAAAGGCCAGACCCTTCCCCCTTACCAAGACCACAAAGAAAAGGTTAGATGAATGCTAGAACACTAGAATGTTAGTTGTTGCAGCAACTTTTTTTTTTTTCTTTTCTTTGAGACAGGCCCTGTACTTTGACAGTGTCTGATCAAAATCCTTTTGCACTTTTAGGTTTAGTGAACAGGAGGGATTATGAGGGGGTTACACTTTCTCTCTGCCAGGGATGAGAGAGGGCGTCTGTACTGAAAGGTAAAGCTTTGATGTTAAGCAACACGCAAGTATTTGCCATAGCCTCTGGGCCTGACACTAAGCTGACCAAAGCAATCCACTGAAATCAATTAAATTACATCAGTGTAAAATCAGAACAAGTGAAAAATAAAGTCCAGGGGCTCTTCAGCCTTATTGAAGAGATTTGCCAGCAATGTAGAGACATTTCTGGTTTAATGTCTTCTTTGCATGTCTAACTCATTTTGGTGGCAAGTCAGCTAGGAAGAAATAAACAGTAGAAGAAAGCAAGAAATCTGTGAAGGCACGATAGGAACATGTCATAACATTTTGGTTAACAAAGGTAAGGGAAAAGGTGCTCAAAGCCAGAGATTTTGAAGTCTTTAAATCATTCCAGGGCAACAGAGACAGAAGTTTCCGTGCTGGAAGAGATGCATTAAAGGAAGTACATTCTTGCCTTTAATTCTTTCCCAAATTTTCAAAAACCCAATTGTTTTAAAACCAGAATTAAAAGCCTTTACACACACACACACTTGACATTGTTAGTCTTTTAGTTAGGCTGATAACAACCTGGAATAGTTCCATTAATCTTAAGTGGTGGAGCAATTGGCCAAAATTTGACCTCCCCTTTCAGGGCCAAAATCTTGTCGGTGAGCGTAACTCTGTCCAGTCTCAAATATGCCTCCATTTCAGTCCTGAACCTTAAAACACTATCCTAGTTCAATCCGGATCTCGACACTGCATCCCTCAATACATCTTGCGTGATAAACAGAAAGTACTTAATGCCGAGAACATGCCAATACTCAGATAGAAGTTACCACGTGCAAACTAATGAGACGCTGCGTAATACGCATCAGGTCGATGATGGTTGCCCTAATATGTTGGCAGTGTGAAAACCAAGACAGAGAGGACAGACAAGGAAGACCAGAGGGAGAAACTGACATTATTTTAACTTACTGCAGCTTAATGATTCTGGGTGTGGCCAAAGATGTGAATTTAAAGAAAGTTTCTGAACAAGAGAAGTGATGGTTTAGGGAAGTACAATGAGAAAGGGGACTAGCATTGAGATAAGAATGGGAGGATGACAGCCTTTAATACAGAAGCTGGGTGAGAGGAGAATGTAGAATAGACCTGACAGGAGACAGCACAGGAAGAAAATCAAGAGCTTAATGTGTATAAACCACTTATTCAAAATACAGTTTTGTCCCCAGTCTCTCAAGGACTTTTTTTTCTAAATCTTAACGGAATTTAAATTCTAAAAGAAATAACACAAGGAAATATATATGTCTTCATCAAGACTGAACTCTCAAAGATCACAAATCCATGAAGGTACAGTAGAGAGGAAACAAATGACCTTGCAGTTACATTAACACCAGATTATTTAGGGGAAAAGAAACCACTTTCCCTTGTAATTCAAAAACTTGGAAAACTGATTTGCTTGCAGACTTGGGTCACGTTGCTCCCATTTGGCATAATTAGAAATTCTGCTACTGACAGAAAAAGCAAAAACACACACCACAATTCACACTAGCAAATACCAATGCAAAAAAGCAGAAAACCAGATCGGGTCAAAAACTGCAGCCTGAATGCATTTGTTTCTATGCATAATAATGATTACTATTATGGCAACATTCTGCATTGAGGATATAAAAACAAAATCCTCTCCCAAGAAATGACTTAATGTCTTTGCTCTCAACTGTCTGTGGGATTCCTTGGAAAGAATTTGAGATCCTCAATACACAACTCTGTTTCATCCCAAAAAGCTGTCAGACTTCGCAGAGCTGCAGGGGAGTGGTTCATCACAATCTCACACCTGTCACTACACCTTATGATACCCACTGTAGTTTTGTAGCAGAGAAAACACCTCTCAGTTTCAGGTTAGGCTCCCAATATTTCTAAACATCTTCACTGAGAGTGACATAGACAGAAATTTCAGAGCACTAAAAGACAAGTCAAATGAACCATGGTGCTGAGCCAACACCCATTGCACTCTATTGTAAAGCTCTGCTTTACCTTTCTTTTCTTCATGGTTCATCTTCTCGCATTGTTTTCCAGGATTATCTAGAAATACATAGATACAGGACTAAGTGCTACCTTGTTTTATCACTTTTTTTTAATTTTATATAACTTCAGTTATATTAACCAGACCTTTCTTCTTATGCACATTTTACAAGAAAGAGTAGTTTAGAAAAGATTATAGCAACATCTTTTAGCTCTATTAACTGCCTATAAAATAGAAAGCTCATGACTCATTCCTTTTAAGCTGAAGTTTTGCTCTTTACAGCAGACAAAGTCTACAGTCTTCCCAGTTCAGTGTTCAGATACCATCTTAATTCAGATCTGCCGCTGAGTCTTCAGGTAAAGAATCAGAGACAAATACACAAATGCAGTACAACCTGACCTCTGCTACACTGAGCCTGAGAACCCCTTTCTGCATAAAGCAATTCTTCTGGGCTTTTGAAAAGATACACAGAATCCCCAAAGTCTGCTACAACGGTCATTCAGAATAGTGCCTATGTTCCAAATGCAGTTCCTCGGAGATATCCCTAGAAATAAAACAGTTTTTCTTAGGCTTGGCAGATATACCAATGGGTTTTTTTCACAGACCCGGGCTTCAGACCACAGTTCCAATCATGCCCAAATGGCCTGCATCACTCGACGTTTACTTCATTTCGTGCATGGCACCTACTAGCCCACTGGAGAAGTTAAACTGAAAACAGCATTTAAAAAAAAAAAAAAGTGTTTGACTCTCACTTTGGGCATAAAGTATAATGTTCAGGAGCCAAATGGATTATGCTGCATATGCACAGAGTGAATAGCTGAAAGGCTTTCTAACCTGAAAGTTCTCATATGAGGTAGGTAGTTCAGTTCAATTTGCAGTAGCTATTGAACCTGCCCTGCACCCAGCCAGGATGCAAGTCCAAGCTTTGGCAGAAATCTGAAGGGATACAGTGATGGGGGGAAGACAGCACATGTGAGAGTCTTCCTTTGTAAATAGCACTTTTTTCCTTTGTCCGCAAAAAGTGGAGAAGGAGCACAAACTATTTTTGAGAGCAGGATTAGGCCTGCAAACATCACAAGAGCAAGGAGAGGACGTTAAGGCACTGAGTAGGAAAGCGGATTGGGGAAAGAAAACTGAATTTAGGGAAAAAAAGAGGAGATAAATGGGTAGACAGTGGAATTTGAGGGAAGATGTAGTTACAGAAGAATGGGCAAACATTGCACAATGAGTATTAGGGCCTTCCTGTACCCTCTTTCTATATGAGTTGAGGGGTGTAAGTGTCTTTCTCCAAATGAGACAGCTTCTGAGGAGATCGTGGCTGGAATCAGTGCATGAGACAACCATGGCCATTGCAGGTTTTTTGTATCATTTCCCATCCTTACTTTCAGGACAGGGCATTGGTGTGGTCTTTGAATTTAAGCTCAGGAAAACAAGTAAATATAAATACGCATGCCAGGCATCCATGTGATTTAGCAGAGAAATACTTTTTCTTTTTTTCCTTATTTTAGGAAGCATTTTAGATGCTGACATAAACAAAAAGCAAAATAACAGACCTTCTGAATTTGCCTCAGAAATATCAGATTTGTCAGCTGAGTACTCAGCTGAAATTTACTTTCCAGGTAGGTTCTTATATGCCAAACTCAGTTCCAGGGACCCAGAGGATCCCTTACTGTCTTGAGTAAATAATTAGTCTATAGCTTAATTTCAAGGTAGAATGTTGAGTTAGTTCCTTTCAAAATACCATCTTCAAAGTGGAAACAGAAGGATACAAATTCAAAGCAAAATGGTTTCCCACAAACTACCCAAGAATAAATTACACCTAATATTAATTCACTCAAGAAACGTGCCATCTGGCTTCTAGGATTCAGAGAAAACATACAGCCGAAGGCATGAGCACAGCTTATCACGTGCTCCACAAACAGCATTCTCATGTCCCTCCGACTACAGTACCCAGAACACCTACTGCTCAAAACTGTCATATGCACTTAGTCTCTTCAAAGTTATCATTCCTTGAAGGTGGACAATAATTCATGTTTTAGCCTACATTGACTTCAGTGATTTTCCATCAGACATGTATCTCTTTTCCCAGGTTTGATATAAATTCTAAGTACCCTGAAGTCAAAGGCGTTCAAGTTTTGCTTGCTCTTGAAATTCTTCCCCCCCCAAAAAAAAAGTCAAAGAGAAAACATCAGACGCAGTCATGCTTTCATCCATTCCCGAATTTTCTTACTTGAATACATAGGCCAAATTCTGAAAAACATCTTTATGGCCATCTCTTCAAATTACAGAACCCTATGTCAGCTGCAGCAATTGAAAATGCAACTGAGAATAGAGCTGTTTCAAGGCCAGCCAAGTTGATATTTCATGTAATCTTTCACAGTGATGAGATCATATTCTACTACCAAGCTAATACTATAATCAAGATAAGTCCCTGTTTTAGAGGGGCCATGACTGACACATTCCTTCCTTCTGCCTTAAAGGCACAATCCTGCTTCTACAGCAATCAAGTGTCCAATGTTTTTTCTATCATTTCTTCAGATTTTACAAAAATAAAATAAATAAATTAAAAACTTATTTTGCCATTACATTAAAAAAAATAGAAGAATGAGCTAATTTAATGAATGAAATATCCTCAACGTCCCAGGTCAGATTTTAACTTGTGTAAATTTAGCTAATTTCCACAGTGGCCCACACTCCACTTAACTCTGTGCACATTGCTGCCTCAATATACAGAAAAGGCTTTTTAAGTGCAGGCTACCTTACCACCTTCCAGATGAGGCTCTTCTCAGGCAACCTTGCAACTTGCACTGCCGATCTTTGCACCTTATTTGCGAGTGCTCTAGCCAAGCTCACCCAAGCATATCTAGTTGTCAATCTGCAAAAAGGCAAACGTGTTTGTAATTAACAGAGTCCTTAGTTTACTGTACATAAATCAGGAAAAGGGAAAGATACTGTTAAATGAAGACAGCTATCAAAGGAATTATTTTGCTTCCAATTAGGTTCAAAAGGAAAAAGCCTTTTCAATGACTGATTTCCGCTGGATCTAACTAGATGCTCTCATTTGTTTTGCAGGGGTCCAAAGATTAGCCCTTCATTAGGGCAAAGTTAAGTGAAATGGCTAATTTAAAACTCATTCCCCTACTCCATAGATTTTTGTCTTCCTTTTAACTGAGATGATTTGCTGGTAGGTCGTTTATCTTCTCTGACAGATGCTGCTGTTTAGCTTCTGATCACTTTGTAAAGTGCACACACACTCAAAACCAAAAGATTTCAAGGAAATTTTATGACATGGAAACAAGAAAAAATGGCAGTTTCATAATGGTGTTGATTTTTCTAAGACATCATCCTGCCCCAGTAATTAGCTAGCTATATTCTGTTCGTTACAAACTCTTCCTTCATTTTACTTTTTTTCCTGTCTGTTTTATATTTCAGACATAACACAACTAAGCAATCACTCAAATCAAACAGGCATAGTCAGTATTTGACAAGGTAGATGATAGACTTCCAAAAAGCTCTTAAGAAGCACTCTGGAAACTTGTGTAGGTAGACTTAACACACAACAAACTTTCCTTTCAAAAAGTATTAAATGAAAGAATTGCTAAAAGTACCCTTTTTAAGGACAAGCGCAAAATAGCAACTCTCACCATTTGTGGCCCTTACTATAATTTTTTCTTACTTGAGAGAGCATTTTTTGTGCAAACTGTGTTTCAGAAGGCTTCAATAAGGAAGAAAGCAACTACTTCCACAATCATATATATGAAGGAAGAGAAATGCTACCCTGTCCTAATTAAATTCTACTAGAAAAATTACTTCCACCCTCCCAGACTTGTCCCATCTCACTGCAGTTTCTAATTCACTTCCTGGCTCAAACAGCTAAGCTTAGGTGCTTTGGTAAACCACTCCTTCATTAACTCTGCAGAGGCAGTAGCAGTACACAGGCAGTTACAAGAAAGATCTTTCTTCAGGATGTAAAGTTCTTGGGCATCATTCTAGGTAAACTATGCTGTTATTCATTGTATTAATGAACACAGCCAGCGTTATGCACTTACCTTCACTACACAACATGGCCCTTAATAGCATACAGTCACACATTACCTCTCTTCTCTGAACTATGATACCGAGAGGGTCTCCCTTACCCAAAGGAAAGCTGAGTAGAAACATGCTGACGTTGTTTTGCAGCCCTGTGCTATTTGATTAAATCCCCATTTGTTGTGTTCTTTTGCCACCCGTTTTCTCAAGGCTGTATCTATCACACAGCTGTTCCACATTGAGTTGGGGAATTCATTTGGAGACTCAGGAAAGCAATAGCTTGGCAATTCCAGCACTGCAAAGGCAAAGCTGAAATGCCTTTATGCAGCACCTGCTGAGGGGACCTTTTACTACTTTCATAATATGGAACAGGAGTTTGGCCCCAAGGGGAGGATCTCACTATACACATGCAAAACCCCAGGTTCTGCCTCATTATAGTTATTGGCCTACCAATTAACTTGCTTCCTGTGAGAGCTGGGAGGAAGGCATTTTGTTCATTGAGATATTCAGGCTCTACAGTTTGTGAAGTTTTTTACTTTAAGGACTGTGTATGTCCCTAATTGGCGTTTGTCACCAGCCATTCAAAACATTTTTTCTAGGCCAGATGCTATACAAAGCATCACCCCCCACTTTTTACAGATAGGTAAACTGAGGCACAGGACAGGACATCTTACCACAGTAATGCAGTGTGTCCATAACCCAGCCCAGTTCTCAAGACTCAAGGCAATGTGTGCTATCTGCCTCCACACAGCTTCTCTGATTGCCCAGGTATCAGATAACTATTTAGACATGGTTTTAATAAGAAGTGTCAGAAATACTCATTCCTGGAAATGTTCTGTGTTTGAAAACATATCTGGGATGCCCAGTCCTCTGTGAGTTTAATCTAGGTCATTTAAAATGTCTTTCTGGTACATCATTCAGAGTCATCTGTTGGCAATACCATCTGCAACAATAAGATATTCCATTTGTAATGACTGCAAGAGTGGAAAAAAACATTAACAAACATAAAAATGCCTGAAATAAAAGTTCTTCTCTAAATAAGCTGTGTAATGCTTGCAGACTATTTAATATAAGCAGCACCTATGATGTAGCACATACCTACAAAGTGTTAAACTGTGCTACCATAGTAAAACTGTCAGCCTTGATTATTTAAAAGGTGTCTACCTGTAGGCTTCTCTTTCATTCACTGTTGTTATTGGTACATCCCACGTGTCTGATCAGGCTGGCCAATGCTCCACTCTGTTCATATTACACTTGGCCCCTGCTCCTGAGTTATCAACCACAGAGACAAAAGTTTGGCTTACCCTTTCTGAACAAAGATTTATTCTTGATGGCATCCCTCTGCAGTCAAATAAAATTCATGTACGCATTTCTCAACAAATCCACGCTAATGCCATAAATATACATCAGTGTTGCAGCCAAGACAATGACTACTTGTTGTGATAAAAGATGGGTATCACGCAAGTGTTGCAGTTGATTTTAACATACAATAGAGTTGACATTGCATGAGCCATAGTTTCCAAGCTCACTTGTTCCTTCCTGCCCACCGCTTTTCTTCAAGTTTTTTCAGCTCTGTCTGCAGGCCCCATCTCATTCTCCACATCTGCAACTCCCATTTGAACTCAAGTCTAGCCCATATTCATTCCACACATCACTGAAAACAGGAATACTATCTAGTCAATCTCTACACCAGAGTTAAACAATTTATACTGCCTGCACACCATGACAGAAAGAACGTTTATGCAATCTTTGTATTTGTATTAAACATCAACACGCACAAAGTAATATGGGCTAGATTCTAAGCTCACTGTCCCTGGAGGACACGGAGAGTACTTTTCTTTAACGGAATTACTCCAGAATCTGTCCTTTCACAACCACGACAATAATTTTAAAGTTTAAGGGGAGCTTTGCCTGATTCAGAAGCTTTTAGCAAGGGCTTTTTTAAACCAGAACATGCTTTAAAATAAATTCAGTCTAGATTATCTTTGATTTGAACCTATACCTGAGATTTGTATTGCTTACCAGATTAATTAGACTAGCCAAAATTTTTAATACCATTTTGCATGCCTCAGAGAGACAGAAAGATAAAGATTTAATTTTCTATGAACGGGCCATTGCTAACTGTGAAATTGCTTGCTGTTATCTACAGCAAAGCTCTTTGTGGTCTAGCTGTATTTGTTCTGCATAATGAACAGAATGCCAGTGGTTTCCATCTACATACAGCTCTTCACTCAGGGCATTTTACAGATACGGCTGACTACCTTATTAGTTAAAAATGGAGTTACCAGAGGCAAAGAAGATTTAGCGGTCAAAAACCAAGTCTGTGGCAGAGTCAAGAATAGAACTTAGAGCGTCTAAACTATTCCCAAAGGCCTGTTTTAACCACTACACAGCACTATGCTAGCATGGTGCAACCACAGGTCGAGTTCTGCGCCAAAGGGAGAGGCGTAGTGTTGTCAGCTCCACTGTAGCTATGTGCACGCATGCACACTGTAGAGCATGTATACATGCACATTTCCTTCCCATCCCCCAAATCTTTACAGAGCTTTACTTATGTGTCACAAGAGAATAAATGCCTGGGACATTATCTGCCCATTCCAAGAGTTCAGAGAATGTGTATGACATCATGGGCATGACTCCCCCACTAATCACATTATATGCTGTTTAACTTAACACTGCTAAGCTTTGTCTGATAACATTGTAAATACCATTTTATTGTAAATTAGATTATACAAACCTCCTCAGAGTTTAGGTCAGTTCTTGTGTGAGGTCCTTGTTCCCCCTCCTCTCTACTACCCCAAATGGAATCTTTTTGGTGTCTAAGCCAGGGCATTTCTACAGAAGGAAGCACGAGAAGGCAGCTAAGCCATTATCTGTTTCTAAGTCAGCACTGCAGATTGCAGTAAGTGGACAGAAGACTCTGTACATCTGTTCTTTTTCCCTTTCTTCCTTGGAATAAAATCAATAGGTTCTGGTTTTCTCTTGAAGCTGGCTGGAATTCATTACAATCTTCCTGCGAGGTAGCATATACTTGAGACCTATCATTACCTTCTATCAAGCCTAAGCTGAGTTATTCCACTTGGTAGCCACTGTGTTCTTATCCTGGCCTTAAGGTTTCTGATTTGTTTACAAAGAAAGCTGCAGAGGTGTTATTTTATTTTCATTTTTGCATTTGATTCTGTTTTCTCTAATGAAAGAACCAGACTCCAACTACATTAAACCATAGCCCCAGCATCAGCAAGGTCTTCAAAGCGATGGACGCACTAATGCTTCCTAGTTTCTGAGAAAGATATTTTAATTTTCACATTTTGACACATTTATTGCTGAGGGAGATGTCTGAGGAGTTTCTAATCTTTTAGAAAACCTCAGTAACAGAATTTCCCAACATTTTTAGAGTACTGCATGAGAAGATGCTCCTCATCTTTCTTCCCTAATTTTATCAAGGCCATAAATACCCCCTGCTATTAAAGCAGAGGTTTGAGAATCCAGACGTCTGAGGTCTAGTCTCAGCTATGCTCAGCTCTGCTTTTCTGTCCTCACTACAGCCACCATCGGCTCTTAGTGTCAACCTGAATTCTGCTTCCCATCCATAGGCAAAACTCTGAGGCTGGTGATGCTTCAGACAGAGCTATACCACCCAGGACCAGAACCACCAGCTCTCAACACCAAAACAAGGCTTTGATTTTTGATGTTGGAACCTCTTCTCAGGAAGGATGCAGATGAAACCTTTGTGCCTTCCCCACCACCCATACTTAGAACAGATAAATCCTATCACAATTAACTGAGAAAGAAAATATAAGTGAGGCTCATCCTTCCTCAGCACAAAGAACCACATGATGCAGTTGTCTTTCACTTGTAGGATCCCTGGACAAAAAAGGCTTTGCAGCCAGCTCATTCTGTGCTTGTTGCTCAGGGCCCTACACACCCTTAGGGTAACTTTCTTGCAAGACATGGTATTAAGGAATGCTTGCAGCTCACAAAGGGAATGCAACACAATCCAGGTGACTACTCAGACCAAAGCACAGCTAACACAAGTGCTACTAAGGCACCAGTTAACTGCAATGAAGACAGATTCTCATGTCCTTGAGCAAACCACCTGCCTTTTGCATTCCTGCATGTTCACATCTGGAGAAAGGCAACAGCAATGCTATACAAACACAGCAAAGGATACTGTAAAGTAAACATTCTGAGATCTCACATGAAACTCAATCTACCTGAACTGTGATTACTATATACTGCATTTGTGTAAGGTTAATGCTATAGAAACTGGATTCTGTTAACTCCTGATTTCTCGTGACAGATTTTAATGAAACTCATGTTATGAAACTGAAGTAGCTGTCCTGAAAAGAAACACATCTCATCCTGAAGGAGGTTAATGCACATTTCAGTGGGTATCAATCAGATGCAACAAGACTGTGCTCTCTTGAATATGTCCTCCCTGTCCTTTGGCCACTTGCAGAACTTATCAAAAATATGCCTTTACAGTGGTTTTCATAACCAGTTAGTTCCTCTCTCCACAGAGATACAGTAATGAAGCAACATGATTTGTAGGGCAGCTGGTTGCTATATCAGGGAATTCTCATACAATTAACATTTATCTAGTCAAGTTTGCAAAGTACCTGGCTGCTTTTTTGACAACAAGAGAATAATGCTGTATTTTAATTAACTGATTCATTAGAGAAAAGAACAAACCTAGAAAGGTATACAGAATTTATATACAGGGAAGAATAATTACAGAAAAATTAGCAAATCATGTTATTTACATTTTTAAACATTTTTATATGTATCCTTATAAGCATACTATACAAATTAAGCCAGTACTATATGAATGAACTTGACTAATGTTACTCATGTGAACCATTAGCAGTTAAGCTGAAAAGCTTCAGTCATCAGAAATGCCGAAACTGTAGCCTTTTAGCAAAATTAGGAAAAGTTTTTTTAATTTATTTTATTTTTCCCTTTTCTGTCCGTCTGTTCTTTATTTTAGGATGTCCCATCTAATCACCCACTTCTGGAATAACTTTGAGCTCAGACTTCCTAACTCCACCTCACACACTAATATATTTCAGTTTTAGTTCTCCAGTGAGACAACCTTTTTCATTATGCTTAAAGAGAGATACAGAGAAGTTCAGCTACTCGGCCAAAAATCCCAAAGCAATTTGACCACAGAAAAATACAGACCCTGTTCCAATGTGTAAATTGGTGCCTCAGTCTGAACAGTTCACAGCACCAAGAGTTGACTGAGATATTTAAAAAACGCTCCCAGGTGATAAGGCGATAGTAAGAAAGATCAATGGATCTTTTAATAGAGAAGCCTACAGCCTTTTTGCAAGAAGAATGAATTTAAGGCAGCAGCACAGATGAAAATAAGAAAATGATACGAGGATTAACTGATAATCCCCACAGGTACCACATGGGAAACTGCCAGACTATTAACTATAGTATGAAATATGGTATGAAATTGTTGGACCCGATGATCTTGGGGGTCTTTTCCAACCTAAGTGATTCTATGATTCTACGACTCTAAATCTAGCTCACCAACTAGGCTTACTGCAAGATGAGTGAAAGAGAGAATAAGTGACATAACTGGTGAAAAGATCATAACCAAGAGAAATAGATGTTCAACGTCAGTGATGTACGGAGCTCCCTAGCGGCCTCTAAATAGGGTCTGTGATGGGACTACTGCTGTTTCATGTTCCATAAATGATCTGGAAATGCTGTAGTTAGGTGACTGATGATACAAAGCCATTCCCAAAAATGAAACCTAAAATTTATTCAGTGAGTGGGTGTTAAAATAGTAAATTTAATTCAAAGTTCATAAATGAAAAATAATGTATGAGGAAAAAGCTGTTCTCGCTGTGCTTTAAATCGGCTATTACAAGTCATGAAAGAAATCCTGGAGAAGTGGATAGTTCTTTGAAAATATCGGCACAGTGTCAGCAGTTGGGAAAAACCATCCTATTAGGAATTGTTAGGAGAAGAATGAGAACAAAGCAGAAAATGGCATTATTCCTCTGTGTAAATCCATAGTATGCCCATCTCTTCAATACCGAAAGCAGTTCCAATAATTGTGGAAATACAAAGCTACAGAAAGGGCAAGAACAACGGTGCACCAAGGCCATGCAAGAGATGTTGGAAAGCCTTAGCATAGGGAAAACTTAAGAAAGCCAGAGCCTTTCGACCTGGAAAACACGGATAATAACAATTAAGTTCTAGACAAGCTGTTACAGCATGGAAAAAGTAAACAGCAATGATTATTTTAAAGTAGACTTAACAGAAAAAATAGGGCACCAACTCAAACTGGCAGGCAGCAAGCGGGTTCAAAAGCAAACAAAAGGAAGTTCATTTTCACACAATACCTAATGATGTTGTGGAACTCATTGCCACGGGATGTTATGGCAGCCAAAAATACAAGTGGGTTTCAAAAAAACGATTAGACAATTTTATGGAAAAAGGTCTATCAAGGAAAAAGGTCCATCAAGGAATATCAAAAACAATGATACAGCTGCAGCCTCCAGCTCAGAAAGGTCTCTAAACCAGAAACCACTGGGAGGGTTTACCAAAGGAACTATCACTCAATACTCGTCCTGTTTTCCATACACAAGTTATTAGCCATTATCAAGAGGCAGGATATGGGTCTGTGACTCTTTTTTCTATTTGACCAATACTAACTGACACAGATATAAACTCACACCCCTCCATGGTCACAGATAATTCTGTAAAAGTCTGCTATAGTGAAAAGGTGCACACTTCGAAGAGTAACACAATAAATGACAGCATTTTTTATTCGATTAGGACTAGAATTGGCTTTTGTGTTTCCTTAGGTATGTTCTGAGTCTCTGCTTTCCAGAGAGGAGTTATGATATTATCCTCCTTTTTTTTTTACCTAACTACAGAAATAGCGACAAATCCAGTAGAAAGAACTAGCTCTGAATTTCAGCTGTAAGCCACACAATGACTTACATCCTGGTGACTGAGAGCTTCTTAGCTTAAGAAACTCTGGAGAACTACTGAAGTAACTGCCTATCGAGTTTGTTGAATTTGGCCACGCCGCACAGGTGCTTTAAAACACAGATTAAAACTCCTAGTCATGCCCTAGATCCAGGATAGAATTTGAAGTCATGGTAAGACTTCAGCAATAGAGTGAAACAGTCCTTTAAGATGTTGTTCCTTACAGACTCCATCATCCTGAACATGCTTTGCAACTTAAATGGCCTCCTTATGTTCTCCTTCTCCATCAGTGAAAACAGAGAAGGAAGTGAGTCACTGCTAACTCAGCACCCCACCACCCCTTAGCAGCTATGAGCCTATGAATCAGATGACGAGCCTGCTATACTACATTTACTTACCACCCTTTTCTTGTTTCCCAAACTATGGTTGGAAAAAAAAAATGAAGACAACAATGAAGGGGTTTTAGCAGGTTACCCTTATTCTAACTTCTATCATGCCCCTTAGTTCAACAGCTGGGAAGGAAATGCTGCTGACTTGGCATGAAATTACAGCATAAGCTACAACACAAAAGGTACATGCAAGATACCAACACTGTGGAGAGAAAAATTGTGCATCAATCAGTAGCCACATGGCAAGTTGCATTGGTGTGTAAAATACTAAGGGGTAGAATTACACAGGTACTTATTCTTTGGTACACTTGGCCAAATACCAAAGGCCTAATGACTCAGTAGTCCTGTAATTCTAGCCCAAATCCTAAGAAAAAAGTTACAAATGGAGACAAGGGCATTATGCACCACTTTACCCCAATAAAGAAGCCTTCTCCATTCCTCATTCAGCATCCAGTACTTGGACATGTATTAGCGTGAATAATTTGAGTCAGGATTCAAACCTGTGCTTAGCCATGCCAAGGAAAGGAGTAATTTTTCAGGGAGAATAAGTACCCGCAATTTTCAAATGGGACAGAACCAAGGCAAAACTGCGTACATGACGGTCAACAAAGCTCCAATGTTTGTTTGCATGTGCTTGTCCATAGCTTGTTCCTCTAAGGACTACAGATCTTACAGCAATTCTCTTCAAATGGGTGTTCTTGTGAGTCAGAGGTGAGGCAGAACAATTCTGCTTCCTACTTGTTAATCCATATTGGGATTACTAAAACCAGCAGATCCATGTTTGACACCAAAATAAACAATAACTGGAAAAGGTGGGTACTTCCTCTTTTGAAAATCACATCATTTATTTAGGCACTTGATCCCAAGACTCAGGTGGGCAAGTCTGGAGCTTTATCTTTAGGCCCTTACCTTCATTCTCCCACCAATTCTAAACTTGCCACAAAAATATATACATACTTCTATGCATTGACTGAAATTCTGTCACCTCATTCATGTTGCCTTCCATTAGAAATCCTTCCACAAGACAGAGCAGTGAGATTTCTCAGGTCAACGACTCCGTTTGTTACGCACTTCTTAACGCAGTATCCAGCACAAACAGGGTCTAGGGCCTGGAAGTAGTACTACAAAAGATAATAATAACGCTAGCTTAAGTAAAAACAATCAAAGATAAAAACCAATAAACCATCCTCTGCTCCCCTTAAGAAAATTTGTTTATTCACCCCCTCACAAAGGAGGTTGCCCTATTTATCTGCCGGGAAACCTCAGACATTCTTTGCATGTGCGGCACAGATGGTCGCCACACAACAAAAGGCAGAAGGGCTCCCCACACATGCAGGGTGGACGTGTCTGGTTTCTGGATATACAGAAGCTTGGTGAGAGCTACTGCTCCAGCAGGGCTGCTATGCATCCAAAATCCCAAACAAATACAGAAAGCCATCAATATCCTTTGAACAACATCTCTTAGTGGAAAAAGACAGAGACTGTCTGGGGAAAAGGAGATGCACAGTGAACTTGGTTGTGAGTCTTAATTCATTAGTGTACATAAATTGTTTTGAGATCCTGAGTTGGGAAGTGCTAAGGAAGCAGAAGTATTATTTATTAAAGCTCAAGGCTCTGTTGTTTCTTCATCCTCAGGTATTCTTCACGTCTGATTTTTCGTTCATGGCCATTGCTACTTCAAATTTTTTTCAGCTGTCTTGATCTTTCTTTGCCAAATAGAATTGCCCCGGGCAGAGGATATGCAGTATCTAGATTTGTTCATTGCATTTATTTATCTTACTCTTTTCTAATTAATTTACTGTTTTGACCCCAGTCCTGCTCTTCCTTTGATTTTTACAGTTAGATATCAAATGTGTCTGTTCTCTGTAAATAGTAATCATTTTGCAAAAAAATGCCATAAATATTTTTACTACCTTGCTAAACATACACTTCTGCAGTGTACAGGAAGGGGTATGCAAGGTCCATTTTGGCAATCAAGCACAAATATCGTTGCTAATTCTTCTGTAAATTGAAAGGCAGAGCAGTTTGGCAGTAACCATTCCAGTTCCCAAGGTAGACAATACAAGCTGTAATCAAAGAATAAACCTGGGGGAACTGCATGAACTGGAACAAAGCAGAGCAGAAGATTAATTCTGTAACACATTATATTCTGTGACATAAATTGTATACAAGTTTCTGTCTTCTTTCAAGAAATTACTGAGTGCAGAACTGTATTCTACACAATACATATGAAAAAATCACTAAATGTTTCTTCTTTTGAAGGAGTAATTCTAGCTTTCAATATTTAAAATTCATGCTCTTTTTCTCTTCAGACAATACAGGATACAAATCCGTTTTTTTCCTCAGCTTAGTAAAAACATAAATAAACCAGGAAATTAAAGACAAAAAAAAAAAAAAAAGAGAAGAGAAAGCTACCTATTCCACATCCTGTAGTGCCTAAATAAAGCATGCAGTACCAGCCTGTACAACTTCTCAATAAAAGGTATTGCGAACACTTCAAAAGCTGACCATAATCATGAGAGTTAAGGGAGGAATGTCAGCATGGATGGCGGATTTCGCTGCTTTTGTTATACATTAGTTAAGCACGCAGGTTTGTGGTTTTTTACTTTGTCTTGGATTTTACTGTAATGTAATTGAACTCTGTTACCTTTTTCAGTATCCTAAGTGTTCCTCTAAGTGCTTGTATGGATTTGGGTTTAAGGATATTGTAACAGATCCAGAGGCTATTGAAGTCAGTGGCAGAAGCCTCTGCAGAGTTTGGTTAGTCCTTTGATGCGGAAACTGTTTTTCCCTCTCTTTTCTTAATACTCCGGGGATCAACCTTCAGACATGTTCAGAATTAAGGTGATGGCTATGAATCCAGAGGCAAAACTCACACTTACTTCAGCAAAACCAGTCTTTACAGAAAAGAGTATTTGATTGTAATGGGATCATTCACATTATATAAATGCCACACATTAAATTCACAGCATTTACAGGATTATGTCCTTAATAGTAATTCCAGGTTTGGGGTGTCCTGTCATTGTGTCTGTCCCCCCCATCTTGGACCTCGGTCATTTTCACCAAGGCACAGTTTATTTCCTTCAGTTACCTCATCACTCCTGAGTCTTCATATAGATACTAAGTAAATAAAACAATAATCTTTGCAGTGGGGTGTTTGAACTCCTCAGACAGTGCTATCTCCACGTAACCATACATGATAAACAAATAGCCAACAAACATACTTCTGTAGATTTTACTATCTCCGGAGTAGACTATATTTCTATAAAAAAACACAGGGTTAGGCTTCATGTGTCAAGTTCTGCATCAAATACACCCCTTTTACAGCCACAGCTCTGACAGGAAAAAACACCCCCACCCCCCATTTAAAAACCAGATTCCTCACCCACTGCAGACGCACGTGTGGGCGTTCCACGTCGTCATATCAAAATTTCCTTCGTATCTTCAAAACAGAGCACTGCCTGGGCCTGTGGGGAGAGGAGGCTGCATGCCCCGACCCTTTTAACCCTCCCTCTGGGGTGGATGTGGAGAGACCTCCTGAAGGGAGAGACCCATCAATGGGGGAATCCACTATGGAGGAGATACTCTCTGACGGGAGACCTGCTGAGGAGATACCCGGCATGGGGTAGACTCTCTGAGGCGGGAGACCTGCTGAGGGGATACCCACCATGCGGCAGACTCTCTGAGGAGATACCCGCTATGGGGTAGACTCTCTGAGGGGATACCCACTGAGGGGATACCCACCATGGGATAGGCTCTCTGAGGGGAAAGACCTGCTGAGGGGATAGCCGCCATGGGGCAGACTCTCTGAAGGGATGGGGTAGACTCTCTGAGGGGATACCCGCTGAGGGGATACCCGCCATGGGGTAGACTCTCTGAAGGGATGGGGTAGACTCTCTGAGGGGAGAGACATGTTGAGAGAAGACTTGTTCAGGGAAGAGACCTGCTGAGGGGAGAGACACGCTGAGGGAAAACCTGCTGAAGGATGATACATGCTGAGGGGATAGACCCACTGAGGGGATACCCGCCATGGTGGGGGAGGGGGGGCGGCTGAGGGGATAGACCCACTGAGGGGTTATCCACTCAGGGAGAGACCCTGCCGAGACGAGACCCACTGTGGGGATACAACACGGGGTAGACCCGCTGAGGGGGGCACGACCGGTACCTCAGTTCCGGCCGCTGATGCCTCCCCGGAGGAGCCGCTGCAGGGGCGTCTCCAGCAGCAGAGCGCGCTGGCGGCTCGGGGGCAGTTTGGGGGGTTTGTCTGCTCTTCTCTCCGGCCCGTGGCGGGGCACGAAGGAGAGCGTGGGCGACACCTTACTTCAGGGACATGGAAAGCCCATCCCGCCCCCATAGTCTCCCGGGGCCTCCTCAGCCCCCTCTCGTCGGCGGGAAGCGACGAAGCGGCGTCCACCCCGGTCCCCAGCGCCCCGGGCCGGCGGGGCACACGCGGCGGCCGTGGCGCGGGCAGCAGCACCGCCTGGCGGGCAGGGCGC
>VUYV01000039.1:1240569-1322772 GCA_008711295.1 Anarhynchus alexandrinus
CCCCCCCCCCCTTTTCTCTTTTTTGGCCTTTGCAGATATTTGTGAGCTGATTTCTTTTACTTGCATGAATTTCATTAGAAGAGCGTCTTCCCCAAAGCGGGCAGGGAGCGGTTGGCTGGATGGGTGTGAGAAGCTGAGTTTGGGGAGGTTGTTGGAAAGGAAAGGGGAAGCTGGAGGGGGGGAGAAACGCTTAGGGGACCTCAGAAAGAAAGGAGAAGATGGAACAATAGGCAGAGCGCCGTGGGTTTACCTTTCCGTCCGGGATGTAGCTGGAAGACTGCAGCGCCTGTATCAGTGTCACACAAGAGCAGGGATCTCTAATGAGACTATATGTAATCTTCAAAAAATGCATCCCAAGCCACAGGCGAAGAAGTACAGTAAGTTTGAGCACAGCTAAGAAAAATTCCCGCTACTTCAGCATCTAGTGCAGGTGTCTGTGTAAGCTATCAACAAGTCCCATGCCAGTGATCTCAGCTATGTTGTCAACAGGTTGCAAGAAGTGCATGTAAGACTTTTTATAGTTTTCAAGTGATTTAGCTCCTCGGTGTAAGGAATTCCTTTTTTTGCCTTTACTTGTTTGCAACGGGTCCTTTCTGATACTTGAGGAACGCTGCTGCTGCTGCTGCTATTGTTGGTAGTTTAGGCAGGTTTTTGGAACAATTGGAGAAGCTTATCTCCGTACTGCGCTTTCCATAAACACCAGGTGCGTGCATAGCATGTCCCTGCCTAAATCAACAAGAAAGTCATAACCCGCGGGTCAGAGTCAGGTACTAATAGGCTCATGGGCAAAGCGTTCTTTAATTACCTCCCAAAAGACACACATCTTTTAACCTCTCATGCTGCAATACAAGATGGGCTTCCACGTTAAAAGAAACTGAAAGCAATTGCATCTGTTTGATTTTAGTTCAATCTGCCACGTAGTATTTCTATCAGATCTTTTTACTTATCTTTGTACAAGTAAACAGCCAGTTTCAAATGGCAGCATATGCCTTCGTTCCATTTTTTATGAAGACTGAGTAAAATAAGTGTATGTCCAAACAAACTTTGGAAAAATGCATTAAACGGGCTAAAACTTTTCATGAATTTTGCACGCTTAAGCTGAAGTCACACAGTGCGTTCAATAAATCGAAACATTGGCATTCCCTAAGTGTTTTAGCAGTCAGCATCCAGCTACGTAAACTAGACCAGACTTCAGATATAAAATATTATAGTTTTCTGCTTCAGGGTTTTCCCAGAGGCAGTGTAAAATAAATAGTTATTTGTTGTAATTGCAAGACAAAGCCCCAAAGGATTAGACTGGAATCCTCGTGTTCAGATAAAGTTGGACTGAACCTCGCTTCAGCAGAGACTCAAAGCAATAACGTATTGGCACGCAGTATTCACCATCTGCATTCAGTAGCCATGAATATTTAAATTCCAGTGTTACTGGTATGGTTCGTATTAGGATGTCATGTATCAATGCATTCCTAAATTTTGCATGCAGCAGTCAGAAGGCAGTAACTTATTACAGAAATAGGCAGCCTGAGCGGTTCTGGGGAGCTACAAAACTGTGGTGAGGGATACAGAGGTAGAGGAGGGTTTCAGGCTAGCAGTTTAAAGCTGCCTTAAATCTGGGGAACTACTTACAAATCCAGTATGGTGGTTTGGTGGATCAAGCCCACGTGGCTGGAAGGTGCTGCCTGATATCACGAGCAGATAATTAATGTGCTCCATGGATGGCTGCGACACCGCAGCAGAGGCACGTATCCAGCTGCAGATGGGATGTAGGGTGGAACCGGACTTTGCATCCCTGTCTCCTAGTACTGGAAGGGGTTCAGGAAAAGATGGACAGTGTCTGCACCCTCCCATGCTCAGCCATCCCAAAAGTTACCCAATGTGTGAGACATCCAAGTCTTCCAGAGAGGAAAATAAAGAGCCAAAGCCCTGGTGATGCAGAACAGAGTACCGGGGTCCTAACGGCGAGGGCTGAGGGAGGGATTCTTTTGCACCTCAGCATTCAGGGGATGTGCCCATAAGGCACAGGGGAACGTAGCAGCATCGTCTACCCACACTGACTGAGCAATCACAGTAACTATTCCCTCTCATCTGTCGAGGACTGGAGTGTTCCTAAATCACACCTGTCTTCCGGAATGCGATATTTTATACTTGTAAAAATACAGATTCATGCAAGAACAATGGGGGCGCAGCTTATTTTTCCTAGAGGAGGCTTAATGCAAAATTTGGTGAAGCCCTCCAGGATCGTAGGAAGAAAGCTCATTCTCACACTAGAGAAGTGCCCGAATTCGTTCTCCGAACTGGCAGCTCTGCCTAAGTCATCCCAGAAAGAATAAAGTGTTTTTGAAAGTGTATCTGTTCTCACTGCATCTGCTAAGAACCTTCCTGTACAAAGAAATAAAGGATGGTCAAAATCTGGACCGACATTAGCGCCCCTATAAGAATCCTTCTGAGAATGAAACCGAGATAAATTCGCCAGGAAGATCCCTGCCAGGGGGAATTGCTCCTTTCCTGCCTTGTGTCTGTTTTACAGCAGCATTAAACAAGTGACACTGAGGGTGCTACTCTTAACTGCAAGCGAGGAGAGAAAAAGGCCTTGCGTTTCTACTGCAGACTAATAAAGGCAGCGAACGAAGCTCTTCTCGGGTACAAACCTGCTAATGGATCTGTAACACAGTCTCCTGGAGAAGCTGATGAAACCTCCGGAGAAAGTTTTGCTGTAGATTTTGACATTCAGGCCGCAGCGCACCTGTTGTTGAACAGTTGTTGAGGTTTTTAGCCGAAGCTTTAGGTTTGTAGCCATTAATACAACATCTGATGTTTCTGTGCCCCTGCTCCCGAATACAGTCATGTAAGAAGAGACAGGTGCAAGGAGCTGAATTGGGCTTTGAGGGATGGTTTATAGTAAGGCGAGAGCGTGCGGGTCCGGCCGCAGCAAAGCTCAGGAGATTATTCAGTGCTTTGGTGGTAAATGAATCCAGCCAGAGTCTTAATCAAATCTCTCCAAATATTATCTAGAAAGGCTCAAGGAAAAACCAGAAGGAATAATCAAAGCAAGAAAAAAGAGGCGAGTCCCGGGGAAAGAAAAAAAGAAAAAAGGAAAAGGAAATAAAAAGCATGTTCTACCACAAAAACACACCGCTACAACTGGAAAGAAAATTCTTGAGCTGGCCCCAGTGGCCGCTCCCTGTGCTGCTGGAGATCAGATGTACGAAGCTGCAATTTTGTCTAGCAATTGGAGTGAGTTAAGGACAGGATGGATATCCGCCCACATTTTTTCAGCCTTCACTCTGTCTCCTGACTTTTGTGGGTTTAAGTTACGTTCTTAATGTTATTTCAACATAGTCTTCTTCCGTGCACGTCTCTAAGTGCCACTCAGAGATTGGAAAAGGGGAATATTGCAAGGGACATTGTCAGAAGAAATCATCACGAGCACACCTTGAAGACATTTTGTTTGCAAAACCAGCAAGTATTCACCCCATCTGCACCAGGCAAGGGGTGTCTCACCCACCCGCTCAGAGAGGGAAGACTAACGCTACTCCTGCGTTGCTCCTTACCAGGTCTTTGGAGACCTGGGTTACCGTGCCACATACAGAGCCTGCTTGTGGGTATACTCAAGAAAAGCTCTCGGTTTCCCTGCCTTAGACATCCCTTGGCTTCTAAATGGGACAAGCAGCGTTTCCCTGCTTCCCAAGGGTGACAGAAGACAAATTTAAAAAAAAAAAAAGAGCTGGTCCTGAGGACTATGTTTGTACCTATAGGAAGGTCCATCTACTGCTCTCCAGTTATCAGATATTTTTCACTTGAACATCCAACTTGTCTCCAGCCTGGGAAAGACTCCCCTGTTTCTGGGTATCCCTGTACTCCTTTCCCCCATATTACTTTTTACACTCTCCCTAGTTGTTGCCAGTCTTCCTTCACTCCCTTCTTTTCAAACAGTGGTTGTTGTCATTTCTGTCCTGCAGATGGGAAAATGGAAGCGCACAGCAGTTCAGTAACTCCTTCCACGTGCCAGAACTGGTGGGTAGTGGAGGCAGATGACCACCCCTCATCCTGCACCTCTTCCCTCCCCATTTGTGCTTCTTTTCAGATAAGAAACCACAATAACTACGAGGGAATGAGCACAGCCAAAATAGGGTCCTGGTTTGCCTGTCTGGCTTGGGAAGGCTATGTTCTCCGCCTGCTCCTGGCTTTTCTGAAGGCAATATGTGTCCCCAGGCCGGGGCGCGTAGCTGGGCGTATTTCAGCCTGTAAAATGTCTGCACTGGTCCATAAAGCATGTTTTCTGTCTTTGCTTCCCTGTTTGTTTCGAGGAATTGCAGCTCCCAAGTCCATATCTCTTCTCCCCCGTCCCCGCAGCACCCGCTGGCTGCAGGGAGGGCTGGATTTGACGCATGAGCCCCGGAGTAGGCAGGGCAAAAGGAGGACAAAAAGTCTGATATAAGGTAGGAAGACTAATTCTTGCACCCAGCTCAGCTGCCAGCATCTGACTGATGAGTCTGGGTTGAGCGAAGGGGGACAGAGGTGTCCATCACCGTCTGGTCTGTCCTATATTTAGGCGGTGATGCAGTTACCGTCTGTTATCTGAGTTATCGCATCTCCCCGCCTGGCCGAGCAGAAGACACATGCTCCAAGCTGAGGGGTGACCGGGAACTGCGACTGCCGCTGAAGTCAGCCGGCTCAGGTGGCCACTCGTCACGCGGTGATTTTAGACTCAAGGCATACTTTTAAGAGGAGCTCTGGGTGGTAACCTGATCAGAGCGCCAATTGCTCAGGACTGGACGTTTTGGGAGCTATATTAAGAGACCTGGAGCCACGCTAAAGGTTAGAGCAACTTTGTCCTCCTGTCAATGGAGGCGTCTTGTCCAGTCATTAGATGGGATGGTGAAAACCCTATTCCTTCCTCTACTGCCACCTCCAAGCTAATTAATTCAGCACTGGACACGGGCAAAGACTGCCTGTGGCCTCTAGCTAGGGAACGTGTGATATCCAGAGTCTAACACAGCCCCACTAATGCCTTCAGGAGGTTTTCCTGTGAAGTTTGAAGGTCTCCACCACTTGTGATGTTGGCTTTGTTCAACCCAGTTAAAAACGCACCTACTTGGGGGCTGTTTGTTTTTAAGTGCTTCACCAAGGGTTCTCCTGTTACAAGTCTGCCCTCCATCAAAACAGCTGCCGTCCCCGTTACCGGCAGTGGAGGTGCAGCAGGCAGCGCGGCAGACCCCGCTAATTTCTTTGCCAGAGAAAATGAGGCCGCCCCTCGTTATTTAAAGTGTCCGACACCATCGTTGTAGGCTGAAGCCCACATCTAAAAGGGTTGCTCTCGCAGAGCCGGGGATGGCTGGGACTGGGAAGGGGCAGGCCTGAGGCTGGGGCAGGCGGCAGGACATACGGGACAGGACGGGGTGTGTGGCAATAGCGGTGGCAGGGGGTGACAGAGGAAGGACCAGCAGCTCCCCGGCTCCGCAGGGTGCAGAGGAAGATGCATTTCTACCTGTGTATATTTGAAGTTGGATTTTATCCCTGCAGCTAGTATATGTGGGGGTGGCAAGTACCCCACTGGAGCGCCAGGACGAAGACAGCCCTCACAGACATCTCTTCTAGTGCTTTCTACTTATTTTTATTGAACTCATCACTTTAAAACATGTGGGACCATCATCTCAAACCAGAAGCCCCATGGTGACAAAAATCACTCTCCTTTTGGTGAAAAATAAAACCCGGCGCGGTAAAAGCGTTCTGAAATTTCTAGTGGGCCAGGCACAAGTTTCTACATCTGCCTTCTTGGTGATAATGAGGAAAAAAAACCCTCAAAATCAAAACAACAAAACCTAGCAAACCTTTTCTCATTAGAAATAAGAAATGAGTAATTCCTCCAGGGCAAGTCAAATTCGCAACACTGGGGAGAAGCCTGGGGTGGAAATCGGAAGATTGCGCACATATGGGACTATAAATTTAAGAACTGTGTTGTTACAAATAAGGAAAACGGCGTCTGTAGGAAGCTCTGCAAAGGTTGGGAAGGGCTGGTTCACGTTTGTCACTGGAGCCTCGTGTGGGTTTTATCCTCTGTGTGATTTGGACTTCTTTTCTGTTTCAGGGATTTTGGAGTTTATTAGCCTGGCAGTGGGGCTGGTGAGCATCCGTGGGGTGGACTCGGGACTCTACCTCGGCATGAATGAGAGAGGCGAGCTGTATGGGTCGGTAAGTTTAAGGTTTTGTGCTGGATATGACACTGTATAACGCACACAGCAATACAGGCTGCACAGCATCATCGGTGTCACGAGCTGTGTCTGTCACAGGCCTCCGAATTCCTTGGGCTGCCACATACCTCCGTCCTACTCGTGATGCTGCTGTTGTTATAACATAAACGATACGTATGAAATAGGGTTGTGCAGGGAGGACACATTCGTGCGGCGAGAGCCCGTGGTGGTGCCCAGTCCCCGGCTACCGCTTGGGGCACTGCCTGGGGAGCTCTGGGGCTTAAGGGTGGCAACAGTCAACTAAAGGCAGAAGGGAAATTTAGCAGAAAAACAGGGGCTGCTTGTGTGTTTTCATTGCCCGAGTAACACATCAATTTTATTCTCCACGTGGTCAGGACCTGCACCTCTCCGCAGAGTTTACATTTCTATCATAGCTCTTTAACTAACGGCAGCTGAAGTTGTGTTCTGAGTGATTTTTTTATAACATTCTCTACAACTCCTTTTAGGAGTTTAGAGGGGTTGCTCATAATTTTCTAGAAGTGCCCTTATCAATCTAAAATTTGCCGTGTTTTGCCAAAAACCAAGTGTAAACTCTCTGTTAGTTTTTCACTCCACGCAAACTCCCAAATACCTATAAACTCTTCCTAACATCACCTGTAGCAGATTCTGCCTCATGCTGTGCTGCTGTAGGACAGAGAGAGCAGAAGACACCCCGTTTCCAGTCCAGGCTCAGGTTTCTAGTGGCATCTTGCGAGTTTGTCATCTGCTCCCTTGGTTTGGGTCATGTCCTTAGAGCCGGGGCTCGCGGGTTGCACTGCCACAGCTGGTACCAGCTCTGGTCCACCTCACTGCTTTTCTGCCCAACGTTACTGAACCTGCTCCACCCTGTAAACCCCTTTGAACACAGGCAGGTGCTCTGGTGAGCCAGCCCCAAAAAGAGAGTGTACGTCAGGGGTTTGCCGGATGAAACACCCACACATGGAGCAAAGGCTTCTGCAAAGCTCAGCCAGGACTGCGGGGAAGGGGAGCTGTGAAGAGCTTTGGCATCACGGGTAAAGTCTCCATCAACCTGAAGAGACCCGAGCTCTCCTCTGCTTCTTCCTATTTAATTAAGTGTTAAGACTTGCAGTCAAAATGTCAGGCCTTAACAACCGGGCAGAGGTACTCTGAATTGTTTTAACTCAACTTGATATAAAATAGCTATTTCTATTTAGCTAGAAAAATCACTTCTATTTTGAAAAATTATTTGCATTCTAGATAGCCATTTTTAAGTTTCCTTTTCTGTAGCTGCTGCACTTCATTGGTGCTTTTTCTTCAGATGCCCCATTGCCTTTAATTCAAGCTATCACCTGTGATTTTTTTAAATGCCTCTTTCTAGATCACAGCACTGCCCTGTGTGAGGATACTGATTTCTAAGGATGTATCACAGTAAATTTAGAATGACATGAAATAAACCAGTTTTAAACCAAAGCAGAAGGGCACTTACTTCCTTTATCCAAATCAGATCAATCTCATAATGTAGAAATTTAAACTCATGTAGTCTGCATATAGAGAAGCCTTCAGAAAACTTTTGCTTAGCAAACAGTAACAGTAACCCATGACTTTCCATCATCTTTTCTTTTCTCATTCCCATCTGAGACTGCCACAGACCCTTTGACTAGTTAAGATGCAGTTACTGATGTTTAGATGAGATAATCGAGTACTAGCGCATGCCGATAACAGTTCTTTTTCCACTTTATTTCTGTAATAACATCTACCCTAAACAAAAGTTAAATGCGGAGACAGTGGTTAAATTACAAATCTGCGAGAGAGAGAAAAAGTAAAATCAAAACACAAAAACAATAATCTTCAAGCCCACTGCAGAAAGCAGGGCTGGAGCCTCCACCCGCGCAGCAGCACCTCTCCTGTCAGACCCCGAGGCTGCTCAGCAGCTCCCGGCGTCGCAGCTTTTACTTGTGCCTGCTGAGAAGGAGGACGCAAGCCTGTGGATTCCCTTCTGTGCTCTCACACCCCGCAGCTCTGCTTGTAAATCAACAGTTTCATGACGGGTTAATTAAATTCTAGGGCCTGTGTTCATGTTATGACACAGAAAAAAAAATTAGGATAACTTTTTACTACACTTCATCTGCAAACAGATTTGACCTGAAGATGTAATCATGGGAGTTTTCTCTCTGTCGTTGCATCTCATACACCAGACAATACACTGACACAGTCAAACCGCTGCAGGGACGCAGTCAAACCGCCGATCCAAACTGTGCAGAAGTCACGAACCAGGTCCCCAAATAACCCTGGAGTTCTAAAATCTGGGATACGTGGGTTGTACAATGATGGCTTTTCAAAATCAAAAGCCACTACGGTATTCTTAATTAAAGGTCCATAAAACAGCGCCCAACAACAGCATTAGCATTACAATGGTATTTTAGGAGATTACAGTACAGCGGTATTTTTGAATTTTCAGCAAGTTTATTATTTCCCTCTGTGCCAATTTTGCCTGATCTGTGTGTTGATAGAGGCAGAGCCAGCCAGCCCCGCAGCGACACGTGGAGTCCCCTCGGGACAGACAGCTTTTCTGCCTGTCCCTGTTAACCTTGTGCCAACGTTTCTCTTAAACTTTCCTTCGTTTTCGGAAGCGCGACTAATACTTAGAGCAGCAAAAGTCGCAGCACCTTCGCACGCTGCCTGTGCGGCGTCGGGCTCAGTGGGGACATCCCAGGGCTTGGAAGGAAAGAAATGGCACCTTGCAGAGTCACCCCAGACTCTTTTGCACAAACCCCGTGCCTCCCACCAGCCCAGCGAAGAGCAGGTAAACTGGGACACTGCAGCAGCGCACGAGTTCAGCCCGTCAGCAGTTTCCAACATATTCTGAGTAGACGGCATCCTAGGGGAAGAAAAAAAAGTCTGTATTTACTGATGGATCTGGGAAGAGAATCCCCTGGTTCCCGGTTCCCCGGGTCTCAGATGGCAAGGGCTGTGGCGTAGGCTTTTGGAGGGCTCACGACTCACCTCGGGGCTTATTTAATTAACAGCAAAACATTCAAAACAGGTTCTGAGCGCAGGTGAGCTCCTGGATCGTATTACAAAACATCTACTGCAGGCAATAACATTTACTTAGCACTCTGTACGCCCAAGATAAGACACATTCCCCCTCCCGAATAGTTTACGGTGTAGGCACAGTGTTTGTAATACTGTAGCATCCTACGTTTGCAGACTGCCTTTCATCTGAAAGGACTCCCACGTTCCCCCCCGGCAGTCCCCCCGTGGGACGGGATGGGACGGGATGGTGGGTCCTCCTGAGACACAGCACGGTGGCGCTGGCAAAGCCACCCACGTCCTCGCAGGGCAGGGGGACAGTCCCGCTCCTCGCTGCGGCTGGGCACGTCCCTGTAGGTGACATGGGGGAGATGGGAGGGAGAGGGAAGGAGTGATGGGCATGAACTGAAAAGCTGTCATCGAGCAGCTGCTGCCACCAACCCATCGGCTATAAGGGTTGGAGGGAAAGGCTGGTTGTGGCCACGGTGACACCGGTGCCATCCGTCCCCCCTGCCCAGCACGGGGTGCCCCGGCCGTGGGCTGGCACACACTCCTCACATCACCTATCGCCGCCATAAATCTTCCCTGGGGTTAGACATCCCCGCGGCGCTGCTCCCCATCCAGACCTCCCCGGCTCTTGTTATGGCCTCACATCACAGCTATCGGGCGCTTCAGAAGATGAAAGGCCCGAGGAATGCTTTCATTCGCGTGGCGCGGTGTATATACCCTTCTGTGCCTTGAACTTTCAAAGCGGCGCTCGCTCCTGGTTAAACCCTCCAGCCGCGCTGCCCACTTCTCCTCCCGGGGCTGCCTCTCGCCGCGGAGCGCGGTGGGGCTGCACGGGCTGCTACGGGGGGACGCGGCTGCGGGTGGGCAACCCTCCGCAGAGGACACGGCACGGCCACCCCGGCAAGCTCCACACTCACACCCCCGTCGCGGAGATCTGCCTGTCAGGTTTAAGAGTTTTGCCACAGCCCTGGCTTATATTTTTTTTTTTTTATGGGGCACCTCTGCAAAATGCACACCCACTTTCTCCTCCTCCGTTGTCTCCTTTCTCCTCCAGCTTCGGAGGATTTTGGGTCCCGGCTTGTACAGCTTGTGTCCGTTTCCGGCTCTCACCCAGGGGAAAGATCCCCGGCAGCGCAGCTCCCATCCTCAAGGGAGCCAGGAGGAGGTAGTAGCTGGGAAAATTACAGGAAAATAAAGTGAAGGAAGGAGGAAAAGACTTCTTTTTCTTAATTTTTGACACAAATGTCTTTTTCTTCCCCCTGCCGCCTCCACCCCACCGCAGAAGAAGCTCACACGGGAGTGCGTTTTCCGAGAGCAGTTTGAAGAGAACTGGTACAACACATACGCCTCAACCCTCTACAAGCATCCCGACTCGGAGAGGCATTACTACGTGGCTCTGAACAAGGACGGCTCCCCGCGAGAGGGGTACAGGACTAAGAGACATCAGAAATTCACTCATTTTTTACCCCGGCCTGTGGACCCTGCCAAAATACCTGCGATGTACAGAGACCTCTTCCACTACAGGTGATGTTCCCTGCAGCTGCCCCGTCAGTGTACATACTTGGGCTCCCAAGCTTTTTCCCAGAGCACTATATTAATAGTCATTCCATCATTCCTGTAAGCGTAGATGACATAGGAAAGCACTTACATTGAATTCAGACACTGCTGTTCCTCCTTGTTTCCAGCGTATATCGAACCTGGGTTATTTATGGGGGTGGGAGAAGGGGAAGGGAGGGAACCCTACATATAATCTTTCGTTTTCATTCACTTTCTTTACGCGGTTGCTACAAGAGAGGCCGAATATTCAATGTTACGGTTGCTTAAAGGAACAAGCAGGCGAGCAAACCTGATCACCGGGGTGGGGAAAAAAAATAAAAATACTAAAAATGAAGAGAAGGAAAGAAAACAAAAGACCGCAGAACTGCTGCGGATGCTGCTGCTAAGCTCGGGATAGTCACCTGCTAAGAAAAAGCCTTTCGAGTGGTACCCTGCTTAAGCAGCCCGGGAGTTTGCTACGTGGATGATGATGCTACATGGACTGGTCCTGACGCGTGGGGGTTTTTTCCTGCTGTTGGGGTGGGAATGGGGCGAGGAACATTATTCAGATGTAAGCATGGATACTGTGCATAAGGACAAAACTATTTATAAAATGTATATGATATTTATTTTATATATTTATTTATTTCAAAATAATTTTATTTTTAATGAGAGATGCTATGACCGGATTTTCATCAGGAAGAATAAGGTCCTACTGAAACAGGAAAAAAAAAAAAAGTTTTAAGAGCTTATCGGCAATAAAATTGTCTTTATATTGTAGATTTCTTGCTAGCCCTTTTTTTTGGCACTCTTTAACAATTAACCCAGTATTTCCCCATCAATAAGAATATTAAGACCATCTCTAAAAAGGCTTCGTATGGTAAAGATAAATTACCTAAAACCCAAACTCTTGTACAAGGATGACATCAAATTACCCCTGGAATGGACCCTGGAAGCGTGACCCTACTGAACTGCCCGGCTGGGCGTCTGATGAACCGCATTTTCCAAGAACCGCGAACCCACCCATCTCCTTTACTCGGATACGGGCAAAATCGATCCTCGGGCCACGCCAAGCACCAGGCACGGCTCGGCTGTCGTGGCCGTTGGATGGGATTGTCCCAGAATGTGCGGCACCGTCGCTGTGAAGGGAGGGACCTTGCGGGCGGGTCGGCGTCCTCGCGCTCTCCCGCGCCTCCGCGGCCCCTCGAGAAGCATCGGCAGCTGAGACACTTCGGCAGGTGACACAGCCGCTGTGGTTTAACCGTCCTGCCAAAAATCAAGCGGAGAAACATTCGGAGCATCTGCTGAGTGTTTGGATGGACCCATCATTCCTGCAATAAACCCACCACATCTCACCTGAGACTTACCTGAAGCATCGTGGAAAAGCAGTGAAGAAGAAGTAGAAAGCAACAGAAACAATTTAAAAAAACCCTCATTTTTGAGCAATTACCATGGATGAAGATCATCCCTCATCCCTCCCAGCAGTGCTTGGACCTTCATGCCTGGTGTTTGCGCCCGCTGCCGGCGCTGTGCCGGAGAGCCGCACTGGCCGGGACGGGGACGCTCACGGTGGAGGCTTTGCTCTGCAGCTCACGCCAGCAGCCAGCACAGGCCCTCGGTGACGCTTGTGCCACACGTCCGCCCTCGCTACCGGCTCGGGACGGCGCATAACAGCCGGGGAAGCCTCCAGGAATGATCTGTTTATATTTTTGTCCCCTGTGATCAGCAGAGAGGGGGTTTAGCGCTCGGTGGGAGCAGGAGCGTGGTGTTGTACAGGCGCTTTGCAGCACGGATGAGAGCTTGGTATGAAATGTGGTCCTCCGTAGTGTGCAAAAATAGGTACGAATACAGATGTAGTGGCTTCCAGTCGGGGTTTTCCTTATCACAGTCACAGTTTTTGCAGTCTTGTGTCTCAGCTTCCCCCTTGCAAAGCAGTTGAGGTGAAATCTCAGCTCCTTCAGCTTCAGTCCATGAGTTCCCAGGGCGATTTCACTGACCTAAGGGACAATCCACACCAGCTTCTTCTCGAGCTGTGACACTAACAGAGCGGCAGCCCCAGTGCCCGGCCCTGCTCCCGGCCAGCTCTTGCCCTCTGCCACCTCCTGTGTCCCTTCGCTGTCCCAGGCGCTCCCGCGCCGGCTGCAGCGGGTCCAGAACCACCAGACGATCACAACGAGGAGATTACAGGAGCTTTGCCTTGAATGATCCAGACATGAAGGAATTTAATCCTGTGTTTGAAATAAAAAGTGGTTATTTACCTTCTTCCTCTGAGTCACTGCTGAAACATCTCATCCTCAGCTGCCGTGCCGGGAGCGCCATTGCTCACGAGAAGTGTCCTAAAGTGTACTTTTGACCTTCTCCCGTGCGAAGGGAAATCCCTCAGACCTTGAGCTTCGCTGTGCTCCTCGGGATGATCCGGCCTCCTGCCAGCCAGGGCTTTCCATTGAAGGTGAATCTAGCAGTTAAGATCCTGCTCCTCCTCTTCAAAATGAAGGTCAAAACCTGATCTCAGCAATGCCAAGTAGATTTTTCACCAACTTGAAAGGGAGCTGGTTTGGCCCATGGGGGCGACGTGATGGACTCGTTCGTCCGATACCTGAATTGAAGAGCTGCCTCAGCAGAGCCTCCCGCTGCGAAGGGACACGCAGGTGCGAGGGATGGTGTGAAACACCTTTTCAGGATCTGGGTTCAAAAAAACCTATACTTGGCAAACAATAAAATCCACAAAGAATTTACTGGAAACCCCTTTGTAAAGGTTGGTGTCATCTCCTGTGTGGGACTTTAAAGGGGGGATTCAGCATTGCTAAATCCCACCCAATGGTGGCTTTCAGCAGGAACTTACAGGGTTCGGTTCTGGCTCAACAAAATACTTAAAGATACGAGTAATCTGGCTGACGTGGGAGCTTAATAACAGCAGAGTTCAACCCCTGCAGGCTGTGGCTGCACTTTGTGCATGACGGGGAGCCGTCAGCGATGCGCAGTGGGTGTTTTCATGTGGATGCTCTCCCCTCTCCATCCGGTCCCCGCAGCGGAGCGGACTGTCCCCTTCTCCAGCCGTTACCCCTCCAGCTGCCGCTCTGCCCGGCGAAAGCCGACTGGAGACACCGACCGCTCCTGCGGCTCCGAGGCTTTTACGGGGCCGGCAGATGGACCCTGCAGCCGGGGCAGCGTACGGGGCCTCAGCTGGGAGGTGTCTGCTCCGGTGGTGGTGGACATGCTCCAGGGGCTCCCCTGCGCCTGCTGGGACAGTTTTAGAGGAAAATATGTTTGCAATGCTTCAACCTGAGAGAATGTCTCCTAAATTAGCAAAAGGAAATGTCAATGTATGTTTGGGATCTCCTCACATCATTTCCGTGCACTTCAAAGTTACAACAGCCAACGGAAAAACTTCTCCCAAAGGGAAGGCAAAGGCCACCATCCCACAGAAACCCCGCTGCGCCCTTCACCCCCCAGTGCTGTTTTGCATGCAAAAAGCCGTGGGTCTGAAAACAGCCCAGTAAACAGGGCAAAAGGCATCGCTTTCAACCCTTCTCCTTCCACCCGAGAGGGGTGGGCACATTGGAAGGGAAACGTTATCCCAGGAACAGCTGTGCAAAGCAGGAGGGAGGAGGTCGGCAGCAAAGAGGTGGGCAGTTTCTTGAGTCTCACTATGGAGGGGTGCAGAAACGGAGGGGAACCCTCCGTGTGAAGCCGCCATGGCACTGAGCGCGTCCCAGCGCAAACCCAGCAGAAGCGTCCCTCTGCCCGGCCTTGGCGTGCGATCTGAGGCACGGGGATGGTCTCGGAGGGGGCCGGGGAGACAGACCTACAAGTGGCAATGCACACGTGGCCTCGGGGATGTCCCCACGGAGACCCCACTGCTTGCAGGGAACTCCCCTGGGTGTGACAGGCAGCTCAGGGCTCCTTTTACTGTCAGGGAAGGAGCAGAGGCCCCAGAGAACGTGATGGAGAGCCCAGAACTGGAGAGGGAGTCCAGAAACTCAGCGCCAAGAAGCAGGGAATGTGTCCTTCTGGTTGGGTGCTGCCCCACCTGGCAGTATGCCCAGAGATGCGTCACAGCTGCCGGCCCACGGCTGAGATATTCCCAAAAGGGCACCTGGGGATGGAGCATCCCTGAAGGAGAAGGGCTGAAATTCTTGTTGATGGTGAGACAAAAGAGATCCGCACCCCTTGGGATGGCACTGGTGGGAGAAGATGATCCCGGGTACCTTATCCAAAGGACGATGTCCTCTCCTGCAACCCAACGGTTGGAGTCAACTCGTACTCGGGGGTTTGGCTGAAACACCAACTACCCCGGTGGGGGGAGCGGTCTGCAGGGCAAAGTCTGGCTTCAGCTCAATTCAGAAAGCTTTATAATGACCAAGGTGCTGCGAGGAAATAACGTGAGGTTACTGAGCGCTCCCCCTAAGCCACAGGACATACAATACCCTGAGGGTGATATTCGGGTTACCCGATAGCTCAGTACCGTTTATTAACCAGCAGATGTGGGTAAATTACTTCTCTGCTCTTTGGAGAACAAAACAGCACCAAAGCCTTGTTGGAAAACCACTCGGATGGGAAAGAACATAGTGGGGACCTGTGCTGAAGGTAATTAATGGGCAGACGTGCAAGGTAGGGGCGATGTGCTGCTTCTCCGGGTGCTGCAGACACCCGGGGCAGCCGTGGACGGCAGAGAATGGTCAGACCCGCAGACACAGAGCTCAGCTCCTGGACCCGGGGAGGGACACAGTGGGCAGTGCCGTGGAAAAGCGCTTTCTGTGGCTGAAGCTCTACAAACGCAGCCCCTCGTCCTGCTTCGGAGGTAAAGACAAAACACACCCGCGGTCAGGAGGGGAGAACAAACAGCGAACACAGCACCGGAGCCTGTGCTCCACACACCGCCAGCAGCCACAAGGGCAGCGTAAAGGGGAATTGTAGAGAGGAACTTCAACCAAGAGGACTAAGTCACACAATAGGGAGCATAAGATTTGATTATTTTTTTTCCAAAGCAAGTAACCGCTTTGGAAGTGTTAAATTCTTATCATGGAAAATACCAAGGACATAGTCTTATACCTGTGCTGACTGGGTTTGAGTAAGAGACCTGCAAAGCCAACTCCACCGAGGAGTCTCGGGCTCTTCCCTCACTGCACTGAGCACCAAGATGCCCGTGACCGCGCATGGCACATCACCACGTGGCCGCCCGCGCTGCTGCTGCGGCCACCAGTGGGAATCCACAGAAATGAGAAACGCGCTTTGTGCAGTTCCATTATAAAAGCAGCTGTTGTCACTGGATTAAGCTTTGATTAATGCCTCAGGTATCAATTACCGTTTCACATTCAGCGTCTCAAATAGTTTTCGTGTGCGCCGGTCATTAAACACAAAGCCCAGGTGGTGTTTGAGAGCAGCCCTGGGAAGTGGCCGAGCACAGCCCCAGGGGGTGACCCACCTCCCCCGGGCTCGCCGTCCCCCAGAGCCCCTGCCCTTCTCCCGGGCAGCGTCCCCGCTTCGGGCCTCAGCCCCTTCCCAACACCCTCCTTCGGTCACCACCTCCCTCCAAGCCACCTCCTCGCCGGGCACAGCAGGTTCAGGAGCTGTGACGGGGTGAAAAAATGGCTTTTTGCATGTCTGCGGCGCAGCGGCTGCAGGCGCGGGGGCAAAGGAGGAACCACTCCTCCCACTCGCACATGGCAGACCCAGAGCTTCTCCAGACCCGTGGCTGCAGAGTGCCTGGCCCGCCGTCGCCGGAGGACCGTTTGTGGACACCACTGAGACCCAAACCATCTCCGAAGCCACAGTTTGCTGCTCTCAACCGTTCACAGCAGCACAGCTCTCCCGAAAACACGCCGCGGGGAGTCCTGCCACTGCCCTACGCTATGGCACATCTCCCGGGTATGTTCTATGGCACCGAAGGTGCACATGGGGGTACTGCAACACCCGAGCAGGTCTGGGAAGGGCAGGTCAGACGCTGCGTGCTGACGTGGCTGATGCTGCAACGCCAGCATTTTGCCAAACATCTCCAGCTGGGAATGTTTAGGACATTTGTCTTTCCTTAAATGCTAAAAATTTATCCAACTCCAAAACTTTGCTTGAATTGATGAATTTACTTTTATAGACCCTGCCCGGAGTGATTCTGCTTTTAAGGTAAAGACAAAAAAAACCCCACAGGGTAAGCAGTTCGCACGTGACGCATCGAAAAGCCGCTGTTCAGCGCCAGAGCACTTTGCCGGCCTGTTTTGTACGGGGGACTCGTCCCAGAACACTCCCCAGCCCGACGCGGACAGCCAATATGCAGCCTCTGCCACGCGCACGGGCCTCCCGCTGCCCTCTATCATAAAGGTAAAAGTTACAGGGATATTTAAGACCACGTTGCCCACACCGCCCCTTATAGTGCCATTTGATTATTTTCACAGCAGACACGATTTCTGCGGCATCTGCCCTTTCTCAGCCACCGGCAGGAGCAGCCGTGCCGCCCCGAGCGGACCCATCCCCGGCCGTAAGGCGGCTGCGGCTGCGGCCAGGAGCCACAGAAAAGCTTCGAGTACAGGGAACGAACACAGGGGCAGATTTAAAATACAACAGTCACGCGATTTTTGTGTGTAGGAAAGGGGTTTTTTTTGCCCAACAGGCGGGATTAAATAGCTAAGAAAGAGAAAAGTACAATTATAAGGTTAAAATATGCAAGTGGGTTATTCTAATTTGCCCGGAACTTCACCTCACTCTTCACAATTTATCATTGCTGGGCGATAACTCACTCTTCATTTTTAACAGCCAGGCTGGCTGCAGAAGCTCCTGTTCATTCATAGAATTTGCAAACCTGCACCACAACCGTTTTCCCTAAAGGAAATGAAGGGCTACATGCAGTGACGGGCACCTCGCTGCGGAAAAAGCACCCGAGAGCCCAAACTCCCGGCGCAGCAGCGCAGTCCTCCAAAGCCGCGTCCTCAGCCTGCGCCCCTGCGGAGCCACCGCTGTATTGCGAATGTAGCACAAGGCACGCCGATGTATTTTGGTCACTTTATTAAATGAGATATTAAATAGTTTAAGTTTCAACTACTAAACAGCACTTTGAATGGTGAAAACACAGATAGTATATCGTCATACTTGAATGCTTCTTCTTTTTAAAAACACATTTCCAGTCCTTATATATATTACAAAACAGCCTTATAGGAAGAGGTGACACCTTTTCTATAGTACTTAAGATATTTAATACAGAACTGAAAAGCCATCTAATAGAAACAAAGGCAAGTCTTCACAGCTGTATGATTTCAGCAGCCAAAGCTGGTTGATGGACCGAAACATTACTATACAACTGGGACAAAACATATACAATATCACAATACTAAGCAAAAACGCTTTACATCCAAAGGAATAAACAGGTTACAAAATGTGGAGAATTTAGCAGGCAAAACTGTCTTACAAGCAACATTTTTATTCGTCGTCTTAAGCCATTTCATCTAGTTAAAACATCTAAAACAAATATAAAAATGAGCCTTTTATTATCTTATTGATGTATGTTCTGTCTTTAAATATTTGTTAAAGCTTGATGTTATACTCAAAGCACATTGTTATGCAGCTAAAATGTCAAGTGAGAAACATGTATGCAAAGTGGTCCAAGTTTTATTTCAATGCTTATCTCTGATTTCTTCTTATGCGTTAGTCTTCTGTTATCCATAGTTTTGTCCAGAATGAAAAAAAATGTGCCTTTAAATGTTGCCTAAAACTTCCACATTTAAGTCTTTGAGTTACTGTAAAACTCCGTTGAACATTCCCAGGTTTGGTAGAAAGTACTTCTCTTATTCGCGACACGTAGGAATATCGGTGAGAGTTGCCCAGAGTACATTTGCCTTCAAACGTTTGTCTCAAAGTCTCACGTTTTGTTTCTTCTCTTTTTTTTTTTTGCCCCCCCCCCAATTAAATTGAACTGTAGAGCTGGCAAAGCACTAGAACATACTGAGGTTCTTTTGTGGTATCTTGTAATAAAAGAGTCCAAGAGAGCAACTTGTTAGCTGGTTTTGCAATCGATCAAGCAAACTTCGTTCGGATCACCAACCAAGTTTCAACCACAAAATGAAATATCGCGTAAGATTTGCATATTTAGATGCAAAACCCACTTGTCCATTCAGGGCAAGAACTCAAACTCCTGCAAGAAACTTTCCAGAAACCAAAACAATTTTAGTTCATGTCAGGAAGTCAGAAGAGTCCAGCGACACGCGGAGCGAACGTCTCCATCCGCTCATTTCTCCGGAGTTCTCTGTCGTCGATACACCATTGCCTCAAGTGTTCCTGTCAGTTTTACCCCCAGATTATAAACTTTTTTTTTATTTGGGGGGGAGAGGGAGGGGGAAGAATCAACCAAACTATATTCAAATAAAAGTCCTATTTGTGTGTAATTAGATCTTCACAAGCACAAAAAGGGTGGGTAAAGAGAGTGCTAATGATATATGATAAACCAGAAATTTATCTCTGGTCTACATAAAAAAAAAAAACCCCAACAAAAAAAAAAAATCAAGCTCTTTGAGTACTAAAATTCTGTTTTCACACAAATGAAAGGGAACGGGGAGGAGTGCATAACCAAACCTTTTAACTAATAGAGGAAAAGTTCTTTCACTGTTCTGGCAGCTCTGGAAGTTGCTGCAGCACTTTCTTTGTATCGATTTTAAATCAGCAATGGTTCTGCCATTTTAAAGTTGTTTCCATATCAGGGTTTCACCCTGGCCACCATCACTTTTTTAACCCCCAAAATACCAGGAATTTCATTTTCTTGGCCCGTCTCCCATTGCCGGCAATGGGAAGAGACAGTAGCACCAGCATTAAGGAGTTAACAGAAATGTGCTTTGTATTGGACTCCGCAAAGAGTAAATTAGCGCGTGAAGGAAAAACATCTCCAACTCTTTAAGATCACCATTTGTTATTCCATCACAGAAAACTGAAAATAAAAAATGGCAGAAGACTAGGGAAGAACAATCATCTTCCCCAAGTCGCTATTTAAGGCTGTATACACAGTTTCTATATAACTGCATGACTCAAAAGTTTCAGAGCAGTAGTATTCAAGAATATTGCACTCAATTCTGTTTCAAAGAGTATTTTCAGCTCCTATGTTCCATTCGGCATAGATGATATAGTACGAGTCCAGACCTCAGTCAAAAGGAAACTAGACTATTTCTCTGATAGTATTCCCACTAATATAAAGAAATGGGTAAGCGGAAAAGTATTCCGTAATTTGAGGAATCAACTCTAATCAAGAACTCAGCTGTTTACAATTCACATATGGTATACTGAAACATACAGACCTGCAGTCCTTCCTAAGCTTCGCAAATCCGATGACAGCTTCGCAGCTACTAAAAGCAAGCATAGGAGTTTAGACAGGAAACCTGTGGAGATGCTACTGTTACGGGAGGACTTGTTTTCACTGAAAACAACTTGTTATCTCCTGTACTCAACATATGTAAGAAGATTCTAGGCAACATCACTGACAACAGGGAAAAACATTATGTCCTAGTTAAACAAAGCTGAAACGCTAATATGGAACATGGCGTTTAAGGGGACCAACCAAACTATTTATTACTTTTTTTTTTTTTTTTACAGTTGAGTTCTGTTAAGCCATTGATTCCTAAAAAAATAAAAAGTTCTTTCTCTGATTTTAACAATCCTTTAGGCTTTTAGTGCAAAATCACATTGATTTCCCTTGGGAAGGCCCTGGATTTTTGCCTCTCATTGGGGGTGGTGCTCGTTGTAACGGCGGTGGCTGCATACCACCAGACACTGACTGATACATTCCTCTCATATCTATCTGCTGGTAGTTGGAAGGATTCATTATTAAATTGGGAGGCTTTGGCATCATGAGATGACTCATTGCTGCTTGCTGGTAAGACATCTGCTGCTGTTGCTGCTGATTGTACTGCTGCTGGAGTCTTCGGTTCATAAGTATCCTCTGAACACAACTGATCAACTGCGGAGGGAAAGCAGAGCTGTTACCACCGCATGACCCGTCTCGATGCCGCAAGTATCAAGTTCAGAGTTAAAATCAATTTGTTAGGGATAGCATGGCCGAAGGAAAAAAGCACCATTGTTATCACCATCACTAATGGGATGGTATTCACAAGCTGATTACTGTAGAAACCATTTAGTAACACCGTTTGGGGCTACGCTCTCCTAATGACGCGCCTATTGTATCGCATGCAGCATTACTGCACGTTGCCGTAGCAACTTACCTAATACTGTGAAATTACTCCCAGGTATAAGTTACAACATTATTTGCCAGGTACCATTTATCATCCCTTTGAAAGTCCTGCGTGTGACTGTCACTAAATGTTTGTTTGCTTAAAAGAAAACTCTTCCCATTGACATAATCTGGGCAACTTTCAGATTTTGCAAAATAATTCTAAGCTAAAAAAACATTACCAATACTTTCTAAGATGTGCGTTCGTAAGTTGCTTTCTGAGCTCTGGGAATCAGATTTCCCTCTGAGCCTCATGACCTTCAAGCAAACTCCTTCAACAGATAAATCGGGCGAGTATTATTTTTTTTTTCAAATGAACTTCTCATGGAGTCTCCTTCGATGAGGCCGAGCAATGCAATCCAACACACCGCAGAAGTCACTGTCTCCTGATGTTACATCACGCACACCGTCACACAGTGCCAGCAAACACCCGACCCACTGAAACACACGTTCTGTAAGTGCCTATTTATGCACCCAAACATATACTCCTCTTTTATGAACGCATGCAAAGTCCACCCTCAACATCCCATTTCAAACATGGACAGTTGATCAAGTAAGTATTAGATATTTTACCATCTGTTGTTTAGTAAGGACATCGTTATAGATGGCTTCTCGGCGCTTGACATCAAGCTCCTGGCTTGCCTGTCTGCTTAGTGCCAGCGCCTGTACTTGGCTCTCCGTGAGCGTTACATTTTCTTTCCACTGAAAAGGAGAAAAAAACCAAAACCTTCTTGGCACTTGTCATTTTAACAAAAGCGTAGTGGTAACTGAGGTCTGGCATTAGGTTCAGAGTTGCATCAAGAGTTAAAACACAGCCCAATTTCCATTAAATGCAAAATTACACTTCACCAGAATCTGGACTATGAGTTATTAGTTCTTCTAACTGCTAATTAAGGTAATACACCTCTAGATTACTAGGAGCAAGTGAGAAATGTGGCAGCCCCAGATAGACAGATAAGGACAAGATATAGGAAATACATCTTATTTGTGCATAATTATTATTCTTATTTGTAGAAAATCAGCATTTTCAGAGCATGGCCAATAACTATGGATCTATACTGGTACTCTTCTAAGGCTTTATGTCATCTAACTACCATTAAGGGTCACTGCAAGCTGCAGGGATAAAGGTGAATACAAACTGGAAATTGTATTCCTTAATAATGCAATTAATTAGCTGAATGACCGTTTAACATTTTCCCATCTCCTGATCTAAACCTACAGTTATCCATTTCACTCACTATGGTTGAAATGATGTCTTCAAGGGGCTGAATTCTTGCTGCAGTTACACTGTTGGTGGCTTCCACAACCTTCTCTCTTCCTTGATTAATAAGGTCCTGAGAAAACACCAGAAAATTAATTATAAAGCACAGACACAAAGAATACATTTCTTTGCCAACCTTTTATAAGTTCTCTTCATCTTTGCCTTGCGTACCTAGACTTTAATTACTTTTTTCTCTCAGTTTGCACAAGCCAATGAGTCTAAGCTTCCACACCACTGAATTTCAGCATAGAGCAACTGGACAGCATGTATAAATCTGCCAATTGGTACAGTGGACAGTATTTATAAAGAATTATTTTTGTACCCAAAGGCTTTCAGATCATCACAGGAGTGCTACATTTCTACCCAGGCAAGTTTTCCGTGATAGTGACTTTGATGACATTTCAGTCTCAACTCATTTTACATGGTCAATATATTATCTATTATGCTAAATGATCTATTTTCGCATAATACTGGCGTATATTGTGAATTATTCCTCAGGTATATTTGACACAGGTCCCCCTGATTTGCACACTTTGTTAGAGGTCCTTTAGCACAGGCTCCTCACCAGACACTAGTAGGCATCGTCAGACAACTGTGCTTTGATTCCTGCCCTTTGCAGCCTGGCATCTTAGTAGGAAAAAATGCCCTCAGCTCCTTCAGCTAAGATGGGAAACCAAGATTTGGGATAACTGAGGAACAGAGCAGGCGTTCCACTGTCCCATTCCTTCTCGGACAGAAGAGAGATGGAGGTAGAAAGTTAGATGTGGTCATTAATGTCTGCAAAGAGTGCTGTTAATCTTCCAGAATCCTGAGATACTACACAGGTATAGGTTTATACGCATACAAGTTGGAGTTCAGTATCGCTACACACACACAAAAACTATTAAAAATAGGATACAATGACATAAATATCAAGATATTTAAGAATGACATTAACCGTTATTTGCGACAGAAAAATACATGCGTGCTTACAGCAACACAGACACATTACACGACTCGAATTGCTACTTACCTCCAGCTGTTGATTACTCATTGCTGACAGAGCACCCAAATTGAAAGGAATATAGGGTGTTTGGGAGTTGAAATTCGTGGGAAGCATGTTGGTCCCAGTTGGCATGTTGAAACGCATAGTCAAGCCCTTAAAAACACAAAATGTACTTACATTTGAATAACTCTTCTATAATAAGATCCTTTCCAAACCTCAATTCAAAAGGACATTTTAATCACAGAGGAACCTAAGTTCTAGTCTTGAGTAATACGGGAGTTTAGCTTAATTGTAATTATTTGGTATCCTAAGAAAAAAAACGAACAAAGCTTATTAGTGTATCTTAACTTGCTTAAGATGTTTTTTTTATATTGCAAACTCACTACTTAATGTTGAGTTTGACCTGACTGTAATCAAATTCTGAAGAAGTGAAATGCATAATTTATTAGCAGGAATCTAAAGCTCATCTCCCACATGGATTTCTCATAGGCCAATTTCAGTCCTTATTGTATTATATCTTCCTATTTCTTCACCCTCACAAAACCTTCTCCATTTCATTTGTCAGTTGTTCACTCAAGATGCCAGTGGCAATTTATACATCCACTTTTTGTACTTTCAGATTAGTGATCAGATCTGAATACCAAACTTGGCCTTTCCAGGAATTTTCTGCTATTAAACTCCAGTTACACCAAGTTATCATATTCCTTTTACAGTAAAAAAATCCCCAAATCCCAAACCTGTAGCCAATTTACAATTTTCTTCATTCTACCACCTGCTTAAATGCCAAATAAACAAGACACGGGGAATTAAAAAAAAAAGCGTAAGTTTTTAGGCCCCTTCTGGCAGATTCTTATATGTTTGTGGGATCATGGCAAAAAATTCTGAAACAATTGTATACCTTTAATGGAGCTAGAAATTTCCCTCAAGTGGGAAGAGAGAGGTATTACACAGGACACCAGCTGAGTTTTATTAGAAACAGGAAAAAAAAATGCATGCGTAAAAGGAAAAGGTAACTTTCAAATGAAAGTAACAAAGAAAATACACGCCAAAGACCAGCATCAAAAAACCAAACAAGACACGGTATCTCCATTTTTCCTATGTCAAAATTTGCTTCACATATCCATTTCTTGGCTTATAAGAAAATTAATTTCCCCAAAACGAACCAAAAAGGTAAGTGCTAGTTAAATCTGGAAAGGTTATTTTCATATATGTAAACCTGATATAGATAACTTTACCTTCTTTTCTGCTTCATATTCTGCCCATGCTGCCTTCCTTTCTTCTTCAGTGAGTTCTTCTTCCTCCTTATGGTCCAGGAGTGAATCATGTTCGTGATACCCAACTATATACTCTTTATTGATTTGAAGCAATTCTGCCAGAATTGTATCCTGTTCAAATTAAGAGAGGATAAAATGAGAAGTCACTCAGTAGCTCTACTATATTTCCTCTTTGTGCGTGCTTAACTTACTGCTTTAACCCAATTTCACAAATAGCAGCTCAGAGCACTTCACAGCGATACACAATTAAACAATAATTGAAAAGTACCATCTTCCTCAGAGGGAGGGTAATGGATTCACAATCTGTTACAGAGATGACAGTCCAATCACTTAATGAACCACAGGAATGCACTCAGATTCCACAACAACAAATGCAGTTGAAGAACCTAAAAAGAATGGAATGTGCTCAGTGATTTTGCCTTTGCTTAGGCTGGATACCTGAGAGGACCTCCATCTAGGATATATAAGGAGCACCTCTACTGCATTTAAAACACTAAGTAGCACTTTGGTCCATCAACTGTCCATCAGCATCCAACAGAAAAGGCTGCCTTCTTAAAACTGTTGAGATCCATGTGGAGATAAATAGTCCCCCACCCATGTGGACTACGAAAGGTCAAATCACTGCTATGAACCAGGCTTGATCAGCAGGTTGCAATTTAGACCTCTATATTCCACAATATCCCTAACGCTTAATCACTTTTAAGGTCAACCAGAATATTACAATGTCCTTTACAATGGCAAACTATTGTGAAGGTTTTGTTCACAGGCATACGAACATTTTATATACATCTATCTGTATTTTAATTTTTTATATATATATAAAAGAAGGTTCCAATATACCTCAGCATTCAGTCTAAGATTCCTAATACAAAAAAATATACATAAATCCTATTTAATTTTTTTTTTAAATGCTGAGTTACGAAAACATTGAATATTTCCTAGATAAAGCCAAAGCAAACTAGCTGCTAACCAAAACATTAAGTTGCTGCTCCCCTTATCTGGTCTATAGATGCCACATTATGATAGATCATTATCTCAATTAAAAAGTGATATAAAAAGAGAAAATGAATGTAAAAAGCAGTATTTCAAAGTAGGTAGCAATGGTTTTGCAATCCCCATTCTCCCTGAGACGACATTCCAGTCTCCACAGTTTTTCTCTTTATGTTAAAATAAAGGTAATGCAGCAAAGGATGAAGAAAAACACACTCTGTGAGACTGTTCAAAACTGCTCACGCTGCACCGCAGGAGTCCCCGTTTGGAGATCATTGTTGAACCTGGGTTTTTTTAAATGCACTTGTATCACTGAGGAGCTTGCCGAATTAACAACGCTCCAACATACTTCAGCATTCAGCCTAAGATTCATAATGCAAACACTTTACCTCGCTGAACTTTTGGACCACTCCTGAAACGAATTACAGTGAATACACTGAATATACTTTTTGCAGTAGAATTACAAGAATACCTACAGACCCACTCCACACCATGCCCTTATTCTGCTCGGCATTCGCACAAACAGGAATATAAACCGTGATTATCTGACATTTTACAATCTAGACAGAACAATGATTGGAAAGAACGGCTCGTACCCACAAGCAAACAGATTTCTGCAACACTGGGAACCGCATGTGGAAGTCCTGACCAGTGGTTCTGTCACAACAGCTACAGAACGTTGTTTGTTTCAGTGTGTTTAAAACTCAAATACGTTAACCTATAATGTAAGCTAGTCTTTGTTTCATCCTTGTACTATCTGGTCTCCCTAAATTTGAACCAGTGCTTTTTTCGCCAGCTCCTCAACAAAATATTCAATGTAATATCTGCAAAACTAATGAGGCACAAGAACAAAGAATGATATTTTTGGGGTGGTGGGAGAGAAGGCAGAGAGAGAAGAGGGATGCACCAATAGGATATGACGAAAACATCTAGAGGAAGTGTGTGAAGAAGTCGAGAAGGTATTACAAAAGTAAACTAACACAATTAAAGCGCTCTCAGCATACTGTAGCTGTACATCAGTGTGTGGAGGGTTCCTGGACATGCATATGCATTAATTTCCATGGTAACACTATTATTGAAAACAATACTGGAATATAATCCACGCTCACTTAGCCAACACGGTCTTCAAAATGTGGTTTAAATTACATCCAACTGTGTGTTTGCTTTTCTTTGTTTAAACTTTATTTTGCATTAACTTTAATGATGGAGCTTGAAAAGTGGGATATGGAACGTACTGATATTTAGTTTGTTTAATTTTACAATGAAAAAAATAATAAATTCCCCTCAGACACAAAAAATCATCAGAATAAGCATTCCTTTTTATTTGTTCAGCTTATTGATCAAAGGATGATTGTCAACTGGTTTACAAGCCTTAAGATGAAATCCTGGTGATGAATGAAAAAATGAAGAGATAATAAAAAGGTTCTGAATTTTAAAAAAAGGTTTGTCTTTTTAAAATCCTGATGGAAATTAAACGCTATGGAGAGATAAATGTATTAGAAAGGAAATCTTCCATGAAGGAATGCGAGTTATGTTGTAATTCATAAACAAGTTTTTCCTCAACCAATTGAACATTAATACCAAGGTTAAAAATAAAAATAAATTTAAATAAGCAGCAAATTATTCTGATTCTGAGATCAACAGCCTTTCCAAAATTCACAAAATTGTCCCCTAGTACGGAACTACAGTAAAACACATGCCCTGGCTATGTCCTGCGGTAGTATAAAATAATGATATACTATATCCAACTGAATCCGAACTATTATTTTAATCTGCTTTTCCAATCTGCATTATATGACCTCGACTGAGCCAAGTTTTCATTTCACATAAAAATGCGAGTGCGACTCTCATCCATTGCACACGCTGATGTGGGGAAGAATGAGCAAGGAACTGGGGGGGGGGGGGGGCAACGGCGCCCGCCCCGAGGGACACGCAGTGCCCCCCCCTTCATCTCTGCCCAGCTCCCACCTCACTCACATTGCTCTGAAACACGCACCGCACTGGCCGAGGAAAGCCACAAGTACTGCTCTTATCACCGAGTCCGGCATCAGTATTTATGGTGAAAAACCCTTTTCCCGTTAGCTACACATCAGCCAAGTCTACCCCAGTACACAATCCTTCGGGAGCCGAGCGTTAAGAGTCTGTGAGAACCTACTTTAAAAAAAAAAAAACAACCCCAAAACAATAGCCCAGTCATAAATCACGTTGATTTAAAAAAAAGACTCCAGATCCACTCTTAAATTCCGGGCAAAATAAAATGGAACACCCGAAATACAATCCTAATACATTAAACAGAATTTTCTCACTTTACACCAACTTTTCCTTTTGAATTGCTACTCTACAGAAATAATAACAAAACCCGCTTATGCCTTTAGTCTGTGTTAGATAATGAGTCATTATGTTTGCATAAAGCTCATAGCCTATGTACAGTAATTATTTCTATACTTTATACTGATTACTCAGTCTTAAGACACCTGTTACACCTTTTTGGGGCTGAATTTCTAAAGTAGTCCTTTCCAGCTCTGCAGGGATAGCGGATGAATGAAATCAAGCGCTGGAAGTTAAGACTAATTTAATAATTCATGTGAGCAAGATTCATAATAAAAATATTCCGCTAAACCCACATATTTACATTGCTCAAGACACAGAAGCAGTTTCAGAGGGGTAAGGGCAGAGAATGGCACTATGAAGTTATGGTTTTAGTGCAAGATGCATTTTCCCCCCAAGAACCACCCACGCTGGTTCCTCGGCACTCCTCGGACACCCAAAGGTCTCGTTCACACCACAAAGGGCTGAAAACTGCCGCGAAAATTAAAACTTGACATGAAACTTTGATAAGCTTCCAGGAAAACTACATACTGCACATTCGCTGTGGGACTTTTTATATAAAATAGCAACATTCACCATCTTCCCCCCTCCTCAACAACGCCTTCTAAGAAAACTGGTCTTTGACTGGAACTTGGATTATTGCAAAAACAAAATTCTCAAGGATATATTTTAAAAATCAAGTAGTATTTGTTTCTTCACTCACATAACGTCTTTCCTCCTGACTTTTAAAACAGTATAGAATGAATTCTCCTAACCCATTAAAAGCAAAAGAATTAAAAAAACCTTATTTTTCTTAGATCAAAGAAGTTGAAAAGAGTGTTAAAACTAGGAGTTAGAAGAAGAACCCTAAAGCTCAGCTCTGAATCACTCCTCAACACACACGACGCCTGGCTGCGTACCTAAAGAACCCTCCTACGGCGGGGTGTCACTGCAGTCATGAAGTTCTCTGACTTCGCAGACATCCAGTGGAAAACCTATTACCCCTCCAGGTGTTTCCACATTCACGCTTAGATGGCTGGAGAAAAGACGGAAAACATTTCACCTAATTCATATTCAGAATTCCCTCTGAAAAGCGTGGGTGGAAGGGGGCAATTCTAAAATGCGTACCCCTCTTCTGAGGAATCCGTGTACCTCCGCTGGACACTTTTCATATATTTACATGATTTTACTGTGCATTTCACACCAGCGCTAAGGATTACAAAGGTAATCCCTTACCTTACTGGCTGCACAACAGTAAAATTACCCGCTGAGATCACTGTTCGACAGACTGCTATGCTTTGAAGAGGTAAAAGAGGTCTGAAGACAAAGAGAGATAATTACACACAAAACCTGTAAAAGGCAGAACTAAAAGCCTTCTAAATGCCTATTTTTCTCTGCTGGTAATTATGAAGAACAGCTGAGTCTTTGGAAGGAAGGGGCAGACAGTGCCATGATGGAAGAGTGATGCAGGTAAAGTTTTCGTGTTCTTTGTTTCCAGCCAAGAGCTGCAGAGGTCAGGTTGGGTGTGCGGAACTTACCATGAACAAAGCATCGGGACATTGCGCAACACCACCTTAAAGAAAATTTTCATCGCCAAATGCTGTGTAATTAGTCAATGTTACAATAAAATGTTTTCATAAGCATATCAATAGTCTTTTTAATCAACTTTTTTTAAAAAATGCTATGAGTGTGTTGTTAAATTCAGTTAATCGTTACGAAGTTTTATAATTATAAAGCTAAATCATGCATCTCTGCTAAAATTACACTGAAAGAAGGAATAGTTAACTCTCTGAATGAATAACCTTACACAACTTAGAGAACAACATCCACTGCAGTGTTTCCTACAGCTGATACTTGCTTTTGATTGTTTATGTAGGATTTTAGAGAATTGGATAAACCAAAAGAAGACAGAATAGGAAATAAAACATAAAAGTTAAACTTACAATATTATAAATAAGGCGTGAGCCACAATTCAATTAAACAGATCACAGGAATCAAGGAAGGAGTCACTGCAACTGCGGGACTAGCTGTTTTGTGTGCAAAGCAAGAACCTAATTGTGGATAAAATGAAAACAAAATATCCCAACCAGCTGAGCTTCAGAGGGAAGACAAATGCAGCCAAAAATAATTTAAAAAGTAAGTGGGATCATCAAAATAGTAAACATAAGTACTAAATGAAACCAAGTTCTCCGATTTAAATTCCTTTGTGACAGTTTACTAGCTTGGCGCAAAGCACTATTCATCCAGGCAAGGCAGGTCAATGCCGGCTCAGCAGAGAACTCACCCTAAAGGTGACTATTCGCTGGGCATTTCCCTGGCTGAACGACCCAGGACTCAATCACGGCAACTGGCCACTCGGGCATGTACGATAGCCTTGAATCATAGAATAGTTTGGGTTGGAAGTGACCTTTGAAGGCCATCTAGTACAACCCCACTGCCATGGGCAGAGACATCTTCCACTAGACCAGGTTGCTCAGAGCCCCGTCCAACCTGACCTTGAACACCTCCGGGGATGGGGCATCTCCCACCTCTCTGGGCAGCTTGGGCCAACATCTCACCACCCTCAGCGTGAAATTTCTTCCTTACATCTAGTCTAAATCTACCCTCTTTCAGTTTAAAACCATCACCCCTTGTCCTGTCGCAACAGGTCCTGCTAAAAAGTCTGGCCCCATCTTTCTTATAAGCCCCCTTTAAGTACTGAAATGCCACAATAAGGCTTGTCTCCCCGAAGCCTTCTCTTCTCCAGGCTGAAAAACCTCAACTCTCTCAAGCCTCACAGGAGAGATTTTTCCATCCCCTCATCATTTTTGTGGCCCTCCTCTGGACCCACTCCAACAGGTTCATAGAATCATAGAATCGTCTAGGTTGGAAGGGACCTTTAAGGTCATAAAGTCCAACCATCAACCTAACACTGCCAAAACCACCACTAAACCATGTCCCTCAGCACCACATCTACCCATCTTTTAAATACTTGTACCAAGGACACGTGAACACACCGGCTACCGTGCATGCCGCAGGCTGCTCTGCCCACCAGCGGAATGTGTGTCCCCGGAGTTACGTGCTCCCTATGACTCTTCACACCTGCAGCTCCCAACTCCCAACTTCCACAGGAGCTGAGGGAACTCAGCGTCCAGCACGACTCTTCCACGCTACCAAGGCTAATTCAGGGGGACAAAGAAAGGGAAAGCGTATTTGGGGGTTAATAGCTCGCTCCCCACATTCTGTGAGGCTATCAGCAATGCAAAGCCCTGCTTTCAACAAATAACTACAGAAACTGCTAAAATAATATCAAGCTACCTGATTATTTATAGCCTTTTCAACTAAAAAATTAAAAGATGGATTAGAAATTTGCATACAGTACATACTAAGATGCACATCTTTAAAAGGACGGAATTCCATTCAATACCATTTTCTAAAACCATGAAAAAACCCAAAGAGAATTCCTGTACACAGATTTGCTCTATTTACAGGCAGGGACTTGGTTAAAAGCTTGTATTCAACTTAACTTACACAAACCTTACACTGATGGTTGGAAAGGAATTAATATGGAACTTAATATTTAAAACTGAATTATAAAGTAAGTTTGGAGTTTATAAACTTTTTCTTTTACATTATACTTCATTCATTAATTGATTTATTATTGTAAAAGAAAACAAGTAACTTTCAGAATATAATTATTGCACTGGACTGATGAAGGCTTTGAGTAAACATAGTTGCTTCATAGGTTTTTCACCTATTTTTGTTTTTTTTAAAAAATAAGTAGCAGCAGCAAGTGGTGATGCATTAGCTACAAGTTTGTGGAAGCATATATGTATATGGCATAAAATAACTAAGAATGTAAAAAATATAAAATAAATACTATTAATTGCAACCTAAAGATGATTTATGAGGCAAAAAAAAAGAATTTGCCAAAATAAAAATGTACAACATAGTAAAAATGTAGAACAAAATTTTCAGTTACCTACAATTTACTGCTTACAGTGAGAAACATTGTAATAAAGAGCTTTGATACAGTCATTAAAGTTTGTTTTCAAGGGTTTTAAAATGCATGTGTAACAGTGACTAATACTTATAGGGCTAATACTTCCCAAATCCCCCCGGCAGCTGCACCGACGCTGTAGGTGGTCTAATAGACTGTTTCAGAGAATGGCTTAACTATTAAGAATGCCACTGTGATGCCTGACCACGATTTATTATATTATAATAGTCTACAGATAGTCTAGAATGGAAAACATACCATTTTTCCTTGGAAATGAATAGATTTACAAACTGGAAAACCTCTCTCCCCACACCCAGCCTGTGTAATGACCTAAACACAGCAGTAACTCAGAAGTTTAACCAGTTAACTAACCACGGGCCACACATTTACGCGTTACTGTTCACTACCTGTTCACCTGGTAAGAAGCAAAGATAATTGCACAACAGCTTAATGATGAATTAGTCTTTAGCAAACCACATACACGAAGAATATAAATTAGACAAAGTACAAAACCTCAGCCTGGTCTTAAATACAAACTGACTTGGAAAAAAGAATAAAATAACTGAACCAGTTATCCTTTCCCCCAAAGTTTACTCCTGCCTCACTGTAAAAGTTATAGTTTTTATTTCTAAATTCAGTTAGTAAATTTTTCTGTTCCTCAAGTATCACATAGGACAGTGAACCACCACTGCGTAGAGCAGTGACTATGAACCACTACTACACATGCCACATCCATTACAAATAGATTTGGGCAGGCCTCAGTGAAAACAAACCATTGGGATCTTAAAAGTTCATTTAGCACCAAGTCAGAAAAAGGTCTGACATCACTACTTCATATTATCTCAGAGTACACAATACCAGCATTCTCACTCAGTTGTGCAAATGGTGTAAATGATTGTCTACAAAAATGTCACTGGTCTCTGCTAGTACTGGCAATGCTAAAAATAGATTACAAAATCTTAGCTTGCCCAACTTTCCTCACTTAAACAGTAAATAAGTGCAACTTTTTCCCCATCTCTATTGTATCTCTATTAATGGCCCCTACAAGAAGAGTTAAACAAGGAACTAACAACCAAAAAGGCTTGGCAAAGGAGAGCGTGGGTTCATGTGACTCTTCGGAAGTCTCACCTAGGGAGATACAAACCAGACCGTGAAGTACAGTATCACCTCACAGATTCGTTATCACACATGGAGCCAATGCGAGGTGTCACCAGCACCCACTCAGATGTTAATCTCAATCTTGGCTTCTACAGTTTTCTGCAGTAAAACTTCTATTCACTCAAATTGTGCGAAGAAGTATTTTTTGTTTTTTCTGATTTAAAATTTTTGTCTTTTAACTGAAGATCTTTTCTTACACTGTCAATTACAGCGAAGGAAAACTCATTACCTACCTCATTATACCATCCGTTATATTAATTACACATTTTATTGTGTTACCTGTTACTCACCTCCATTCAAAGTGAAAAATATTGCTCTAAAGTGAAAAAACAGCACTCTTCTCCCAAGATCAAATACCCCAAGTCCTTAAACAGATGTAGATTATTTTTACAGCATATAATTCCTAGTGATGTGCATCGACTTACTTTTGGCAACATCGGCGTATCCCTCTTCTTTTTCTTTTCTGAATTAGGATCATCCAGCAAATCTGGCTCAAAAGTGTACAGCTCGGTAAGTTCATTCATAGTAAAATGACGTTCAACTTGCTGCTGGTCCACAACCCGGAAAGACAACGACTGCTTTGTTACCTGACGATCATAGATCTTATCTTCCATCGTTCCCTAAAAAACAAAGACACTCACTTCCATACAAATACTGGACCTTCTTGTCGTACAGGAAAAAAATTAATAGAGATAAAAGAGTTAGAATAACAACATAACAGTGCTCTATTTTCCTTCTTTCTTTGAGCCCGTATCTACAAAGTTACCTTAAAACACTTCGTTTCATGAGAAAAAAAAAAAAAGGAAAAACCCTCCTGGAAGCAAACACAAAGTAATATGAATTGTGTACGTGACAGATGTCATCTAGCTATCGACCAGAGTAAGAAATGTATTTTTTCAGTAGTGTTTTGAAAAGATGCGTTTTTGTTTCAATTCCCTAAAAAAGGATTATGACGAAAAAAATGGCAATTTCCACAGTATGTACCTTCTTACGCTGCTTTGAGCAGCCTGTGAAAAGGAAAACAGATAGCGTATCGTGGGGAGGAGAGTAGAGGGGAAGGGAAGCAGTCAAGTCTAATTCATCACAGCTGTGTATGAAAAAATTAGATCCTTGATGAAAAAAGGAAATTATTTTTTTTTAAAAAGATGATGACTATGAGAAGTATGAGAACAGCACAGCTTGTTCTGAACATCGTAATTTAAAAAGGATATCAACAGTTCAAAAGTGCACATAGAAAAGTACAAAAATAGACTGAAGCGTGAAGAAAAAACCCATGTCTGACAGTAACGCGTTACAAGAAGTAATCTATTTAAGTTGGCAAGTAAATAGTGACTTGATCAAGAGTTAAGTACTGTTACTGGGAAAAGGTCTTCTCGTCTGTAACACCTGAAGAACTAGAAGATGAACCAAGATACTCCCTAACAGAAATAATGGCATTATACTTTAAAGAAGCCAGATTGGTGACCATCACAATTAACACATATCTTTAATATCTGTAGGGCGCGATACAAGTTTTCAAATCATGACTGGATGCCTTTTTATCAAAAATTCTGCCGAGAACACTATTCTGAGCCTGGATGTGTGAATCCCTGCTGGAACTCCAGAATTTGTGTTACACAAAGTGTCAGACAAGGTGGGCTTCACAGGAAATGATTTCAGTTGTTATTGATTTTACCAATCTTTCCTTCGAGAGGTTTTCCAGCGGCCAAATACCGCTATGAGATTAGGGCCAGAAGATGACCCGATCAGTGTGGACCACTACAGACTTCAACGCAAGTCCAAACAGTTACAGTTTACAAATTTGATTGCAGGACCAGAATCTTGCAAAAGTATCAGACAGAAACCTACCTGAGCCAAAAACCTGTACACAAACACAGGTTTGTTCTGCCCAAAGCGGTAAACCCTGAAAATACTCTGGATGTCATACGATGGGTTCCAAGAAGCATCAAAGATGATTACTCTATTAGCAGCCACGAGATTAATTCCGAGGGAACCTGCTTTAGTGGATATAATAAACAAGCGGCCTCTGGAACAGAGAAAAGTTGCAAAATTTTAGTATTCTGGAAAAAAACTATTGTTCCCATGTTGCTGTGTTACTATGGAGTTGTTCACACACTGAAATAACTCAAAAACTTCATTAAAATACTGTATTAAGCCTAAACCAGATGCAGATTTTACAAGGACAACACTTTTAGCAAAACATACACTCCCAGAAATACAGATCAGGGCCTTCTGCAAACCAACTGTTAACAAAAACTGGTGGGTAAGAAAAAATGTTTGGATTTGCATTTTCAAACTCTAATAAAATTAGTTATATCAAATTAAACCATAATTTTAAACAGGCATATTCCACGCTATTGAAACTGTTTCCCGGCTAGCAAACTTTCAGGATAACTCCAGAATGACACTGTCTCTTTGTCGTATCTGCATTTTTTCACAGACAAGAATTTTTTTTTCTAAACAAGAATGAAAACAGCAGGGAAACACTGAACAAGTATTGATCAGTACAAACGGAAGCAATCTCAGGAAACCACAAACCTATTGGTGCACATTTTTTTGTGCAAGTTCTGCACCTGACAACACTGTGATATCTATCTGCCTAGCCTTAGGAGGTCATTAAGCTAATGTAAGTAACAAAGAAATAAGGAACAAAGGAAAGAAGAGGGAAAATGAAGCATATATATCAGAAGAGATCTCACCTCACATTAGTTTCATCGTTAAATTCTTCAGCCCATTTCTTTCTTGACTGAGCTGTAGTTGAACCATCTAAGCGATAGTAATCAATGTTTCTGAACCATTTTCCTTCACCTATAAGTGTAATAGTCAAATTATTAAAATGCTGATTTTGTAAGAGACTGATAATACTAGATATACATAACTCTCTAAATAGTAAAAGAACAAGCGTGGAACATAAAATATATAATTCTCTGACATTTTGAAACAATAGGAGAAGACCATATGTTATTCAAGACAGAGAACGTTTTTGGAGGATATAGGTGCTTGCCACAGGCACGCCTTGACAATTACATGGTGAGGCTTGCATAGCAAAAAATAAAATATGTAACATGAAAGAAAATAATAGCAATTGCATTTGTGATGACAATGATCACCCACCCACCAGCCTGCAATAGCTTCCACAAACCCTAACCCAATTTTGTCTAAGACGATTCAAAAATAGAATAAAATCTATGTTGCAAATATCATTTTACCTTACCTTGCATCCAGCATCCATCACTATCCATTCTTCTTAAGATTTTGTTATTTTTTACAAAAAGATCAACTGATATTAAATGAAACTCCTCAAAGCAGTTCTATATACATTGGAATTTAAAGATATGAATTTATAATCAAATTATGTTCCAAGGTGAAATTTTAATTGAAGTATTTGAAAAGACCCGAGCTTTTCTGGGGTATTTCCTCTTATTTTTCACTATTTCTAGTTCCATATACACATTTGTAGAGGTATGCCTTAAACTTGGAGCCCAAGTTAACTTTAAAAAGCAACAATGTCTAATCTTTAGGCATTATAGTACTAATTGTACTTTTCTAATTGATCTGTGCAGTTACACAATTAGCGTAAGCCAGTCTCTCCCATACAAATAGCATTCATAAGTAAATGCTCAAAAGGAGATTTCAAAAGTCAAGGTCTAATCATTTTGGAACCGAAATTCAGAAAAATCTCTGAGTTTATTACCCTGTGAGTTATGGCTACTTTTTGCCAGATGGGGAAGAAAAATAATAATTACAGCTGATAGAAGAGTTTCTTCTCTCCCCAATTCACAAGTAACCTTTCATTTTCTTTGGCCATCAAGGTACATGTACACAAAACGAACCCCACTGTGCCATCAATTATAATGAAAATAGCATTTTTAGGAGACAGCACTGCTCAATACAATCAATTATGAGAAACAGACTGTTGAGTTACGTCAGGAAGGTCTCTCTATGGTGAATCTTGCTATGATACATAGGCTAATTGCTACCAAATGAACTACCACAAATGAGAAAACCCCCACCCCTTAAAACATGATCTCAGACCAAAGGCACAAACTCCATAAAATACAGACAACTCGTAACATCTGAAGATGACAAATGTAAGGAAGCTAAGGAAGCAACAGCCAGAAACAATAAAATACGGAGAGATACGGGAGATCTTCATCTAACTATGGTGTTGGTATCACTAAGGCACATTTATCTTCTGCAACTGTTCTACATGTTTACACTTAGAAATAAGATATTTGAAAGGAATGGCAGATTCAAAGGAATTCTTCAATCAACAAATCCTGGAAATGGAAACTTCACATGAAGATGAACTGCACCATCAGGAGCTCTGGGAGGATCTCAGAGAGTAAACAGAAGAAACATCCTATGCAGAGGACACGTCTGGCTAGCGAGAAATTCCTCGCCATTGGAGCATCACTAGGATAATAATTGATTCAATACTTTGCTCCCTTATGAAATCCATAAAACAATCTACTGCAGTACATATAAAGCCTAAATTCACATTTTGCATGTTCTACATGCTGTTTTTAAGTAGTCTAATTTTCGTTCATTATCTCTCTCCCAGTAGGAAGGATCAGAATTTGCCATGCATCAGCATATAACATCACTTCTGTACAGAATTTAGCAAAATGCCTTCTCTCCTTTCAGATGATGAACATTTAATATGCTTAGGCTATATTAAGCATGGATGATACAGATTGAAATCAGAAGCAGGAGAACATAATGGGATAGCAGAGACCACCTGCAGAGGAGACCAATAATCCTGCCAACTTCAGGAATAGTACAGAGCATATAATACTTCTAATGAAAACAATTATTTCAAATCCATTCCCTTTGGACTGAATAGAGACTTGCAAAAAGAGTTATTAGCTTTGCAATTGTTCAAGGTGACACTCACCTTTATAAATAGGCGATTTATCTTTGTCAGTTTTCTCCCTGTTGGCCAGCTCCAGAAAATCTTCTATCAAATCCAGGGATATGAGGGACTGGCTAAACACTAGGCTGAAAACAGAAACAGGCAAACACAAAATTCACCTTTGAGGTTATTTAAATTATTGCACTGCTTTATTTTTCTTCCCTCCTCACTCTGACGCTACCTTTGAAACAAACAGCCTTTCTAGACACAGAGAAAGACTCCGGTGGAGTACATGCAAGCAGGAGAAAACTCACTGATAAAAGTGAATGTAGCATGCACGTTTGCTTCAGAAAACTGAGCTACAGCATTATGAAGACTGAATGAAGACAACCGTCAGACTAATATATTTATAAGGTCATTAAAATTATTTCTAGAACTGACTTACACTTTGTCTCCAAGCTCCTCTGCCATTCGAAGAATTTCAAAGAGAAGCACCATTTTCCCAGAATGTTCCAACACTTCAGCATCCGCATCAGTGACAAAATCTTTGTACCAATCTGGTGCTGGGCTACCAGGATTGGAAGAGGATGTAGCTTTGCCTATAAAAAACAAAGTAATAAAAATTTAAAAGATATAGGCATGGTCTCCATTTAAATACTTTGAAACGTCTGAACTATAGAATTGTTTCCTCATTATTAGACTTGACTGTATGACAAGAGTTAAATAGGCAGAGAAAAAATAGTATTTGCACTATTAGCAATTACTAGATTAGCGGTTATCAAAAGCACAAGTCATCAATAAGAGTCACAAATCCCCTTTTTGTGTTGCAGGATATTTGGACAAATGGTTCTACCATCTCTTATCTTTTCCCCAAGAGTATTTATCACCAGCTTTGCTTCCAACAAGTACGCATCTTCAGCATTAGAATCAGAAAGGCAGATGAGAACCATGAATTATCCTGATTTACACCACTCAATTTCTTTTATGATATTTCTATGATCTTCAATTTAATCTCCTTTGCATTAGAGTGATAAAAATTGATTAATTAGAATTATAACACTAACTTTTTTCACTCGAACCCTTTGATCTGTTGAAGTATTTTCTTATAGTAGGAGAAGTGTTCTATCTCATGAACAATTCTAAACATTTACGTTTTCAGACTATGCAATGCCAATCAATCCTGACACACCAGTAAATTTCAGGTGCAAGACAGAACTGACAGAACTCACATTTGGGCCTTCCTTCATACAAGCTTTTAAAGAATGTATTTTTCAATACTGGAACAAAGAAAGAACAAGTTAACCAAATAAGAGACGTAGATGTGCTGTGTGAAAATCCTATACACACCACCTATCTATTTCTGTCTTCACCCCTAAACTTTGCAGAAGGGTCCCCAACAGCGACAATCAGACAGACAGTCTGCCCGCAAACCTCCTCTGGTGCAGCATCACACCTTTGTTTAGAAATTCTGTGCCTACATGAGATTGAACAAGGCTGATGAGAGAGGTAAACTTTTAAACAATACAGAGACAGAAGCTCATCCTGCCTATAATGCAAGTAATTATTTTAATACGTTTAATCTGTATGTGTTGTATATTTTACACACACACATTCACACTGTTCCCCTTACACGTTTACAATATGCTTGTCATTGGGATGGGGACAAAAAAATATCTCTCACCTTAACTGTCCCAAAAAAATGATTTATTTAGGGAAAGTGATTAGACACACAATACATGACGCAATCAGAAAACTAGCTCTATGACACTAGATACAAGACATAAGCTAGAGTAGTAAAGGAAAATCCAAAAATGCAATGTACAGATATAAGTAGTTTGAATAACAACCTTTAAAAAGGTCTGGTATTGCTGCTGTGTTGTATCTGCTTGCTCAACAGTAATTTCAAATTGCAGGTGCAACAATGAATGACACGCATATTTCTTAATCCTTCCATAAATCTTTCCCTGATATGTTTAAAAGACATGAAAAGCAGTAGAGATCCTCTGCTAACTTTGTATCGTTTTGTACTTATGAATTAAAAAAATTAACTGTGCAGGTGCCCTGCCACAAGACCCCTGAGTTCTGAATTGATGCCCATTGTTTTTCCAGGATAAGCACATTATTAGAAGTAGTGGGAACTGTAAGCATAGAAGCAGTTCATGGAATTAAGGAATTTGCCATTTTGCAACAAAGCAGAATTCCTGACAGCCCTCTCAAATCGCCTTTTGCAAAATGCAGCTGCCTCATATTTTATTTACTTGTATATTACACTCACCTTCATCTGACTTTGTAACAGATGGAGGGTTGTTTACAAGTTCTTCTGCATTTCCTTCTCCACCTCCACGAGATCTTGAATTCCAGACTTTAATGACTTCAACATCATTATCACTGCCACTTCCACTTGAGCTACACTCTTTCTTCACTTTTTTCCCCTTGGATTTTTTTTTCCTAGAAAGGTAACATAGTATACTCCATTATTTTTTAAAAATTCTACTGCTAGAGAACATATTCTAACAAATATATAAAATAATACATTCGCTTTTATAGAAATCACTTAAGTTCTAGTAGGGAAATAAATCCAACGAAAAACAACAAATAAAAGCTCAATTACTTTGCATAATCATCAGAACTTAAGCTCATTGAAGTTTCATCGGAATCCGAAGCTATGAACTCATCCAGACTGTCTTCATCAAAATAGCCCTCAAAAGAGAAAAAACAGAAATTTTATTAAGTATGCTCATCCAGAAGCTTTTATTAAACCTTTAGCCATCTGCTTATTCTTCATTTAAACAATGGTAAGTTCTACAAAGGGTTGGCCTTGCAAAATGTTTTAAGAATGACAACATACCCAGAAACAAAAATATGACAAAACCAGCAGCAAAACTACCCCACAGCAACAAAGATTTCCATTAATTTGACGAAACTTTACCTAGCATTTGGCAAGGCTTATTTGGAAAGTTCTCAATAGAGAGTATTTTGATATATCTAATTTACCTTATTTTCTTTGCTAATATAGTCCAGCTGCAAACACCAAGGGTGAGTCCAGATTCTGCTCAACATCTGGAAATCCTGGAATAGTTTAGCTCCAGCTTTGCCTCTTCCACCTTCATTGCCACTACCTACACCTGACAATAAAGTTCAGGTTTTAGAATGAAACCTTGAAATAAGTTTGCCACATACTGTTCCCCCTTTGAACGACCCGTTAGCGCAGGACTGAGTGTTCTTTCCAGATGCACATCATATTGTAACATCTCTTGTAAAAGAGGTCAAATTACTGAGTCACAGGCATTTTTTTCCTAGTTAAAGTTGTCAAAATTAGATTTTCCCCTTTTTCTTGATAATGAGAAACATGATTACATTATTACATAGAAGCACATTTCTCCCCACTGTAGGATTGCATCCAAATCCTCTTAAAAGGACAGTCATGTCTATTTAGGTTTTGTAAAAGCAACCCAAGGTAGAAAACACAAAACAGAATTTGCATTTAGGTTTCAACTAATTTGGCTTACTATTTTGAGCGACCTTTATTTATTAATGACTTGTAATGCCGCAGTACTCTGTTACAATAAAGAATCTAAAAAAAGCCCAGACTGTTTTTTCATTGTCCAAGCACAAATTAGCGCAAAGCAGTACAATGTTCAGAGAGCTAAATTTCTTTTTTGTAGTCTCAGTTTCTCATTAAGCAGCACAATCACTTCAGGTTCTTGGAACAGACTGTTTTTCCTATTTATTATATGCATAATTTAAGGTATGTATACCTGCAAGCAAATAGTATTTACTGCATCACAATCATCAAATGTCTATGGCAAAACAGGCACAAAGCTTATTCGGTGCTTTTGCATGATGCACAAGACAATCCCAGTAAACATCTACAGAGTATAAATATTTTAACAGAGCAAGTTCTTTCTAGGTTTGAATCATACCATAGCTTCGAGTATCTTCCCATTTGTGCTCTCCTGTAACTTTAGGAAATGGAATTCTAAGGATGACAGAAATTCTTAGATTTGACTTCCCTAAAGCTGAGCTAACATCACCGAGAAGCTTGCTGGTAACACGTTTCAAGTTAACAAGTCCTACAGACTTTTTAATTTTCTATGTTACAGAAGTGAAAGAAAACCTGTATCATTTTCATTAAATTAAGGGAACACTTGGTAAAATGGCATGTAAGATGTGTGTTTTAGTTTATGCCTGTTAGAGTGCACAGAAAAACGTAATTTTAAAAATTTGCAGACGAGTGCAGCAATTTGCATTCTATATTTATCTTCAGTAGCAAGACTCCCTTTTTTATTTAATGAAAATCAGAAAGCGCATTGTCTTCTTTTGAAATACAAAGTAATGCAAAGAATTAATGTGGGCATCAGCAACCACCACTGAGATTTGCTGTGAAGATGAGCCACGGTCAGCTTTGACAGCTTTTTCCCCTCTAAAAGGACCACTTGTCTTTCCTTCTTCTGGTTTCCCTTCTTTGTCGTATCATCTCTGGCACGGCCTGAGCTGACCGAGCCGGCAGGACACTAACCCAAGATGAAGACACAAAAAGTAGATAACGCCTTCTACTACTTCAGGGAGTTCAAGCAGCCCACAAAGGGTTGGTAAGTCATGAAACAGTACAACCCCTTTTGACAAATGCAAACTTAGCTAAACTCAAATCATAGAATCATAGAATTATTTAGGTTGGAAGAGACCTTTAAGATCGTCAAGTCCAACCCTTAACCTAGCACTACGAAGTCTGCCATTAAACCACGTCCCTAAGCACCACATCTAGGTGTCTTTTAAATACCTAAAATAATTTTGTTGAGCCCTTCAAGTCTAGGCAGATTAATTAAACCACTTGTCAAGGCAGCGCATTTTCTTACAGTTAGTTAGACATACAACCTGGTAATAAATTAATGGCTCCAACAACATAGCAAATTTGAAGCTCACTGTAATAGGCTTTTCGCCAGAGCAAACCTTTCCCTTAATTCAACAGACACTGGACTAGGGGCTAATTAGCTGCTGCCCGCTNTTAATAAATTAAAGGCTCCAACAACGTAGCAAATTCGAAGCTCACAGACTTTTCGTCAGAGCAAACTTTTCCCTTAATTCAACAGACACTGCAGCTAATTACTCTTATCTGCTGCCCGCTGTGTTAAACAAGGAAGTATTGTCATAGAATGGTTTAGGTTGGAAAGGACCTTGAAGATCATCGAGTTCCAACCCCCCTGCCATAGGCAGGGACACCTCCCACCAGACCAGGCTGCCCAAGGCCACCTCCAGCCTGGCCTTGAACACCTCCAGGGATGGGGCCTCAACAACCTCTCTGGGCAACCTGTTCCAGTGCCTCACCACCCTCAAAGTGAAAAACTTCTTCCTAATGTTCAATCTAAACCTGCCCTCTTCCAGTCTGAAGCCATTCCCCCTCGTCCTATCACTCCATGCCCCAGTAAAAAGTCCCTCCCCAGCTCTCCTGTAGCCCCTTTAGGGACTGGAAGGCCGCAATAAGATCTCCCCGGAGCCCTCTCTTCTCCAGGCTGAACAGCCCCAAAAGTGAAAGTCACTGTATGCAAAGACTTCCGTAAAGAGTCAGAGAAGACCAGTTGTGAACATACAGCACGAGTTCCTTACGCTAGTCAGTGATCTGTAAAAGATGTATGCCGCCATCTAAAAGCATGGCAGACCAACAGAGCCAGCGTCGGCAGTCTGAAATGACACAACCAGCCCCGCTCTGTGTTGGAAATAGCCCAAAGATAACCTACCAAACTACCCTAACTGCTGGGATTGAAAAGTTCCTATGAAGAGCTACAAAGATGTAACCTAAATCATTTAGATGCACGCCTGTAAACTAAATAGCCAATGCTTATCATTTTTAAGCTGCCAGCTTTTGGAAGGCATTCGGCATGATGCAGAAATAAAGAGAACACAAATAACCTGCTTTTCGGAACATTTCTGTAAAGAAGAGCCAACACAGAACAGACTGCAGTACAGAACTAATTAGGAATCAGCACTACACATGAAGGTTTGGGCTTGTTTATATAATGTTTTGAAGTACTACTAATGTAAGACAAGGAGGGGGTTGTTTGTTTTGGCTTTGGTTATTTTGTATTTTTTAAAATAAAACACAAAGTTTTTACTGTTTAGAGTAAAAGGGCAAAGGAAGCAGTTGGCATTGAGGCATCCGGTTATTTCTGGAGGTATCAGTAGAAATGAAATTACTTTCACTGGTCCTTCAAAACTTTTTCTCTCCATAACTTAACCAAATCGAGGCAATAGGCAACAGAACCGTGGAAATGAAGTCTAGCTGGCAGTTTATCTAGGAGATCCCAAACTGCGCTACCCAGAATCTAAAGTCATTAAGACAACACAGTGAATTTCGTACTGCTATAAATCACAGCTTAATTTGAGATACAATTATTTTTTCTTGTAATTAAACTTTGGAGAGTTACCAGAATAGAAAAATATAGTTTAAAAAAAAATCCATCAGCAACAAACAGGCATTTTTAGAGAGATGGCTTAGCAAGGGCAAAAAAAATATAACAAAGTGGCACAACAGACTGTAGTACATGTTGTAATCACTGCAAAAAGTGAATACACACTTCAAGCTTCAGACAATCCTATCAGCAGTGCCTTAAACATTCTTGATTATGGAACTGAACCCCTGATCATTAAGTCAGTTATTATAAACAGTATTTAAAAAACCCAGAATTGCTCCAGAACCCAAAAACTTCTGGTGAGGAATCTGGCTGCGTGAGGCACAGCAGTGCAGATAACCTCCCTGAGAGTTACTTGAGATGACCACACCAGCAGTGCATGTGCTATGTACGTGTGTGTCCGTTAGAAGTGTTGATATTCCAATACCTTGATATACTAAAATGACAAGCTGCAGTGGCTTATCTCTAATATAAGCGAACAGCACACCAGCCCAAAGTAACGTATTTTGAGGTTTGTTGGTTTTTTTCCTTATATGCCTTTTCCATTAAACAAATTTATGTTTTATTAGGAAGATGCAAGTCCCCAAGACAGACCAGTCAAGACCCCACTGAAAGCAGATGGAAAGCACAGTCATTGTGAAAACCAGACTTGTGGGTTTTGAGAACAAAAGAAGAGATAGTTCCACAAAAGAGCTGGTATTTGACAAATAGCAGCTTCAGCTAGTGTAAGGGCAAAAGGAAACTGCAAGGCTTGGCAGCGCGCTTACACCAGTACATCTCAATTTCGCATTCTCTCCCTCCAGTCTTACAGTCAATATCTTGTTTCTTGGATGAGTGAGACATTAAATCAACTATGTTTTATGATCAGAAAAGGAAGAAGAGATGAACCAAAACCTGAAGGTGGACTACTGTTAAGAGGTGCAAATACTACTACTCCTTAAAAGAATATTTTTACATGCAACCGAATGTTTTGCCATAATTCAAGTTTGAGAGCTAAGGTAAATCTTACAGGAAGCAGAAAAATAGATCTGTAGAGCCAATAATACATATAAAAAAACCCCTGAATCTACCAACTATGGTAAAAAGCCCCTTATTAAATGACCATCAGTCTTGCTACCTGAGAGAACTGTAGGCACATACCTGTCAAATGATCCAAGTAGTATTGGTAGAGCTTGCACTGAATAGGTGTCATTCGAACTTCTAGAACATACTCGTATTTTGGTGGGAGGAACTTTGTTAATGCCGTGTAATCTTTCCTCTGTAATTTTACAAGCAGTACTTTAGTCATATAAACATGAAAACGACTACTGAGAGCTTAAGAACTTCTGGCATCTTAAACGACGAAGTACCACGCATAAATTACAAGGATTCAGATGCTTTCCAACCACAAAGGGAAAAACACAACCCACTAAATAAAATCCAGTTACAGGCACTGTCTGCAAAAGCCCATCTTACCTCGTAAATGCAGTTGTTTAGTCAAGAGTATATGACCTGTTAACCCCATGTCCCAGTTCCAAGTCCTTGCAAAGTTGACTGCAACTTCAGTAGCTGCTCTGGTAACTACTTCTGGGTTTTTTTTCTTAAATATTAAACCCTTTTTTGTGAAAGCGTGGGTAAGTCAAGCAGCTAATATCAACGTTTGTATCACAGACGAACTCACTCACACTCAGGTTAACCGTTTTCTGTTTTAGAGTACATAGTTTCCGAATACTTGCTTTGGGCAACGCAAAATTTACTTGCGTTTTCCTTTTTTTGACTCTTCCGCTAGTCTACTTCTCTCCACCTAAATGGTGAATGGTGCATTGATCCTGTCCGGGAGACCGTTGCATGTTTAGGAGTTAAGTGTCCTTCATCAGAGCTAACGTGCTGTCCTCGTTTGAGGTTTTATTTCTCTGTCTTTGGGTTTTGGTTTGGGTTTTATTTCTCTTTGTTATTTTCCTTATCATCATCATCATTATTATTATATTCCAATTATTAAACTGTTCTTATATCAACCCACGAGTTTTCTCGCTTTTACCCTTCCAATTCCCTTCCCTCCATCCTGCTGGGGGGATGGGAGAATGAGTGGCTGCGTGGTGCTTAGTTGCCAGCTGGGGTTAAACCACAACAAGAGATTAGTGAAAATATTTAAGTCAGAAAGTAATAGCTGGATTCAATGCGAATTCAAATAGCGAATTTACAGGCCTTTGAGTGCTTTTATCAAAACGAGATGAAGTAATTCCTCCCACTCCCTGCAGCTAATACAAGTAATTCGTTGTAGTAAAACTGTTCTTACCTGAACGCATCCAGCTAACATCTCATAGAGAATATGTGCGCGCTTCTTCATTACTCTGACATCTACCAGAGTAGAGTCTGCACACTGACCGTTCTGAATAGGATTTATAAATCGATTTCGGAATTCCTTAATTGAACCGAGCAAATTCTCCTTAATAAAGTTAACCATGCAGTGATCTAGGACAAAAAGATCAGACTTGAGTTGTTCAAAAGGGAAAGTACAGTACTGGGATTAATCCAAACAGAAAATAAATGTGTCATATCTAAAACTATGAACTTTCTGTCGAGCAAAAAAAACCAAAACCACCCCACATTTTTTGAGAAAGAGAATCTTAAATTGACACATACTCTAGGCACAGAGGTAATTTCTAAATTTAATATCAGATTTAAAACTACCTCATTGTGTTTCTTACCCAAAGTTTGAAAGCTGCTGTACACCAAAGCAATCACATAACAAAATCATATTTGCAGAGGTTTTTAAAGAGATTCAAAAGCATACATATCAACAGGAAAAAACATTACAGCATATTAACAAACAGGAGCAAATGTTACAAGCTAGTTTAGAATGAAATTCCCAAGACATCAACATAAATCACTGTTCAGTAAGTTCACTAAGAACACTCCTCTACAGTGGTTTAAAACAATTTCAATTGATGCTGCTGCAAGACCAGGTTCACCCATTTCCCTTCTGAACATTCTCTCCCTTCCCCTTTTGATGTGCTGAGACTCATCTGATCCTTTGGTTAGCCAGGTCAAGGAAATAAACTGTCAGAATTGCTATTCGCTTCTGCACTGTTAATTTTCTGATACTCCTCATGCAGGCTCCCTGAGGAATCAGAGGTACATAAGGCCATGCCAAGGGAAAGGGATGGAGGAGAAGCAAAATACCCCACAGCTTCATTTTAATTCGGCTTAAACCATCACAGAGCCACATCTTGAGACAATGATTTAAAACACAAAAACAGATTGTTAGGGTTTTTTTAGATATAGAAACCTAGCAAACAGCTTCACCATATCACATTCTTTTCTTCTAATCAAACTAAATCTGTATATTGCTGAAAGGCAAAAATATATTCAAGGAAATAAACAATTCTTAAACCAGAGAACTACTCACATTCTATAAGATTATTTTGCAGTGGTGTTCCTGTAAGGATTATTCTTCTCCTGGATCGAATAGAATTCATTGCCTTAGAAACAGCAGATGCTTCGTTTTTCAGTATGTGCCCTTCATCACAAACAACAAAGTCGGGGCCTGGAAAGAAAGAACATTAGATCTTTTCCGTCTTTTAAAACCACAAAGAAACTGGTAGCCTAAAGAATCCAAAATTTCTACTGATGTTATTAAGGTATTATTAAATTTTGTGTTTGCGTGTGTGCACGCGTGTTTTGTGGTGGGTGTTTTTAGCACCGTTAAGGCTCTCACTCAGCTTTCGCACACGCATTCCCCGTAGCCATTCTGGTAAACTACAGGCTGCTGCTTGTAAAGTCTTCATGGGAAGCATTAAATACAGCTTTGCAATATATATTCCTATAAAAATTATCTATCCATGTAGCTCGTGTGTCCATGTCTACGTATCCATTCACCCTGTCAAAACTTCATAAACCCGTTCCCTAAATCCAGCTTAGGCTGCCATCTACTGGTGCGCAGTCAATTCCAAAGAAACCCAAAAATCAGATAACCAGTAATTTCTCATTAAGGCAACAGGTCAGTATCAATAGGGGTAAACAGCGCAATCACAAGTCTTATCTAAGATAAGACACAATCAAATCTGATTGGAATTATAGACAAGCGAATTGCCACCTTGTAGCTGAAAGTCATTACAGAAATATCCTCAGCTTTCTTCCAGAAGATAAAACCGAGGATTCTAGACTGCTATTTTAGGTGAGTTGCTCAAGGAATATCAAAACCACACCACAATACATTTCCACGGTATGCAAAGCAACTCTAACAGAATTATTAAGCGTTACAATTTGGGGTTTAAAATAAATAATATCAAACTTGGCAGAACAAACTTACACACCCTAACGGTTTTCAGATTTGGAGCAATCTCTGGAAGCGCCTTCCTTGAAAGGAGAAGTAGAAGATATTCTAGGATCCAACTAGTAACTTAGAAAGAATGTTTTACAGATCCAAACCTGACCTCAATTCCAGGACTATCAACCATGTGGGCAGCCGAAGTCAAGTTTATGTCCTTTGAAAAATGCTATACAAAGCCATCACCTGGGCTCATCCATTCAGCTCGAAAAAGCTGATATTTCAGGTGGCAAAGGAGTACTTATCAGCATGGACAATCTCATCTTTTATATGTGACTGAGAACAGTTTTTCTCAGACTAACTTTAAGCTGCCTTGTAAAGAAGAAAATTAACTCTAGGACAGTGATCAACAACAGAGAATCAATTACACCTCTGACCACTCATGTGATTTAATGTGAGTGCCATCTCAATCATGCCATTTTAGGTGTCAAGAAGTGTCTTGAATCTCACATGCTAACAGAAAAGGAATCAAGAAGATATTTTTTCCAAGCAGAAAAAAAGTCAATTTAACCAAGTCCAGAAGACAGTTATGAAAATCCTTGTATGAATTCCAAACAAACTTAGACTTGTCCAAGCCTACTTATTTCTGAATTTTCACACCTGCCACAGAAACATTTCTCCATACTATCTGACGACTTTTGTACCTTCCCCGGTTTTGACAGCATGCAAATCAGAGTGGCTACACACAAAGCCTTCCTTTCATTTTAGGCAAACATCTCCTAATGGTGACAGATGCTTTCTCTAGTCCTCACGCTAGTATTTCCTGAAGAGCAAGGATCTTGACAGCAAGCTGTCCATGCACTACATTAGAGAAGAAGGATAATGAAGTCTTAATGACAGACAGCAATCAAAATTGTGCAAATACTCCAGAAATCAGTTTCACGAAAGACTGTGAGTCATTAACATGAAGTGGTTAGTTAAAAACAAAACAAAAGAAAAGAAAAACCCACCTCAAAAGCTGTTGTTTAGAGTAAGTGAATGATAGTAAAAATATGAAAAAAACTATCTTAGTAAAATTATTCGTGGTTTGTTTGGCAGGCACAGAGCATTGGTATCTTGAACTAACATCTTGGCTACAGTTCAGTGGCAGGGATTTTCATAAAATTGTGGGGTTTTTCCTTGTTCTTAAAAAACATTAATGTAATTCGTTATAGACAGAACATTTCTCAAAATATTACAAAGGAACGTAAAACTTAAAGGGACCTCATGGGATCATTTAATCCATTTTCTTCATCTGAGATAAGAGTTATGAGAAAGGCACATATCCTCCCTGATCAAAGTAGGAAACTCCATGACCTCTCTTCTTTTCTAAAACACTGTCCAATAATACCTAATTTAAATGATCTCTGCTACAAATCAGAATAAATGCTGCCCTTTCCTTTCTCCCAACTGATGTAAAAAACAACCGATAACAGTCCTCTCAGTAATCAGTTCTTACACGGTGGAAATTTGTCAGTTTAATTGTCTTTTTTCTAGGCTAAAAAGCCTTACTCCTTCAATCTTTCCTCAAAGATCATCGTCTTCATCTTCTTATCCTTCTTGCTGTACTTGCACGTTAATATTGATATAAATAAAACACACTCAGCGATAGATATATAGATATAAACACAGTTGTTCTCCTCCAAAGTCGACAAGAACTTAAGTCTGCTTCATACAACTGCCAATTAAAGAGCAGTTTCCAAGTTAAACAGTACAGGAATTTTTATTAGTAACAAGAAGTAAAAAAATACAAAGTTATTGAAATGCTGCAAGCAAAGCACAACAGCTATCAATAACCCAAACAGCTTTTCATCAATTGCACAAAGCATTGTGGGAAACCATTTGTTGCTCTGCATGCGTATATAATCCTGCTATTATTTTACATAGCAGAGCTAGTTAATTAGTGAAATCACTTCTCACACTACTTCTCCACCCATAAACTTTGGCTAAACCTTCCCCCTCTGGTCCCCTCTTCTGTAGTATGCAGTGCAATACAAGCTTCTACTATAGAATATGTCTACCCCAGCAGTATTCATCGTAACCAGACACATAGCATTAAATTATCCCTCAAATACCAAATTTGCAACTTTTTAAATTAAAAACGCTCCCAGAGGCAAAGGTTTACCTATTTACAGTCACAGCAGTAAGCCAGCACATAGCTTCGTAACTCATTTACTGGCAGCATGCTATATTGCCGATGCTGTGACTCACAAAGACAGCAAGAAACAAATCATGGTCGTTGCAAGATACTTCTCATCAATTCAGCCGATCCAAATGTCTCCAAGAACTAATGGATAACAACAGATGAAGACTTCTGCCTTTTTGTTAAAATAGAGATGAAGCACCATAGAAATAATTATGGAGTTATTTCAAGGCTAGTTTTCCTGACGGTCTGATTCCATCCTACCAACCAACTAGACCAAGAAAAGAATAAAACAGGGGGTTCCATGTTCATATGAAACTACTCAAAACCTACAAGGCTCCATGTGCTTCAGTTTCTGAACTTGATTAAATCTCCCAAAGTTAACAACCTCATCACAAACACTGCTCCATCATGTTGTCCTAAGCCGTCTAAAGAGGTCTGGAAGTAGAACACAACCACACCTATAAGCAGAATGTGAAAAACAAGAGACGGGACAGGGAACATGACACAAGTGACGTGTCTCCTCCATAAAATTGCATGCCCAACATGCCACCTCACTCCAAAGTCCAATATTTTTGAAGTTACATAAATACAAACCCATGAAGGAAGGGACAATATTACTATAAAGACACAAGGTAACAACCCTTATGTTTAGCCTCCCTTACACTTTCCACAAGGAAAAAAAAACCCATAAAAATCAATCCCTGTAAGCGTGTATAAAATTTATTTCATTATTGCACCAGAACATGACCAACTGAATACGAAGCTGCTGTTCTGTCAGGCTGCTGTCCCATCACCACTACCTTCAAGACAGCAGTTCACACCTTTTCTTCTCTAGCTGGGACTTCCCTGGCAACATTCTCAACAAATGCAATACCCTGAAAAAATCACATACAGAGTAAGAGCAGCAGCACGGGGTTCCCAACCTCTCCCTTTTTTTTAACTTGTTTTTAGTAACTGCAGCATTAATAGAAGGAGTCAGAAAACCCACCGGCAAGACGTACATTTTCTTTATTATAATAGCGCGTGTGGATTTAATGCGATCACAAAAATAGTTCATAAGTTACTATACTGGAGTTTCCCTGACTTTACAGAAATTATGTGATTTAGTGAGTCAAACTGGCAGAAAATTAATGAATGTTTTAGCTGCTCAAACAAGCCTTCTGCAGAGCTGGAGATGCCAATTCCAACTGGCCAATGCCAATAATCACAAAGTTATTTTTTCCCATTAGAAGAATCCCTTTGTCTGTTAGAACAAAATTTACAGCCCTACTATTATTTGAAACTTCACAAAATCAAGCTCACCGAGTACAATTATCAACCAGACCAATCGATCAGAAAGGGGGAAAAATAACCCCAACAAACAAACAAAAATCAACCACGCTGTCAAGAAACCTTAAGTCCAGCCAAATAATTAAGCCCAAGAAAACCTACCTCCAGAATCGAAGAAACCATTTACCCTACCTACTCTTCCAGCGTTCTCAATTCGAAGAGAAATATCAAAGTTACCTTTTAAAAACAATCTTTAAAACATACTGCATAGCCATGAGTTGTTTTCAGATATCAGTTGCCAGTTCAGAATTTGTTGCTATTTTGGTGGAACTTGCTAATCCTAAAATTTTTGGTTCTTTTTGGTGACCACCTGATAGATTGGTGGTATCAACTTGGAATATTTTCAAGTGCTTACATAAGTTTGCTCAGTTCAGCTGAGCTTAAACCAGGCATCCGTTTCTTAGACTGAAAAAATGAATTATTTAAGGGCTTTATCTGCAATCAGTTTATTAGCACTTAATTAACACTTGTTTGTTCACACTTCTCAGGTACATTCTCTACTATTTTTCATGTGTAGTTCCTCCCTTCACAGTAGATTTCTATCAAGGATAACTCAACTTGTGGTTATAACAAATTAGCAGATTAAAATAACTTTAAGTTCCCAACAGAGTCACTTCAAATTACCTTGCAAAGAAAGCAACGCTAGCTGAAAAGATACCTATTAGGAAAAGTTTCAAGTATATATTCCTGCAGTCACTTCTGTATTCGATCTAATAGAAAAGACCGTTACATAAGTCTATTTACAAAAGCAGATGGGATAGTTTCTGAACAACCATTTCTCTAACAGAAAAAGCCAAAGCAAATGTGATAAATCTTACTAACATTATTGTTTAAAATTATTTGCCCAACAGATTCCATTTGCAAGGACGTGGCCTTGGGCAACCTGGTCTAGTGGGAGGTGTCCCTGCCTATGGCAGGGGGGTTGGAACTCGATGATCTTCAAGGTCCTTTCCAACCTAAACCATTCTATGATTCTATGATTCTATGATTACTTAGCTCATAATACATAAATTGTACATAAGTACAATATATATAATGTGTACTTGTATTAATTTTCACTTACCTGGATCAACTAAAGCTTTATTAAATATTTCTTTAAGTTTTCTACTCTTCACGTTCCTGCCTTGTGCAAGATTACGATACATCTCATAGCCTATTATCATCACACCTCCTTCATCTTGCCAACGCTGGAGCATATAGCTTCTCTCTTGAGGGCGTTTCACAGTTGCTAGTTCACAGACCTTTCAAAGGAGGAAAAATATGCCTGAATTTCATTTAAAAAACCGAAATACCGGTGTAACTTTTAAATACCCAAGGTGTATTAATGCAAGTAGATTTTTCACATACTTAAACTGCATTCCTTAGCCTATATTTTGAGTGGTGGAGCTTCCTAATTATGTAAACCGTTCGGTTATTTCATTTTTAAGAAGACTTTTTAAGCCTTATACCTCTAGTTTTTCGTCATCTTCTAAACCTTCTTGCCATTTTTCAAACTCATTCAACCAGTTCAAGGCAGTGTTCAGCGGACACACTACCAGAGCCGTCCGAAAATCCAGCTTGTCACACAGCAAGACTGTGTGTAGAAAACTTACTACCTGCAAGAGGAAAAAACAGACAAAAAACGCCAAATAAACCACTGAATATTAAACACTAGGAAAGAAAGATACAAGTATATATTCACATATAGAACTTACCAATAAAAGTCTTGTTCAAAACCATTCTTTTTCTGTTTGTTAAACAACTCGCTGCTTAAAATTTAATACACATGTATTTTGAAGTCATACACTTATTGCTCTGTGTCACATGGCTGCATACGTCCTTCTCATACTGAGATACACATGCAGTTTTGAATTGCACCAGATAGCTGAACGATTTCAAACATAAGGAAGCCTCCCTTGACATTTCACCAATCCTTTTCATAATCTCAAAATTTCTATTAGGTCATTTTTAAGTTTTCTCCCAATACTCGCCCCAAACATTAAATAAGATCACCTCCATGGACTTCATAAACGTATCAAGTTTCTTGAAAGTGAACTTCAGTCTTAAATCAATGTTTTTTCATCGTATTGGCAAATTCTCTGAAAAGAGCTCTGAAGCAGGTTATTGAAATGCTTTCCAAGTACTCCCCCCACAGCCAGACTGGCTATATGTTGCAGATGGGAACACCTCCTTGAGGCCTGGGAAAAAAACTTAAATCTTTTGATGTCACTCAGTGTTTCTGCTGGGCCGCCTGTTTTTGAGCGGTAGCAAATAAATATAGGACTAAAGGTAACCTGACAAAACCTGGGAGCTGAAGAGTCAGTGATCCCACGGCAGCTCCAGCTCTCACACTAGACTTTTAACGCTGAAGACTGCACTCTCATCCACATAACCGTACAACATCCAGAAAGCTCTTTTCAGATCAAATCTTGGTATCTGGCAACTCTGATTTAATACATTGTTCAAAGTAATTTCAAACCGCATGACTATGCTGGGAGCACTGGGCAACAAACTGGTTTTAGATGCTGCAATACGAAATGAGTTACTAGTGGTTCTGTGATCAGGACAAAAGCATCTCATGTTCAGATGCAAAAAGTACCCACGAAGACTAATCACAAAAGCCCTATGTCCTGGACAAGTCCCTAATTGCCTTCTTTCCCTGATACTTTTCCCACATTCTTCCCTGTAGTCTGCAAAGTCTGCTAAAACTTACTGCTAATTTAGCTCTTTTAAGAGTGAAATCACAGACGGCATTACAGAGCACAGTAGAAGGACTGGCAAATGACCACATAAGGCAAAAACCAACTACCTAAGCTACAAACGTTGGCCATAAAAATACTTGACATAAATTTGTAACAATGGCTTTCTCTGATTATCAAGAAGTTACAGCCAACATGCATGTCATGAACGCATGTGGATCACATACAAAAATACCTTCTGCTGTGAAATATTTCATCAAACTAAAGTATGCAGTACATTAAGCAGAAGCGTACAAAGTCACCTAGACTGCACTGCTACGTTAAAGCACAACAGTTTTGCAAAACATTGCAAATCTCCAGTAAAAGATGTAATTAACTCCTGAACCGTAACACCTAAGCTAGAATTACGCATGCAAAAAATATACTCTTCAAAGGTCATTTTCAAAGTATGTATGAAAGTCCTCTTCTACAAGATTGTAGATTGTCAAAATACGGTGTGCCACCCCAACTTCCATAAACAAAAGCAAAGCTATACACAGTGCAGCTGGAGTTCTTAAAAACATACTGTCCAGATGCTGTGCACCCCAACCAACCAAGACTGCAGCTTGCTTTACCTCCACAGTACACACAGTGAATGATCACAGTCCCTCTGATCATCTACAGCTCTGTGTTACTCAAAAAAAAACCCCACAACCCCACAAAAACCTCCAAACAAAAAAAAACCAGACACCAAATCCAAGCTTCCCTTGATTCTCTTGAGCCTGTTCTTTGCAGGGGATCTAAAGAACCCGAAGACGTTACGCCAGCCTAAGCGCTCCATGACCATACCCTGCAATTCACAGGTGAAGAAAGACGATTCTTAGGATCAGAAAGTCCTAAATAAAACTTGTCTGAATCAGGTCAGAGGAGAGCAGGATTAGGTATTTCGCATGTAAGTTCCCTTTCTGAAGATTCCTGGGTAGCAATGGTTTAGAGGGAAGACACAAGAATAAGGAAGCCATCTGACCCAGTAAGGCATAGCTAACGCTAGCAAAGAATAACAGATACCTCCTGCTAGATTCTCTCTGAAGATCTTCTCTTGGAGCACATGTCAAATCTCTAAAAATAGTAATGAAAGACTTCAAGCCAAGCCAAGTCTGCTCTCTATCTGTATAGATACATCTGCTCTACCTGTACAGGTGTGCTGACTATGCCAAACACCAACTTGTGTGTTGGCAAGGCAGATGTGACCACTACAAAGTTACACACTACAGAGGTACCTCATTCCAAACATACAGGTGTCAAAGACCAACTGCTTGTCAACGGGATCTTACAGCATCTTCTTTGCTAAATGACTAGCAAGGTCGTAAAGCTGGCTCTATGTCACTGTGTCGTGGTTTAGGCCAAATTGGCTACTGGGGACCTAGGGGACCCCAGATAGGACCGACAGATGCTCCCCTCTACCCCTCTTCAGAGAGAGAGGTAGAGGAGGAAAAAGAGACTTATGAGTTTAGAAAGAACTAAACTACTTTAATGAAATATTAATAATAAAATAAAAAGAAATAATGAAAAATATATACAAAACCGTATCAAGCTCCCGAGATGNTACAGAGGTACCTCATTCCAAACATACAGGTGTCAAAGACCAACTGCTTGTCAACGGGATCTTACAGCATCTTCTTTGCTAAGTGACTAGCAAGGTCATAAAGCTGGCTCTTGTCGCTGGCACACTATGAGTCTAGCTATGGCACAAAAATGTTGAGACATCTTTCACAGAGCTTGGAATTCCAGGACGTTGAGATACTGACCTCTCTACGCATGAACAGATCTTGAGCCTTCAGGCCAGGTGATAGGGCTTCCCAATCCAATGGGGAAGCTTCTACCACAACAGACCAAGATGGAAGAGGATGGTGAAATGGCATTTCCTCACAGACGCTTTGAGGATCCCATCCTCACTGTAGGAAGAAAATAACCTCTTTGAGAACCATCATCACCACGCTAAAGAGACTGCACTCCAGGGAATGAGAAAAGTGCATCCATATTTGGAGCTTGTGAAGAAAGAATTTAGAATGAAGTGTTGCGCAGTGCTGGCTGCTAATGTGATCTAAGCTTGCCGGTCACAAACTCACCAGTGCACTAAGCAGATCTCCTGGCAAGTGACCTTATAGCTAAGAACAGCTCCTGGCACAGGAAGACCCCGACTGATCCCAAGTTGAAATCAGTTCTAATCAATTCCAGTGTCTGCAGAAGCTGCAAGTTAAGATTTATAATGATCCAGCTCGAGCCAGAGATCAAAAAAATTCACAGCAATTCATTTCACTAGCCAGTTCTCCTGATAAAGATATGGGAATCTCTCCCTCCTCCAGAAAAGAGGAAACATAGCATCAATGAAGGTCAACGACAGGGAGACCGAAGTGGCTCTGCTTTTCCAAGGGCCTTTTCAAGCACAGATAAGGTTGTTACTGTCCTTTCTTCTTCAGCGTTCTCAAAAATTTCCATTTATCTTTCCCAGAATCAGAGGGAAAGGTTCTTCTGTCAAATGATCGATACTTGGAAACAAGCAAACACAGAAGGAATTCAACACTCCCGACTACCCTGAAAAGGTCCTAGCATGAATACTGAGATGCAGGGAATTCAAGAAAACCAGTTTTGATCTTTTACCTCTTGCAGGTCAAGGGCATAAGCTTCTCCCAAGGCCTGCAATGATTACAAGAGGCCCAACAAAAAGAGTTTGCTGCACTGTTTTACAGCCACTGCTTGGGTGATCGGTTTCGGAAGAAACATTTTAAGATAGGGATTGAGCTTCAGATTTTAAAGACTAATAGAAATGGTAAGTTGTTTGCTGTGCAACTTCTAACATGGCAGAACAGCCACTTGTATCAGACCAAAGAAATAGGGAAATGTTTTTTTTTTTTTAAGAAATATTACAATATTCTGTTTTAAAGATTTTTACAAAGCAGTCTTCAGCAGTGTAAAGGAGAAGGAACATGCGCTGAAGTGACAATGAAGGCTTGAACCTGAAGATCTCAGGAAGCAAAGAATCGTAAAGGCAAAGAAAAGAAATAAAGAAGTGAAAAAGGGGTTGAAAGTATGCCCTATAGTTAACTGCCAAGGCAATGAAAGATTCTGGTCTTAATTGTCTGTGATGCACAACGACCCAAAAATATGAATGTCCATATGGACAATTACTGAAATAGGAAACAAATGTCCCCTGTCCCTCATCCCAGAAGAGTCTGAATTGTAGCAAAACATTGTTTATATTAAAACACAAAGCACCTGACTTTAGACACTAAAAGTCTGGCATAAAAACCAAAACCAAACCAAAACCCCTGATAAACCTCTACTTTATCAGTGTGACAAATAAACCAAAAAACCACTGAGGAAAATAAATAATTTAAGGAGCAACACATGAACGAGGAAGACAGTAAAAACCACAATCTGTTTAAGATTATTAAACTGCCTTAGAAACACAGGTTCCAAAAGCCCGTCTCCTACTAGCTCTATTTTCTTGTTCTGAATTGCAAGGGAGCTACACATCACTGAGAATTAAATACGACCTTTTCACACGAATATCAATGATTATCTAATCTAATTTTAGATATTTTAAAAGCAGAGAAAGCACAAGCGTGTATCAGAACTTTCGCAGATGTATACTACGAAACACAACTTCTTTCTCAAGACCTCTTTACCAAACATTTTCCTCCAGCAACCCTCAGTGAGCCACTGCCTAGGAAACAGTTCTACTATGTTCTGAAAGTCATTAAAATTGGCTTTTGCTGGATCAGCTTTTGAGAGCAAGCTACAGACCAGAAAACAAGACGACTTTTGTTTCTTACCTGTAACGTTTTCCCCAGACCCATACAGTGAGCGAGAATGCATCCAGAACCAGGAGATGTCTTTGTTTTTTTTACAGATTCACAACAGCAATCCCACATGAACTGAACACCTGAAGAAAATGATTGAAAATTTTCTTATTAAACATTCATTTTATTGAAGTTCACCTGATAAGAGATAAGTGTGATCGCTGTTAAGATCATGGTAACTCTTAGAAAAGCAGTGCTTAGGATAATTATTGATTTATTTCTGTCCAATGGACTGTATGCGGGATGATCTTTTGTCTTGAACTTAATTACATTCACAGTTTTCACTGAAGATGTGGCAACTGGGTTAGAAAATATTACTGTGCAGAATGCAGATGACTGCGATCTTGGGGACAGGAAGAAAAGATGAGACAGAACAAAAAGCAGCAAGGACTTCATGAAAAGAGTAAAATGATCTTGGTAAACTAGCAAAATTATCTGAAACCAACTAGAAGAAATTCTGCCGTGACAGATCAGATGTGAAGTCCTATGTTTAAAGAGGAAAAAAAAATCAAGCAAGAACTGTGACAGCTGAAAAAGGCAAGGAAATATACGCTACGTAATAAAACACATTAACAACATGAGGGTCTGCTGGGTGATTTTTTTGTTCTTTGCAATATATTTATTGGGGAGTTGTATTCTACTATGCTTTACTCAGCACAGATGAGGCTTCAACTTGACTGCCGTGACTGGTTCAGCGCACCTCCCTTTAAGAGCTGAAGCAAGTCCAGAAGTTTCTTACTAAAATGGAAAGGTTGTAAATTATGAACTTTGAGGAAAACTTTAAATAACAGAACGAGCTGTGAAGAAAATTATGATTGGTTATTGTCCCTTTTCTCCTTCACTAGAGACAGAACACAGAAAGAAGCTGGCTTGATTTGCAATCATGTCAGGTATCAGAAAAAAAAAAAATCTGTTGAGAAAGCCAGGAAAATACTAGGAGATTTTAAAATCTTCACTGAAAACTGTACAAAGTGAATATACTAATTCCTCAATAGAATGGGTAAACTTATATTTGATTCTGCCTCAGTGTGGAGAATTAGATGACTCTGAGGATCCTTCCAACTTTACATTTCTAAGGTTCTTTGCTTGTAAAATAGAACTATGTATTGCTGATCTCATTTACTTTTGTTCAGATGTCCCAAAAATAAAGCAAAAATAAAGCATTAAACCTGACACTCTGGCATTTGCCTGCCAAGGAGTTTTTCTTCTGATTCTAATTCAGGTTGCATAAGGTGCTGTGCCAGTGGAGGGGAAAAAAAAAATAAAATTCTCCTTCCTTACCATCTACTTGGTGCGGTTTCAGTCTGGTAACGATACTCCTGTGAACCTGCACTAATGGTTCTTTGGTTTCTTCGTCTTCATCTAAAACCAGCTTAGTTGTAATGGGACATTTCAGAGGTGAAGCATCTTCTATCTCTATCACCTATAAGCAGAAACGGGGCACCACAGGAATGCTTCACACGTGAATAATACCAAGCATTTGACAGACACAAGCTTTAGCAAAATTGGAAGTCATAACTTATTTACTAAATAGAAACCTTAAATTCTTTACTATGCATCACAACGTACTTTGGGGGAGTGCTTTCCCCATGGAAAGTAAAGCAGCAGGCAATTGAAACAGCTTTCTAAAGATCTCAGTAGTCTCAAATAAATAAATGAAACTTACCAATGTTAACCTGCAGGAAACTACAAATAGAACTTGTGGCTTACAAGGCTACATATAAGTACTTTTAAAATTACTTATCAAATTAAACTGAGGTAGAAATATGTCATCTTAAACATCAACAATTCAACTTCCCAGCATTTTGCAAAGGAAACAGAACATACCTCTCTCAATTTCTCTCTCTCCCGTTCTCTTTCTGCTATACGTTTTCTTCTTTCTTCTTCTTCTTTAAGTGCATTTTGTGTTTCTGTTCTAAGCTTATCATCTTTAATAATCTTCCTTATTTTCTTCCTGCCTTTTCCAGGAGATTTTGAATCATCGTTGTCCTCATCCTCAGAATTACTCTATTACAAATGAAACAAATTTTAAGTATTAGCAAGAAAATTACAGCACAGAGCATCAAGTCCTTCATTTTTAGATAAGCTATCCAAAATTTTTATATACACAGGTGGAGTTTAGCTCATAAGGAAAAATAAACTTTTTTAAAAATCAAGTTAGCCAGCATGACAAAAGAAGTGCCCCATTAACTATAATGTATTCTGAGACATTAAAGGTAAGTCCAGTTATGCAAAGGCAGTACTGAAGGTACTTTTATCATTTGATAGTAACTAATGCCTATTAATAAAGAATTGTTTTTCTGTTCTAATGGTGCTAGATCAGATCAGCTATCGCCTACTCCACCATAGGAAAAGAAACCATAATACTAGCAAAGCCTTAATCTACTATTTGCGTCATGTTCTACATTGAGTTTAAAAATTTCCTTTACTGAAAAGATATCATGCATCTTTATCAAGATCTAGACAGCAAATGGTTTTAGTTAAACACAATGTTGTTTCTCCATAATGGTGCCATTTTACAAATTTTAGCACTGAATTAACATTGAGAAAAATTTTAATTTTTTACTGTACTTTGTACAGAGCTGTTTGAGATACCAAAGTCCCTAAGCAGTTGGCAGAAGAGACAGGAACTCCTTTTCCCATTTATTAACTCAAAACACAATATAGTACCTTATTGTTGTTCTCACTTGAAGAATCCTCTTGAACCTTTATACGCCTTCGTTTCTTTTTCTGTTTGTAACTACGCTGGTTTTCTTCTGCCTCAGCTTTCTTGGCAGACCTATAAAGAAGAAAAAAAGACAGCATTACTGATTAACAATAATAATTCATTGCCTCACTGAAAAACAGTGATTAAAAAAGTACATGAACTACATTGCTAATTAATAGAATATATGCCCCTTTTATGCAATCAGGGGTCTACTTCCAAATTCCTTCCTCCCCCTCAACCCACTGGACACACATAGCAACAGTCTATTCCAGACAACCCTGACGAATTGCAGAATTGTTAAGTATTAGTTTTCTACTGCAATCCACCATTCCTCAACTGACATTGACATATTTGGCATAAAAATACTCATTTTTTGTTAATCTTTTTTTGTACTGGCTCATCAAATTGCTGTGTACCACATACTGTGGTACAAATTCAAATTCTCACATTTGCTGTGAAGTTAATTAGCGGATACAAAATTATAGACAAGTCTCAGAAAAGGTTTTAAGGACTGATACAAAGTCTTCAACTTCTACCATCTCACTGCCTAGAATGCACTATTAAAAACCAAAAACCAAACACAGGATAAACACAGTTAGGTTTTATTTATACCTTGTTCTTGGACGTTGGTCATCTTCAGACTCGCTGACTTCTTCACTAACTGCAGACTCATGAAACTCGGAGTCATTTGAATCATCGCTGCTCACTTTAAAAATAAATTATGATTTCACGTTGAATATTACTGCAAAGTTAGCAACATTACACAACTTCTAATTATACAAGAAACTGTTTACGATCAACAAGCACTGTAAAAGTTCATTTCGGACAGTATGGGACCCATTAGACATTCCAATAAGAAGCAACAGGAATGTAAGTGGTACAGAGTGGAAAAGCTCAACACATAACACTGAGTCCTAATAGATGGCACATTATGCCACCAAGACTTGAGGTCTTTATGCAGAATACATCTAAGTATAGTTTACAAGCAAATGACAGAAAGCGTTATACCAGAAAGCGTCACATTTCAAAGACAGTGGGTGAGGAGGAGAGAACACAATGAGGAACAGTAGAGAACTTTAGAAAACAAAAGACGATTTTTAGTTAAACAGAAGCTTTTGTTGCAAATCTTTTACATGAATCATACTTCACAATTCGTGCAAACAACCCTTATTTACTAACAACACATGAAATCATATTGCTGCATTTACGGCTTGAGGTTTCTTCAGGTAATGCAAGTTTAAAACCGACTCAAAAGACAATTAAAAGTACACCTAACCTATCAGCATTAGGTAATACTTCCATAACTACTTTTAGGAGCTATCACTGGCATTTACAGGTAGTTAAGACCAGCATGCCATTTAGCACCCTTATAATTTCAGTTTGACCTTGAACACAGTGGAAAGCTTAACTGTTTTATGAACAACAAGGCATAAAACAAGGATATGCATATAGGGAAATGTATGTATATGTATTCCTGATGTATATAGGGAAATGCAATATTAATAACATAGGGCTGAAAAACAGCGAGCTGAAATAAAGTATATTGTTCTACTTGAGACTACCGAACTCAAAAGATGCTGAAGAATGCTGAGAATTAGTCTGGCTGCATCTTACTTGCACACTGCCACTGTAATTTACAATTCATTTTCTTGAAAGAAATGTTGTTGGTACAGTTATAATTCCATAAGGTAGGAAAAGCGCAAATATACATTCAGATAAAAATGAGCGTTTTTCATGAAGGACAACGATAACAAATTGCATTGCATTTTTTAGCCTGGGGAACACTGTGACAGAGGGCTGGCATTAGTGCAACCCTGAGAAGAGGAAAGTACTGCGCACCCTTACTACCACTGGCCGTGAAACACTATCAACACCCACAGGGACCAAGGGGGCAGTAAGCACTTATCAGTCCTATCGCTCTCCTCCTCTGCACAAAATGATGAAGTGCAAGGGGCTGACAGGTCCTTTGTTCTTGCGTGCAACAACGAAAATGAAAAACCCAAGTCAAGCCTCATTTCACAGTGCCATCTGGTGTCCAGCTAAAGCTTGCAACATTTAAATCCCCGGGTGGAGAAATTTCTGCTGCACAAGGGCCAACTAACAGTCCAAGTCAAAGATGGAAATTGCATAAAGGACAAGATCGACTTTCACAAATTGGACATACTGGGCTTGCCTCTGTTATTTAAGATGAATATTCTAAGACTCAACAAGATTAATCCAATGCAGAGGATACAGTAAGTGGAGAGAGTTGCAACTGTATTCAACATTTTAAATTAAACTATTTATCAAACGCAGGTAAGAAAATTCTGGATTTAATACACAAGGAAATTTATAGAGATTTTGAAATAACATAGTTTCAGATCTCCACTCCAACATGCTTTGGACTTAATTTTATAGCAGCAAGTGACAAAAAACGTTTGGATTATGTACCTTTCCTTCTGTTTCTGCGCTTGCCTTCTTTTTTGTCTTTCCGTTTCACCTTTTTTTCTTCACCAGATTCTCCATCACTCACTGTCAGCTTGTGCCTCAGCAGCCTGTGTCTGTATCTGGGCTTCTTTGATTCCTCTTCCTCTGAGTCCGATTCAGAATTATCTTCCTTTTCATTCTCTTCTGTCAGAGATAAGAGGCAGTACAACATGCACACCGGTCATTTTTTAAGAATTAAAATCTGAATTAATTTAGGCTAAATTCTGTGCTTTTCCATTATAGCGTTGGTTCCCTCAAATTTTAGGTATTCCACACTGCCTGAACACTTGGAACGTCTGTTCCAATGACTGCATATGTTCGTCAAATCTCTCCCGTGCATTTGCACGTCTTACTGTTCTGTAGAGATTATTCCTCACAAATCCCTAGGACTTCCGAATTGGCTACAAAAAGCAGACTATTAACAAAAAAATGCACTTACAGAACAGTAAAAGAGATGATAATCCTCAAGATCATGTACACTGGCCTCTATTTGCAAACTACCTATCAACATCAATGACATTTTTTTGTTGAAAACTGAAGAAACTTTAATAATTATAATTTTCCCAAGTGACCTTTGAAATTATGACAGGCACTACAGCACCACTTTTTCCCAGATGCTTTTTGGTGCTCACCATCATCTGCCGTGTTTTCATTTTGCTTTCCGGTTTTCTTTTTCCCTTCATCCGATTCATCATCTGAAGATGCATCCTCATCAGAGGAAAGATTGGCTTTGATTTCTTCTAAAAGCATTTTCTTGGCAATTCTTTGAAGTAAAACAGAAAAAACTATTTATTCCATTGTTCAAGTAAATCTGTGAACGTCAAGTGTAATCCTATACCATTCAAAAAAGGGTTGAAAGCTGAACAAAAAAAAGACATGATGAAAAGTCATTGTGGTAAGACAGGATATATCAGCAAAAATCTCTCATGTTAAACATAACGTGCTAACTTGCTTTTAAGAAAGCAAATCTCTATAATGCTTCTTAAAAAAGAAGTTTCATGCTTTACGGCAAGACTGGAGACAGCTACAAAACGTACAAACTTAAACATTTCATTTCATTAATGGTCTATTTGGATGGACTCTGGTCAGTTCTGGGATAGGCGCCTCTACGAACTAATGGTAACAAGAACATGAAGATGCTGCAGCCCAAATCCTAATACTTAAATCATTCCCCCCGAAAATGGTTATCGTGCTTACTTGATTTAAATCAATGAGACTGATTCCTGAGGCACTGATCTACGTGACTAGTGTATACGTAAACAGTAATAGTTTTAAAAACAGTGTATCACTTAATGCGTATTTTAAAGAAGGAGAAAAAAAATTATTGCAAACGTATTAACTCCCAGGTTAAAAAAATAAAAAAAGAATGTATTACCCTACCTCTACATAGCTTGCCTTCAACGGTGTTACCGTTCTAACTGCCTGGGCCCCCACCCTACTGCAAAAGAGATGCTGTAGTAGTTGAAGCAACTCATGATGTCTCAATTGAACTGATATTAAGTGCCTCAGGAAAAAGACCCACTCTGAATCCCTCGTATAACTACAAGCACTTGCCTTACAGCAACTATAGCAAAAAAATGTGTATGTGTATACACACACACACACACACACACAAAAGTTTCATCAAACGTTACGGGACTGGAACTTCAAAGAAAAATTACGATTTTATTTCCTGTTCCCCAAACTGTTCGCTCAGCTCCTCACCGCTTCATTTCAGCACAAGAATGTTTTCAGCTAACAGACAAGAAGTTACCATGGAGAAGCGATTTCTTTACATGCTCTTCAAACATACAAAAAAATCTTATATGAATCTATCCAAGGCAAAATATAAAATGGTAAGAGAAAAGCATAGGAAAATAGTGGACTTATCTGAGAACTTGTACTTCCAGGGGAAAAAAATCCTGAAAGAATGAAACTAGGCCTTCCTCATATAAATATCAGAAATATTATAGTTTTCATTCCATGGTCGTCAATTTAAAATGAATTTTTTCTTTCTAGGTCAAATCTGGTCTCTCTTGCCTTTCAGGAGAACTAATGGATACTGTATGCACATAGTTCAGAACAGAAAGCTTTCATACCAGTCAAAATAATAGTCAAACCCCATGAAACTGAACCACAATCTAGGCTTCACCTGGAAATGGCAAAGAAACAGTGATCTCCTGAGTACAGCTTCTTATACATCAGAAAATTGTTACTTTTATGTAGCACTATAGAACGGGTTTTAAAGAATCTGTATTTCATTTTTCAGAATGTAACATGTCCCTAAAACAAAGGAACTTTTCAAAGGGAATTTTCCCACAGTATCTTTCTCAACGCTTCATAGAATATTTTCTAGTTTTTGAGTGGTAGTATATTTTCCAAAAAGACTCTAACACTAACGTATATTCAGTTATAATTAAAAGATGGAAGTTACGTGGTTTAGTAAATATTTAAGATTGCTCCGTGAGTCAATGACTATCCATCAGCATCCAAAACAACCCCCTCTTTTGAGAAATGGCTTGCGAAGAAATAGCTGTTTAAAACTTTAAAATGCAGTACTCGTGGCAATTCTATATATATCAACAGGTCACGGTGTGCACCCAAAGAAAACTTATACTAAGTCCATAAATAAGTAACATCCTCTTCCAAATGATTTTGCGTTAGGTCCTTGCAGAGGATTTAGAAAATGGACTTAGTTTTTTTGTGTTGTTGTTTCGTGGTTTTTTTTTTTAAACCCGCCACGTCATGTATAACAGCAACAAGAATAAATAGCTCCTTATACAAGAAATTAAGGCCATCTCTTAATGGTCAGAAGAACTTTGTCTTCAAAAATGAAACTGCTTGGAATATCTCAGGTTGGTGTCTCTTTAAAAGCTTTTAACATGAATTATTAACCTTGAATCCTACTGCAGGAAATGTAGACAACAGCAGTTTGGCTACTTTTCTTCTTTAAAAAAATAACAGTATCATCACCAAAGTTTTGCTTTGGAAGAGGAAAAAAAGTAGAAACACTAAAAAGAACTGCAAAATTTTAAAACTCAATCCCGAGCGTACTGCCTCATAATACTGCCTTTGACTTTTTTTGGATTGTCCTCAATTGCATTAGCAAAGTTAACACAACTTGTACATGGATAACAATACTTACCTTTCAGACAAGCCACCTTTAAAAATTTATTTACGTATTTTTAAACAAAGGTTGACGTTGGTTCTTAACTAAAGAAGACACATATTTTTGTTTTTTCTTTTAGGAAATATTTTTAAGGGGGGAGAGAGGGAAAACCAGCAAATGTACCATTCACATAAAAATACCATGCACAAAATCTACTATGCATAAACAGAAGATGCTGTTATTTTCCTACTTATCATCATCATAACCACCAACCAGATTGGGAAAACTTACTGGTTTCTAATCAACTATTTATAATAATATTGATTAATAAGCTATTGCTTTTATACTCCAAGACAGAAAATGACACATTTTTTAGCTAGCATAAAGATTCAACCACTTGGAATCAAACTGAGACAGAACTGTTTGTTCAGTGAAGAAAGCTACATTCTCTTCAAGGCGTTCCACTGGTATCATGTTAGGCTAAAAATGTAAGACACTGTTGAAATGTTCAGAATTAAAAAGATTCCTATTTTTAATGTAACTACATATCTGATAGGAATTAAAAGCATAAGCAATATCAGAACCCACCAGATTAAGCCTTGTAAATGCATCTGACAACTGACTGATGTAACAAATGGCTTATATGAATTAGAATAAATTAAGTACTGGACTCTTGAAACTGGTTTTAAATTAAATTAAATGTGGCTCAGGATATCACATTTCCATTTTAAGATACAAACCCATTTAAAGTGACCAGGTTTCTAAGCTAAGAAACTTCATACGCTAGCTTCACCACTTTAATATTTGCATTAACATCAAACTGCAAGTACCGAGAAAAAGAAGCTATGATCGTGTGAAAACTCCCTCACATTCTTCCAGAGAAACCCATGAAAATCAAAAGATACCGTAATATTTACTCAGGTCAAGGACACAAAATATATTCCTGGCCAACCAGATGTAATAACTGAAGACTCTAAACAAATCTAATTAAGAAGCACAGAGTATGACCCCCAGCACAGGACTGCAGGTAGTAGGAGAAAAAACCCCAAACAAACAGCCCCTGCATTTCATTCACTTCTGCCACTGTGCTGCTGTGACCTTGAGCATGTCACATTGCCTAACCCCGCTCCATCTTATCTAAACACATTGTGAGATTTGTATAAAGGACATTTTCTCAACACGTACTTATACAGCGCCTTACGGAACGGGACTGTAGTCTCAACCAGGACATATAAAACCAACTCTAGAATAAAATATCAGTATATATGTATAATTTTATACGAGGATTTAAATATATCTCACCTTTGTATGAGAGACACCAACAACATACATTTATCAATAAAGAATTGCTTAGTATGTATTTTTTAACTTATGCTGAAAGAACATTTTTAAAACGAGATAGGCAAACTGGAAGTTACCCCTGGGTTGCTTAGTCATCCAGTAGGACTACTTTAAATTATCCTTCAGACATTGCAGCAAAAGGAATAGTAGGTGCAGCCTCTCATGACGTGGAGTCGAGTCCACATGATAATTTGCACCATTCTTGTTCATTAATTTTAGACTGCCAATACGATGGACTCATTTATAGATTGTCAAAAATCTTGGTGAGACAATTCTACCACTGTAAAAATAATTTTTCTTATTTAAAAGTCATTAATTTTAAATATTAGATAATTATCACAATGTATTATTACCAATTAGATTATATCAACTCACACGTAGTGTTCATAAATACCTACTAATTATATGTAGAAATAAGGTTGCCCAAAACAAGCCTTTGGGGGGGGGGGAGGAAGGACATTTTTATGTGGCTACTAAAAGCCACCATCCTTTCAGCTAGAGCACTACTGAATTAAACGGGCCTTTGGTAGATTACTAAAAAACTTAGAACCATTTAAAATCTATTATGAGAGACGAATATTTGCATGAAATGTCATACATGTTTAAAAAAAAATTGTAAAAACTGCCAAACACCTCGTTCTAAATACTGTGCTGTCTTTGCTGAAACAGTCCGATTTTCAAGCTGTCAGAGTTGTATTAAATTAAATGCTTGGACAAGAAAAACGTTTTTCAAAAATTTATTGCAACCATCAAATACTTAAAGGCATTCTGCATTAAATACACTATTGACTTCTTAATAAACAAAACTACTGCAAACATATTAAACAGTACCATTTAAAAGATCAGAAGGACCAATAATAGATAATTACACAACATAAGATGAAAGAATACAGCACTATATGTCGTATGATGACCCAATTGGATATTGCATTTTGGCAAAGATGATTTCAAGACTATTAATATTCATGTCATGCACATCCAACGGTATGCAAATAACAGAACATCTAAACTAGAGACTTGCAAACACGAGAGTTCCCACACTACAAATACCCGGTAGGTACTACGTACCCTCTTTGGCCTGGAAGAAAATAGGCAACTTATCTGAATAGTAGGTAAACTATTTAAACACTTTGTGTTGAGTAAACAGAAGAACAAGCTTTTAACTTCTTGAAATTTGTTCCATCTTTTTACATTTTATATATCCGATTTTGGTGCCAAGTACAACGCGTGATGAATGTAAAATTAGACTGCAGTTACCAGTTAACATGTCTGAAGGTCGACAAAACTGTTTATTGACAAAATACCTCCCCATCTCATAAATATATATTCAAAATATTCCCTAAATAAAAACTTCAACAAAGATTCAGCTTAAAAACAAAGTACAGAAACTGATTTTTAAACCCCAAATTCATATTACTGATTTGTTTGTTATCAACTGGGTTAACTCATTTCCCAATATAGCTCTTAAACTAATAATTAAGATCTGTCAGTAGATTTGTATGGTAAACACTGAACTTTGACAAAAGTGCATTGGCTTAGTTATCAATCAGAAATACTTATGAAACAAACGAAAAAGAAGGAAAAAAAATCAAAACAGGACTGAAATTAAAGCATCATTTTAAAAAAAGTCTTGTATTACCAATGTTTACGTGTTCTGCTTATGACCCTGTGCTGTCAAGTCCCTAAAGAGCATCTTTCTTTAAAAGCTAAATTATTCGATTAAATTTGATGACTCTCAAAACAAGCAAGAACTACATCAGCAGCAACATTTTGATGCCAAACTGAGGTCCGTAAAGGATATAAAACAGTGTTTTAAAATTTACTTCAGCCACAGATCAAAACACAACTCTGTGAATCACAGATACTGTATTCTAAACTAGTAAGGCTCAGAAGCAGAAAAAGATGCCATCAGCAACTATGCAAAGCTACGAAGCTGGTCCCATACATGCTACATGGCAGAAAAAAATCAGTTTCTGAAATACTGTATAAAAATGTGTTGAACAACTCTTTAGCCTAACTACAATAACTTCCGAAAAGAAACTGTGGCTCATAATTGAGCAATACTTCATGTTCTGCATTCACTCATTAGGAAATGAAGCTTTTACATTTTCTAGCCAGGCTACTTTTGATAACTACAATGGTACTGGTAAAATATGACGTCTTAACTAACTATATCTTACAGAGATTCATTTTTATTGAACTTGAAATTGAAGCAATACATATAAGCCACAATTCTGAAAATACCTATGCAAAGATTTAAAATTTATATATATAATTATCTCTCTGATTCCAGTTAAGCCTATGCACAGTGCTTGTAGAATCAGGGCCTTAACTATCACATTAGTCACTTCAGGTATTCTGAAGTGGATTAAAACTCAGTTTAATTAACAGCTGAAAACATCTAATACTGTTTTCTCCACATCTGTGTTTTCTCTTTATTGAGAAAAGGTGTTTCAATTAAAAAAAGCAAATTGTGTAACAGTAATAACCAAGTTTGATCGGAAAATATTTTAGCATTGCATATTGCACAGATGCAAATTTTTACCTTCTATTCACGTAACTAGCTGAAATTCACATTTATCAGAAGTAGGTTTTTACCTTCCTGAATGAGATACTTGTCACAAATCTCACGCTTTCAATGGGAACAGAAAATGGACAGTGCTGCAGTGCATTTATAACACACCCTATGCAAGGTGTGTTAGCTAACTAAATACTTTCTTTGCTTTTCTGGATTTTGGCCTCTGTTTTCTGGCCCCTTGTTCAAACTTGCAGGAAGCCCGTGAGCGAGTCTTTACAAGGCAGGCAGTCGTGGTTTTTACAACCTGCTTGCTCTTCCGTTGTGCCGGTTTGCGCCCACGCCTAGGGTGTGTTATAATCTTTTTTAAGTCCTTACGGATGGTATCATACCTATTCTCAGGATCGTCATCATCATCATCTTCCTCCTCCTCCATTGGAACAGTCCTTGATTTAGTCTCTCCCTCATCTCCTGGGGGAGGAAGGGGAAACAAAAAACCAGAAAACATGAACGCTTAAGACATGTAAAATCAGCAATAAACAACACAGCACATGAACTATTGTCTCTACCAAGAATCCCCACGTAAAAATAGCTTGGTAACACCACCACTACTAAATAAAAAAGACAGTTACCTATCCTAATATAAAAGAATAATTATTTTTATTAATAAAAGTATCTAGCAGCACTTTTATCCACGTTATGCTTGCTACTACACGTAACTTGCAGTTCTTTCCTTATTACATACTGTGAAATTTGGATTTTTACACCAAAACATACAGAGACTGAATACTCCACCTAGGATTCAGAAATTAAGTTTCCTAAGTTATTAGCTCCATTTCAAATACTCCACTACTGAATTTGTGCGAATTGAAAAGCAGGCCCCAACAAATACATCACAGAATCGCTTACCAAACTTATGAGCTACCCTGCTGCCATTAAGAAGTACTTGAGAACAATAATCCTGCCTATTTTTGTTTTCACAGTATCAAAATACAACGCACGTACATTTGTTGTGTATGTGTGAAGACATGTTTTGCAAACTACACGTGCTATCCTTACTGCAAGTATCAAAACTCAGCTGCACCACATGGATGCTGCCTCATATGCAAAGCACATCAAAACCAACAGCATGGGACACGTAGCGAAAAGAATAGCACAGTATGATACCCGCCTTTAAAGCTCCTCTGCACTCTCCTGGTTGAACTGAGAGGAACTCTGATTATTTCTAGCATACTCCCAGGCCCTTCCCCTTTCTTTTCTCTTGTTCTTCTGACTCGCGTATAAGTCAGTCAAATCTGCTAGTTAATAAAATTAAGCTTAGGAAGAGACCTCAAAACCCTAATGACCTGAGATCCCCTCATTCATAATTTCTACTTCCGTTTTCTACCTGCGGGGAGTGGACTAAAACCAGGCTGTGAGACGATTGCTCCAAGTTGGTTCAACGTACGCTTGTCCTGGAATTACCACTGGCCAGATGTCTTACAGGACTATTTAAGACATGATCACACGAAGTCCATCACTCTTGGTGATTAGGTGATTAGAAGACAGCAATTAAGACTCACCGCTTTTAGTATTCTCTCTCCAGGCTAAGCCAACCCACTTCTCCCAGTCTAACTCTACTGTCCATCATCCCACATCACCATCGCATTTTTCCAATTTGTACACTGTTAGCTGTCTCTCCCATCCAACAACTATCCAGTCTTTCCACTTGTGACTTGCAAATAAAACAATCACTGCCACTGCCTCAGACACCTTTTGATTCATTACAACCAACTTTTTCCTCCTGGGCCTTTTCAACGCCAAGTCTATGAACACAGACTGTACATGAGCAATTTTATTTTAAAGCATTTTTCTGTGATGGCCCAGTGCTGCTGAGAATTGCTGCATGTGGGTTACTGTCACTGCGTATCATCAGTTGTCTCTGGGGAGTGTTTTAACAGCCGTGGGAAGACGCTAGTCCATTAGTATGCAAACTATTCATTATTTGCAATGTCCCCCAGCAGTGGCATCACTGAGGAAATCACTGTCTTGGCAGTGATCAAGGAAAAGCCCTAAAAGTCCCAGTATTACATGCACAGAGATGCAACTAAACTTATTTCATCAGAGGACCTTGAAAAACAAACATTACAGGGCTGTATAATATGCAGAATAATAAACTTATTTTCCAACTGTTACTCTACAATGATGCAAAATACCATTAATCAAATTTTGGTTTCTTACAGGGCTCTAAATCCAAAGCAGCACAGCACCTATGAAAAGGAACCTTTGCACCTGCAAAGATTAGTAACTCTCCAGAAACTAAACTACAGGAAACCTTAGGGAATAAGTGGGTCAGCATCAAGTTGGTAGAACAAAGGAGGAACGCTATGTTTTGTTTGTGTTGGGGGGGTGGGTGTTGTTTGTTTTAGTTTTTTTTTCCAAAGAAATTACAAATAACAATCATCTCATTTTGCAGTCAGTGTCTGGGACAAGGGCTTTTCGGGAAAGCCAAAATGTCCCTTCTTCATAAACATATTGCTGTTTTGTTCATTTTTTGTTTAGTTGCAGCTTTGCAGACTACTGTATCTGAGCCAACAGTTATATTAAAGTCATGTACAAACAGTTCTATGAAACACCATTAGAAGCAAACAAATCGGAAACAATTTACCTGTCACAGCAAATAGATTTCATTTTTTCTAGTTGAAAGTTTATTTATTAAAAACACGTGTACTGTCTGTGTGATGTGAAAACTACCCTTCCTTTTTAAGTTCTTTAAAACCAAGTGTTCAAATTCAACAGTTCTGAATTTCTTTCTGATTTTGTAAAGATATAAGACACTGACGAAGTAGTTCTACCTCGGGAAGAAAAAGAATTATTACTATTAAACCTGCTATGAACCACCACAATAAGTGGTGACAGATTTCTGTTAAACACCACCAGCTGCTCTAAGCCTACACAGGTCTTGTGAGGCACAAAGATCATCTACTTGATTTTTAAAACGTATCCTACAATGCCACAAGTCTTCAGAGTCGTGTCTACTGCATAACCATGAGCTGACAGATTCGAGTTCACTAGATACCTACTGCTTAAAACTAGGTACTGCTAAACAGTACCTGGGCAGCCAAAAGAGAGGAACAGGCTTTTGAAAGCCGTGCTGCAAGGAAATCCCTGCTGGAATTTCAGACCAACGCTTCTCAAGCCTCTCCATTTACAGCGACACCCTTTGTTCCACAAGTCACAAGCTGCACAAACTGAAATGGGTGCTTCCAAATCAGTATCAGAAAACCTAACCGGCTGCAAACGTTTAAATGTGTAATTACCTACATAGGAATATTTTCACTTGTAGATTATTAAATATTACCCCCATCTTACAAACTTCCTCTATTAGTACATTAATAATAGGTGTAGGCGAACAACTTTTGCACACCTGATGACTGACAAAATCCTGTACCAGCAGACAGCATTAAGTTTTCGGTCACTGGCATAATTTTCTGCTCATCACTGCTTCCATCACCTGTTGAATTCTGTTCGTAATTTTCTTCCTTATCAGATGAGGAAGAGGAAGTGAAAGCCACCTTCTTTTTTAATTTACTCTTTTTACTTTCTTTCACTGACCCTCTTTTAATCTTTTTCTTACTGTCTTCATAAGACTCCTCATCAGAAGAGGACAATGAGTCATTCTGTTCTTTCTTAGAAATTTTCTTTTTGTGACTTATTTTTTTCTTTTCTTTAGTTTCAGTTTGTTTTTTACTCCGCACAGCATCTTCAGAAAAACTCTCCTCTTTTAGGGGCGATTTCTCAGCATCAGAGGATAAATCAAGCTGTACTCTTTTAGATACTCTCTCTCTTAAATTCCTCCTTTGCTTTTCTTTAAACACTGGTTCATTTTTAGTTTTGTCATTTTCAGAAGAATTGCTGCTTCCTTTCTCTGGAGATGACTTTTCAACATCAGAAGAGGAATCATCTTGTTCTTTCTTGTAACTTTTCTTTTTCAGTTTTTCAGATTTCTTCGCTTTGCTTTCTGATCCTTTTTTATTCTTGAATCTGTCTTTTGAAGACTCAAAATCATGCTCTTTCTTTGCAGATTTCTCAGTACTCTCTGAAGAAGAATCTTCCTGTGCCTGTTTCTTTCTCAAATCCTTGCTTTTCTTAACTTTAGCAAGCTTTTCACCTTTAGGACAACTCTCCTCTTTCTCCAGTAAAGACTTCTCAACATCAGAAGACTCATCGTGCTTTCCCTTTACGGTCTTTTCTTTTAAGTCTCTGTTTATCCTTTCCTTAGCAGCTGACTGCTTACCGATTTTTTTATCTTTAGAAGAATGATTAATCTCCTTCTCTGGGGAAGACTTTTCAGCATCGTCATCTTCAGAAGACTTATCTCTCTGTTTCCTCAAATCTTTCTTTCTCTTACTACTTACTTTTTTCCTCTGCTCTTCTTCAGAGGAATCATAACTATCTTCTTTCCGTGAGTATTTTTTCTTAGCTTTTTTGGCAGACTCAATTTTACTCAGAATTTTTATTTCTTTTTCTAACTCAGAATCATAGTTTGAAGAATCTGAATAGTTTTGGCGTTTCTTTTTAGTAGCAGCAGAATTTTTAGCTGATTTGCCTCTTTTAGCATCTAAATCTGAACCAGAACTGGAACTTTTTCGTTTTCGTTTTCCGTTTTCATCCTTTACTGGTGAATTATTTAGAAAATCTGAAGTCTTGTTATCATTTGTTGGTGCTTCGCTATTGCTATCAATATCTGAAGAACTGCGACTCATCATGGCTACTTCTTTAAGAACAGCTGGCATCTCATCAGAATCTGAGCTATGATCTAATACATATGGCTTTTTTGATTTAGAAAGTTTATTAGGGCTAGGACCATCAGCAGTACCGTCAGATGAATTTCTTTTATCATTTTTCCTCCTTGGTTGTTTTGACGATTTTCTCTTACGTTTTTCATTACACGTGTCATTGCTATCTTCTTCTGAATTTGACGTTAAAGGACTGATGTCTGCTTGGCGCCTCAGAGGTGTGGTCTTCACACGTGGTGATCTCCTGAGATCAGATTCTTCTGCAAGTGAGACGGTTTCGTTCTCTGCGGGAAGTTCGCTGCCAGCAGTATGATTTTGTTTTACAGAATCACAGTTTTCTGCTCTAGGTACTACATCAGCATCCTTACTTCCCTTTTCTAGATTGCTGTCTTGATCTTCAGCTTTAACTGTAGACTCTGAAAGCGAAACAGGAGTCAATTTTACAATCAGCTCTTTTGTTCCTTTAGCCGATGACTTTAACTTAGTACCACCTTTGGTATCTTTCACGGGAGCGTTCGGTTTTGTATTTGAATGTAGAGTCTCGTGATCTGTTCCTGTATTTCCATTGTCTGTCTCATCTGACGTAATCTGGATCTCCATAGCAGATTCTAGAGTCTCAAAAATATCTTCAGGAACAGATGAGGGAATGGACACTATATCCATGTCTAAAGCCTCTGTACTATTAGGTTCATACTGAGGTTCTTCATTTCTGCCAGACCTTTTATCTTCACCAGAAGCACGCTTGTTATCTGCTTGTTCCACTGTTGGAACACTTTGATCCATGGGCTCACTGCCAGGCCGTTCTGATACTTTTTTCTGTGTCTTTACGGCATCATCCCCTTTCAATGCCACATGTTCCTTTCCTTCATCTTTTTTCACCTCATTTTTTTCTGATCTAACGTCAGTTTTTTTCTCTTTGGTATTTTTCTCTTTGATTTTAACATTCAAAGCTTGAATCTCCAGGTTCAGTCCTTCTTCTAGTGCCAGATGAGCTTTTTTCATGTCACTCAACACAGATTTAAAAGCTTTTAACTGACAAAGTTGCAAAGTTGGGCTCATTTCAACGTTTTCTGCAGCGTTTTTCAAAAAGCTTACAAAGCTAGAATTCAAATTTGCTGTAGTTTCAACCAGCTTTTTTGTTTTCTTAAGCAAGTCTTTTGGCACCATTAGTGCTTTATAAGAATATGTTAGTGAACCTGAATACGAATCATCTAGTTTTTTTTCTTCACCATTACAATTTGAATTATTTCTCTTTGGAGAAAATTTGACTGTGTGGTCATATGTTTTACTTTTTTCAATTTCAACTTTGATCTTTTTTTTGTTTTGTTGCAGTAACTGTTCTAAGTTTTCAAAGACACTGTCACATGCAGTGACCAAGTCCAACAAAGGCTCTGGATGGCAAATATAGCAGTGCCACTGGTTATTTTCATCCAGTATAGTCGACAGCTCCTTTCGACCCAGGTTGCGCAAAATGCACTTTTTACAGAAGGCGTTATGGCAAAAGTCACAGCAAATCAAATTTCCACCTTCAGCACACCACCTGAAACAAAACATAAGAAATATAAGAGTCTTATCTGCATATCAACAAGGCGACAAATTTGAGAAGTTTACATGTTCTTCACTATTTGATAAAGAATTTGCATTTTAAAAATTCAGGTGATAAACAGATATCCATTAATTGAAAACATTATTAAAAGCATGACTGAGAAGCACTCAACTGATAATTGGAAAGACAGAAAATTAAGGTATTAGATTAACAGTTCACAAAATTGAAATGGCCAGCAATATCCAAACACAATTTCAGCACTGACTTTAATAAGAGAAAAAATATTTAAATTTGATTTTCCATGCTTCTTCTGAGAAAAAAAAAAGTTGTTTATTTTATTTTACAGCAAAATAAACTAGCTTAAGTCTTTCTAGCTTTAACTGGTATATTACTACTGCAGGCACATATTAAAAAAAGAAATATATGGTTTTGATCTGTGTCTAGATTGCATAGTCTTTGATGAAGACCTGAAAAGTAGCTGACAAGTAAGCTCATAAGCATTACAGACCACACAATTTTGACTGGATTACATATTTAGATATTGGGCATAAGGACAGAGAAGTACTTTAGTATTTCAAAAGTGCATCTGGAAAAGTAAATTTCTGTTGCTCACAAGGTTTAGAATGTCAGATTCTAACCCCACCTTTAAAGTATTTGTAAGGTGGCATGCTATTTAGTTAAAAATGTGATGTCTTGCAAGTGTTTACTACTGGATTTCTTTATAAAATGTTTTCCTGTTAATTACTAAAATAACAATCAAATATTTACAAAAACCTTTGGGTTGAGCATTTCTTCATGAGAAACAATTGTTGATTAAGCTCTTATGCACTGGTCTTTATCCCCAATATTTTCATTATTGCAAGGAAAAAGAACCACCCAAAACAGAAGACCTGTGGGTGTTATTTCATTTTTTGTACACTTACCTACACTGTTCATCCATCCCATCTGAATCACGGCTAATGTCATCACTCATGTAATACTTGTAGCAAGTCTGTAAAGAAAGAGATAGAACAAGGGATTTTTTATTAAATCTCAACTGGACTTCAGTAATTCGTATGATTTGAGCATGTATTAGAAGCAAGCCACTAAAAGCAGCAGCTGCAAGGTCTCCAGCATTCTAATCCTTTCACATTTGTCTTAAACTAAAAAACATCTTCCATAGATACAACAGGTCCTAAACCACGACTTCTTATTTACATGGCTCAAGGTTTATTTGAAAACTTTTGTTTGATGGCTACATATTTGCATATTTTAAAACATCAACTGAACAGTAATCTTCAAATCTGTAAGTTTTTTCTATCCATCTATTTCCTACATAAATCAACACCACATCTTCCCTGATACAACTAATCCTACATAAATTACAATTTTCAGCTGTACGCTCCTTACATCAGCAATCCATCTTGTAAGGCTTTAAATAAAATGGTCTTCAGCATTTATCCTGATGTTAACATCCAAGGCTTCAATTTCCAGATGCAAACAAAGAATTCTCATTGAAAAATTGGTAATGGTAAGAAAAAAATACACACAACTCAGCTAGCAGTAGCAGTGGCTTCAGTTGCTGAATTCTTTAAACAAATTTTGAATGTGTGGAGTTTTTAACCAGTTGCTAGTAAAGAAAGTTCTCCCAGACTTGGAAGCTCTACTTTGAATAGGGATTAATACAAGCTATTAGCTAAATTCTGGCCTTTTACCCAGTGGATCACTGAACTCAGAATCCAGAAGAGGCTTCAGCACCTGAATTTAAAATGATGATGCCGCTTTATCTGGAACAGTTATACATCTGCTCAACTAAAATAAGCAAACATTAATGAATAAGGAAAAAAAAAACAGTAAAAACTGATGTTTAGACACTTGCGGGAACATTTATAGCCAAAGGAAAGCAGCTTCTCAAGTCTGGGACTGTTTACCTAAGCGGGAGAAAAATAAGGGAAGAACTAGGCAGAGAAAAGTCATGGAAGACATGGAGTACGCAGATCAGCGACTTCCATTCCTCTCTCTCACATTAACATAAGGCCAAGTTCAATTAAGTACAGATACAGAAAATTTATGGGAAACAACATGTGATATAATTACCTAGCAGAACTCACAGTCAAGAACTGCTATGGAATCCAACAACCTAAACAATTTTCAAAAATGAAACAGATAACTTGTATGCATCGCAAGAACATGTACAGCTACATGTTGAGGATTTTCACGTCTAGGAACAAGAGTTAGGAAGCCAATGAAGACTGAAAACAGTCATCTTGTAAACTGATTTTTCTAAAGCATATTTTACAAAAGAAACAAGCCAGAATGAATAGAAGAAATGAGCCAGAACATCAGACTAGATGGACATGCCTGAGATAGCATGTCAGCTGAATAGGTAATGTTAATTGGGAATCGGGGGAGAAGCAGGAGGGAAGAGAAGAGGAATGCAAATTTTGCATTGTAACACAGATCTGTATCTCCTTATCTTTAGAGATATCTTTATAAATACAGAATCTCTACAGCTGTAGAGATATGCAGGAGAGGTATGTCTGTGTCTCTCTGAAAATTAAGAGAGGTATCCAGAACAGGAGGCACGGATGTTTCCTTCCTCCCCTGCTCCCCACCTCTTCCCATTGCAGGCAGCTTAGGGCCTAACGTGAGCCACCATGAAACCATGTAGCTGAAGACCCAGATGCTGGTTTTGGGTTATGGACTAGACCATCATTACAGAGGCTGCCATGAATTACAACAGTCCAGGAACTGTACACAAGTGAAACTGAGATGGCTTTGAAGCTACTTTTCTGCTTCTTATTCTGATGTTGGTTTACATACAATGCTTTACCAGGAGATCCAGAATTGAATCTGCTCTTATAGTGCATTATTAGTAGGCAGAAATTTCAGACAGATCATTTAATGTAAAAAACTCACTAAAATTATAGCCTTAAAACTGTAAAAATAAATTACAAAGAAACCACAATGCGTTTAACTGGGGTATAAGAAAACAGGAATATAAATTTGCAAGCTGTAATATAAATCTGTAAGCTCTACATTGCCCTTTTGTTTTTTGCGTTTATTTTCCTTAATTGTAACATGTACATTCAGTAAATGACTGAAAAGTTAATTGGCGAATAAACAAGAACTACTCCCACAAAAATCCCACCAATATGACATTTCAAACAAAACCAAACAGTACAAACTGTAGAACTGTTTACCACATACCTTACAAATAAGAACTTTCAGTGTAGGATGTCTATAGATTGAATCCTTTTGAAAATGGTTCACCTGTTGCCCACAAGCTGTACAGCTTACAATTCCATGTAGTCCTTCCTCTATAGAGAGGATTATAAACCACATATTAATTGTTTTCATTTTTATTTTTTTAAGAAATCTGTATATACCTATTTCATTTTCTTACAATATTTTGGCCTGTTAGGTTTTTCATATGCATTTATTACTTTACCACTCAGTATTACAGAAATCTTTCCATAACCACTCGCCGTTTAAAGACTGAAAGAATTTTCCTCTAATTTCTATAGTCCACTTGGGGCCAAGACACAATTTTTTTCCTTTGAGAGATTTAATTTGGATTAATTGGTCACCTCAGGAGAACACACCTAAACAAATCATCACTAAAACTCTTTCAAAGCAGCCCTGATATTCTGTACAACCTTCCTCATTTAATCTTTGTTCACAAAATACCATTTTAATTCATGTTTGTATTATGGTATTTCTTTCACATACAGTTTTAGTTTCTCAAAGAAAAATATGGGAAACCATTACAGAAGATGCATGAAATCCTTATAATAATGCCTGAAAAATATTTTTTCACTTTTTGTTCTCTTCTTGACGGTAGGGTTTGTTGTTTTTTTTGAAACTACAATTTTGTTATAATACATATGTTCTCACGATCTTGCTGATTGCTCCCATGCTTCGTGTACCACTCTGCTGGTGTATCTATTCCAACAAGATAGTGTTTCTTTAATATCAATCCCCCAATTCCCTTCGAGAGGTGGTGAACTTGGGGTTGGGAGGATTGCTATGTGCCAGGCTGTTAAACCGAATAATTAATACTATGGGACTGGTTTGTTTTCAACAGCAGTGATGCTTTCAAGAAAAAGGAAAATCATTTGTGAAAGCTCATACACTCAGTTCATAAACTTTCAAAAACTTAATTTGGGATCAAGCAGACAGAGGTTTGATATGGGATCTTTGGTATGGGACCACTTAACTCTGACTTTTCCTTTACTGTCATTCGGTAAATAGCATAAGGAAATTAACTCAAATGGTTAATTTAATGGTTATAGCCTGAGTACAGACTATATTTATTTTTTGTAAATAATCACTACCACAGAATTAGAACCAAGCACACATCCTTCCACAATGTTAAGGAACTGAATGAACATTTTCAAGATACAATACAAGCTACTAGCAATTTGCTATTGAAGCACAATCTCAAATAGCTTACCAGCCAGTAAGAACAACTAATACACCCTCACAATTCAGTGAAAATAGCACATCTGAAATTCTGAATACAAGATTTGTTGTTTTCAACCTCAATGTATGCATGATTGCATGTACTGCAGAGCTTGTGGACTTGCAAAGGGCTCTTATGACCTCAAAACCAGCTGAAACACCTGCTGGTAAACCTCAAATACACACATCCATCACATTGTACTACTTGCAAAAGGATACCACATCCTATTATTCCAAGCAGCACAGAAGCCTACCCAGGCTTTGTCAAACATCACAGTCCTTAAACGGGTGTAAGAATGACAGAGGGTAACAGCCAACTGAGGGAGAACACGCTACTCACTGTCAAGTCCCAAGCCACTTCCCCCTTCTCTACATCTCTAAGGGGAAGCACCACTGCTTCCTTCCTACAATCTAGAAGTTGGCACCAGAAAAAAAAGAGGATAATTTATGAGGCAAACCTTTGTAAACCATGTTACTACCACAAATGATGATGATCCAAAGAAACTGAACAACTACGGATTCATTAACGCTGAGAAAATACTTACTTAAAAAACACTCCCAACTAAACTATGAGTTTATTAGCAAAAATACAACCATAACCATTCTGCAGACACAAAACTTGAAAATAAGGAGTGACACAATGCCTCCTACAGTCTTGGATAAGAGCATCTGGATGCTAGAAAGGCAAGACGTCTATTATTTTTTTATTATTATTTGCCTTGTATGTTAAAGAGCATCTGGAATGCGTGGAGCTCAGCCTGGGGATGGATAAAGAGCCAACTGAGAGCCTATGGGTTAGGATTAAAGGGAAATCGGAAGCAGGGGACATTACGGTGGGGGTTTGCTACAGGCCACC
>VUYV01000039.1:1324773-1384491 GCA_008711295.1 Anarhynchus alexandrinus
GGAAGAAGTTTTTCACTGTGAGGGTGGTGAGGCACTGGCCCAGGTTGCCCAGAGAGGTTGTTGAGGCCCCATCCCTGGAGGTGTTCAAGGCCAGGCTGGACGTGGCCTTGGGCAGCCTGGTCTGGTGGGAGGTGTCCCTGCCTATAGCAGGGGGGTTGGAACTCGATGATCTTCAAGGTCCTTTTCAATCTAAACCATTCTATGATTCTATGATTACTACTACTACTTCTAACATAAACAGGACATGTAACTCCTAATAAAAATGTGAAGATGCACTCCGCAAAGAACAATATATGGCATTTTTTATTTCGTTGCTATTATTTATTTACTTGCACTGTGCATAGAATTCAGGACCTCAAGTAGCTGGGACCACACGCTTACCTGCTTAAACCAGTAACGCTTAACTTTGTACGTGCCCAGGCTAAGGCACCTCATTCTAGTAGCAAGAGAAAGGTAAGTGCCACTTCATGTAACTAGACTTGCTGCATGCAGGTGTAGAATAAATGGATCTGCACTATCTCTTCTGTGCACGTCACAAAACAAAACTGTTTTGATACATTCCTAATCCAGCTGCTCTTGAGGGAGGCTGCGGTCACGTCCCCCGCCTGGCTGCCTTTCCCGGTCTGGCAATGGGGACAACACAGCTGCAGGCAGTACCTATTTCCATTTCCCTGAAAGCTGACAGGAGCTTAACACATGTACTGAACAGCTTTAAAATCAAGTCAAAGATTATCAGCAGTAACACGGATATAGCTGAGCTCGGCCTGGACAAAGGTATGGCTTAAACAAATTCTTACTGTCCCTTCCAAAATTATTCTCTAATGTCAGGCACCAGTACATGAGTAATCGGTCCCGATACACAAAGGAAGACCTGCAAATTCTCTAGGGATGGAGAAAAAAAGCTGGAAGGGCAGGTCATATGAATTGCCTTGAGGATGCAGACAAAAGCCACAAAGCTCAAGCAGAAGAGTCCCATCTTTTTAACACTATACCCCTGAAGATTTCTGTTGGACCTCTTGTAAAATTGTTATAAACGCAAACGGAAAAAGCATTTCTATTGGCTTTTTGGACATCCTGCATGAATAGAACGGAACTGACTTTCAAAGATTAATAATTTAGAGAAAACGTCAATTCTCAAAATGTGATTAAAATCATGCATGAGCCCATATGTATGCACAAGCACATTTCCACACAGTCCGCTTTACTCCCCTTCAACCACAGATGGAGAAATAGCGCTTATTAAATTATAATAACACTTTAAAAGAGAGCAAGGATCTCAAATGATACAACGGGAAGAATGAAGAGTGTGTGCAAGAGCTGTTTGTCTGAATATCCTGGGTACTGCTGGAGGGGTGTGAACTAAGATATAGCTAGTAGCGGTAACGAAAATACCTGCCTTCTTATTGGCATAATCCTCCATCTCCTTTACTTTTTGGAAACAAATGGGATGAATGTCTGTTATCACTGGTATCTACCTAGCTTCTCCTCAGTTTTAGCAGCGGCTACGGAAAACCAGCTGGCACAGCAGCTTTTCAAAGATAATCCTTAGATTCCCTGGTAGGGAATTTCCCACAATTAAAAAAACAAAACAAAAAAGTCTTTGAATTGTTAGAGGTTTTAGTTTTCTTCTTGGCTCACTGACTGATAATATGCCTGTACATGCCCCTGTTCAAATATGGTTGCTTTCTCAGTGAGTCAGTGAATGTTTCTGTATCAATGGTGTTCCAATATAATTCCTTAAAAAAGGAATACCGGTAACACCTGATTGCAACCAAACAACTGTTCTGAATACAAAGCAAGAAGGGTCCATATGGAGTACCTAATGATGCATCCTATAGCTACTGAAAATAAGAAATTTAATGAGATCTAATCTTAGCTTTCACTGCTGCATTGCAGGGGCAGCAATGGAGGCTAATTTCAGCCAGCTAGAATCTTTAATGAACAAAAAGCCAGAAGAGTGGAGGTATTTTTAGGATAATTTATTAGAAATATGAAAAATTTTTAGATGTACCAAATGTGGTCATAAGCAACAATTTAAACCCGTTTTAATAAATGTTTTAAATTGTATTTACCTCCACGCTTTTTGGGAGCTTCAGGTTTCATTTTAACGGTATTTCTGCTTCTAAATTCAGGCCCTTTAAAATCATCTTTGTCTTCATTCAGCACTGGCTCAGGCTGTACAACCACTGTACCTAGAATAATTTTATTTAGAAATTGGAAACCATTACACATCCAAATGAAGTGCAAAAGTCCTGTTTAAATAAAATCCAACACAGTACCTTAAAAAAAAAAAAAAGTGCAATCTGTTGACTAAAACTCAACAAAGTTTTGAATGCACAGATGTTCACAGAAAAAAAACAAAAACAAAAACAAAAACCATCACCCCACACTTCAAACTAGGTCTGTTTTGCAGCTGTAGGACAAAAGCCAAAGACTGAATAGGCTACGAGGAGCAAATTCTGCTCTCTCTGCCCTGATGTGGCATGTGCAGAACAGGACTCTCATACTGCTGGGTGTGTGTAGTATAGGAATTTGCAGTGCAATGCTATAAATAAAGAACTTTGGCTAGGGCACTTAAATCTATCAAAAGCCTTACAGCAACTATTCTTTTCTTTCTCTTTTCTCCTTCTATCCAGTTTCCCTCATCTGAAGTTATTTCATGGAAAAGCAATAAATAAAACCTGTTTTGCCTTTAACGAAATTCAGAAATTCACTTTTTTATTTAAAGAGTACTAATCAACATTATGTGAATGAAAAACCATCTTTCCTACTTAAGAGCTCAGTTTTAATACTTTTTTTTTGTGAGGACACTGGAAATAATCTAACATTCTGAAAAAATAATTTTAAAGTGACCGCTTTAAATACTGCTACTCATGCAGTAAACAGTAGCACTCCCTCCAATTTTTCCTGTAACTTTCACAGGTGAGAAATAGAAGAGATTAATCAAATTCACACTATAGTTAAGAAGAGCGGGATACAGGCCTATAGTATTAACTATTTTAAAAGGGTGCTTAAAAATAGATCCAATAATGACATTTCCCCCCCAGATTTAGTTCTCCTTCTTTTGATCTAATTATTAATAACCTCGAAGATAGAACAATAAAATAAATAAGACTTGCAAGTGTCAGAGTTTGAGACTCCTAAAACCATAGAAGTAATTTTTTTCCCGTTTCATGCTGGCTTTATACAGATGTCAGTAGACATCTGAACCGAAGCCACCAGCACATCCTGGTGTACCCACAGATTATAGTATGCTGGGTTCAAAACTAAAGGTACTTGGTTTCCTCTTTTAAATGTGCGTGCACAGGCGGGGGTGTGTTTGTGCATGAACATGTATGTTTAGATATAAAAGCCAACAGGACCTAAGATAGGCATTTTACTATACATGTGCATTCTAGTTTATTATTTATGTGGCATCAAAATCTTGGCTAATTTGCTGAATTCAGAAACAAAGACAGATATGAACTACCTTTAGGCAAGCTTTTCATATCAACATCGTTTTCCGAGTTTTCATTTGAAATATCTTCATTTACAGTTTCATCTAAGATTTGTTCATCATCTGATCCAACATATTTTGTTACAACTGTAGGTTTCCTGCATAGACAGAAAAAAAACCCATACCATGACAAATATTACATATTGCAATACCAGGGAAGCCTGGCGCTTTGCGAGCAAAACACCATATTAATTGGGGAAAACTATGTTCCTTTAAAATTCATTTAAGCCAATATGAGGTAGGATGCTCTGAGTTACTACAATAAGTTATAATTTTGTGTTAGGAACAGGAATTCTCCCCTCCTATGTGAAATAAAAAGATATACTAATAAAGTATTTTTGTTTCACAGGCTTGCTGTATTATTATTCTTTTTTGTAAAATGAAGGTTTGATGTGTTTTTAAGAAGGTATGCAGGAAGTCACACCTTTAAGAAAAAAGCCTGAATGAAACACAAGTGAATGTCTGCTCAGAAATTTTATACATCATTCCAAGTTTAACAGGCAGCGCAAAGAGAACACACAGATATTACCAAATGACAAAAAGCAGCTTGGCAGAAAAGATGCTTACAAGGAAATAAAGGAAATGCAGAAAGTGAAAAAGTTGACCGTTGAACAAATAGACCAGTTGCCAGAATTTCACACAAATATAATTTAGAATTGAATCCATTAAAATGAATTCATTTACTATGTCAAGGCAGGGAGAAGAAAAAAATAAAAATAAAAGAACATTGAGCATAATTTTCAGTAGTCTGAAGGTAATACATGAACTACTGCAGGGCACTGTTTTTGTCAGCATCAGGCACAGTACGATACATGCATGAGTGAAAATACCTTTAGTGATAGACAGGAAGCAAGAAAGCAAGACTCTAAAAATTATATAAATGAAAAGAGTTCAGCAGGACACTGGATTCAGAAGATGAGGGACAAATTAAAACCAAATATAAAACCACACTTGCAAATATGGAATCAAGACAAACAGAAAAGGGAGAATGAAGAATATTACTTAATTCCAGCAGACATGATAAAATAAACAAACTTGGACAAAAAGGAGAGTGAAAAGAGATAGATGTACAACACTTTTAAGGAGCAGTAGGAAGACAGCTGTTGAACATGTAGGTTCAAACTGGCTGGTAAACAATTAACTCCGTATTTTTTTAAATCAAAAAGCAGAAAAGGATTAAGCAGAGATACAGCAAATGGCAGTTTCTGCACAGGAAAACTTAAAGGAACATCTACAATTTCCCAACAGTAAGGTACATAAAGCCCTTTTACCGTATGACCCAATTTACATTTTGGGACGAATCCTGCATGTAGAAATAGCAAAAGTGAAAGAACAATCGTATAAAGTCTTTTATCCTGAAGATACAGGATAATCTTGTTGCCTTTGTTAATAAAAATCAAGTTTTATGATCTTAACCTTTGACCCCAAAAGACAGTTTGAATTTTAAGTGCACTACGAGGCATTTGTTTTATGAGCACTCTGATAACTTAATAGATTTATACTGGTGTATACTAAAAGTATCAGGCATAGTGCATGGACATTTCTATAGTTTCACATGCCAAAAAGTAATTTATTTATTTTTATTTTCCAAACCAACCTTTTTGAACGTGATGATCCTAAGGATTTGGTTCTTTCTGAAGAACTACTCCCCTAAAATCAAGAAAAAAATTAAAAAATCAACACATTTGTGACCAAGTGACCTGTCAATCAAAACAGTTTCTTACATTAACTAGAACACATCTCAGAAGTCACCAGCGCTCTTNGGTGGACACCCAGGAAAAGCATTAACAAAAAGTGACACGCAATTTCAAAAATCATGCCAGTTCAGATAAACTAAATCTATGGAGTTTCAGATCAGCAGTAAGATTCCAAGAAGTCATAATTCTTTTAAAAACAGATTTAAAAATACGTGTTGCCAAATTCTAAGCTAAGTCACTAATGCTCACTAACCTCCCTATGCATATATCTTAAAAGAAATTAAGAGAGGGCACTGTTATTAGTTGAGACATTCAGAGAGAAAGCCTGCATGTATCTCAAGCACTGAGTCTTCATGAAATTGAGGAAATTCTCTCCTTGCAATTCTCAACTTGCACTACCTGCTGGAAACTCTCTCGGCTTTCCGGAGAAGGGACTGAGAACGGCTCATGACCACTGGTTGGCCCTAATCACGAACAGTTTTGGAGCCTCCTGCTCTGCATATCTTCACTGCAATGTTACCGTGCACGATCAGCACATGGAAGAAGGGCCCAACTCACCCATACCCATCTGCCTCCACGTGGCTGTGCATTTTCACTTTTTTTACAATTCACCAGGATTCCTCACAGCACTTAGTGCTGCAGTAGCTCATGCAGGTCTGTGAATATTTTTCACACTACGTGAAGAAACCATCATCTTTTCTGACATACGGATACGGAGGGTTTTTGAAGACTGGTGCTAGGGAGCTAGGTACGCACCCAAGAATTGCCAGCAGAATGCAGACACTTGTTATCCAGCTCATATGCCAGAAAAGGACGGCTGTCTTTACAGGAAAACTGATTTTTCAGAGGTTTGTGCACACATATCATAACTAGGTTTGGGAAGTATCAAACAAATACCTGAATTTACTGCAAAAAAGGCAAACTAAGGCAGGACACTGGCCCTTGTGCTTCCTCTACGTATCGAGATACTATACACCAGAATGTTTCCAACAGGAGAGCAGGTATTAGTCAGACACACCACATGAAAAATGTCTTTGATGTATGTAACACACCACATAGAATTTTTTTCATGTTTAATAAAGATGCTGTACCTCCATCTTTTTTTCTTTTTTAAAAAAGGAAGCATATTTGCCTAAAAGGACAAATAAGTACCTACTGTTACCTGAGTAACAGAGTGTAAGTGTAAATACAAGGTAGAGACCAATTCTTTTAATCCAAAAATAAGTAAGAGCCTGTTTACACATAAGCCAAAGAACAGAATAAGGATAAAAGAATATTAACCGAATTTCTTTAAAAAGAAAAACTCACTTTGCAGTACACTCAATCAGAATCAATTAACACTTGGATTTCTTAACAAAAATGCAATTGCATACCTCAGGTAAGTAAACCTAACTCTCTAAACTGTGTTAAGAGACGTTTTTCCAAGGAATTATTGTGCATCAGAAAGACAATTAAGTTGTCCAAGTAAATTTGTGTATTTCAATAATTTAGAAAAGGGGGGGTGGGGGGGACAGGATTGTTTGCATATGCCTATATCAAAGTCAGTATCATTTAAAATCTAATATTTTACAGCTAATGTTTCTATTCAGCAGATATGACAGCATTTACTGCATGGTTCTGACAATGGACTTTAAGTATTTACTGTAAAAGCAACAAAGTGAACTCAGCATTTTTACACTAGCCATTCTGCACTAGTCACGCAACTAAAACTCAAAAGCATTTTTATTCCTACCTCTTCTCTATTGTTCTCCATTGCAGCTGGACTACTTTTAGGTTCTCTGCTTTTACCTATGGACAGAAATTAAAGAAATCCACTGAAATGCAAGTAATATTAAAAGTTCTTCACATTGTATGTCATAGCATTGTTTGTGCTTCATCGGCATGAATAAAGATGACTGCATGACTTTCAGAGATGAACTGTTGCACAACAAAACACAGTCCACTGAATGGCATACATTTTACAGACATCATTTAGAAATTACTTTCAGTTAAGTCACTGATAGGCTGACAGACAGCCTTCCCATCAGTGAAGAAATACTGAAGAAATTAAAGTGTAACTGTATATGCAGAAATAATATAGTCAGTGTATCTTTTAATCTCTAAGAGCTTACTGTAAGTATTTTCTTTTACACGTCTTGACATTAAAAACACAGTATTAATTCTGGAATCATGGAACCACAGACAAAAATCCCATTTGATACAGAGTATGATAAAGAAACCCCATTTCTTGATCTTGGGAACTTCTGCTGAAGTATCACGTGAATAATTTCTTCTTCCTATGTAAACAGTTCGGTTTGATGCTGACACAAGGAGGTTAGCACCACATGGCAGCAGACTCTCTCTCAAGACAAGGTATTCAAAGGTAGTAACCGCACACCAGAAAACCCACGTAAGTGTACTACTTCGGACAAGAGGAGTTTGCAAATAAACTCCATAACACAGCCAACACACTCTCATTCTCCTGTACTCTGTCACTTCAGCACAACTTTTAGTTCATTCAACAGTAGAGATTGAAAGCTTTTGCACCTGTATCCAGTCCCTGTTAAACCAGGAAACACGATTTAATCTAGTTAAATTTTGAAACAAATTTTATTCAGTATTGTTATGAAATATTTTCGCTTTTTATGACTGTAATCAAAACAAAATGTTTAAAACTCATTACCTATTTCTAACTAAAAGTAAAGTAAAAATTTCTAGTACCGAATTTGACTTAGTGTTGGACTCAAGGCTTTTCAGAAGTATTATTTTGTTTTCAAATGTTTCCAAATTACACATTTTATTTTTCAAATAATTATGAAAGCCTAATCTCCAGAACTTCTTCCACAACTACAAGGACTGCAAAAGCTTTCCTTCAGCAGAAAAAACAAGATACTGCACATATACATTCAGGAAAACTGAACAAGGAACCCCAAGCACAGCAAATACATGCATGTTTGCCATCTCCTGTTTCATAGAAGGTACATTACCAGTTGGATTAGCTTTTTTCACATTTAGAAAAGATTCAGAACTAAAAGAAATATTGTATCAATACTTTGAGGTAAAACAGGACCAATTTTGTTCAGTAACTTTACTTTTTAGCTGGGCCTCTTCTAACTACTGAAATTAACAGCATATTGTGCAGACACTGTTCACTCTCAAGAGTGATCAGACCTATGTTCATAGCTGATGCCCAGGCACGGTATGCAGTGAGGCTCTGCTTATACCTATTGCTGTAACACCAAAGGGCAGACAACTTTGTTACTTGCCCCGTTGGAGGGTCCGAAGCGGAAAAGCGTAGAGGGGTCCCACCCGCGGGGAGGAGCGGACAGGACAGGGGACCCAAAACTGACCAACAGGGTATTCCATCCCATCTGCCTCATGCTCAGTATAAACGCTGAGGGATCAAAGGCTCAGCCCTCTGTCTTCAATAGCCAACGTCCGAGGAGGACTCTGTGTGTTCGTGTGCCTCTGATCCCGATCCTGAATGCAGATCCAGAACCCAGTTCCCGTCTGTCACCGAGTCCAGTCTGGGGCTTCCCCAGTGCCAGCCGGTGATGTGACTGTCATCCTGGGAGCTCAATACAGTTTTGTATATATTTCATTATTTTCTTTTTATTTTATTATTAATATTTCATTGAAGTAGTTTAGTTCCTTCTAAACTCCTACGTCTCTTTTTCCCTCCTCTGCCTCTCTCTTTGAAGAGAGGTAGGGGGGAGTGTCTGTCGCTCGCCCGATGGCCGGGTCAGCCCAAACCCAAACCACGACACAAAGGCGTGTGGTTAAGATATCACCACTTAAATCACATTAGGACTTTGCATAATTGCCCCAGTGAACTGTGATATAGTGAAATAACAGCACAAAGTTATTTGACTTTAGAACCATATATACATTGAAAATAAAAAGATAAAATGTCTTTTTACCTATGGTTTTGTTTTTAGATAATGCCGGAGGAGAGTTTGCGTCCTCAGATTCTTCCGATGAATGAGCCAAGAAGTCATGAAGTTTCTGCACCAATGTATTCAACTTGCTTTCACTGTTGAAATACAAGTAAAACTTGAAGTTACCTATGTATCTCACTCTAATTTAGCAAGCTTGAAAGAATTATGTTTAATCTCAATTAATAAACACCTACAAAAGAAACCCAGTTATTGTGTAAACATTTGTTTCTGCAAGAGAACAAAGTAAATAAAAACCATACAATTTTGTTAAACCCTGAGTAATACAATAGGTGCAGCCTTACTGACTAAAAAAGCACTAAGGACTCTGTCAACAGTAATAATAAAACGCCTATTTTAAATAATTTTTATGATTTTAAATAGTTTTTGCTGTTTAAAATTATTTACAAAATTCAAGAAAGTCTGAGTGGTAATGCAGCTATGACATGAAGATAGCAAAAAATGAATTTAAGATTCTTCTTCTCAGAAGCTGAACAGGTAAAAATAATAAAATTTTTATTTTATTATCAAAAATGTAACCTTTGAGGATATAAAGCACTAGAATTAATAATAATAAATAATAATAATAATAATAATAGCAGAATTTCACCCACAACCTTAGAAACAAACAGGTCCATTGAGTATGACAGATCTACATAATTATGCAAAGCTTCTATTAAATCAGCCCTGTACATATGCACTGTGTATCCTGTATTAATTTTGTCAAAGAACAATCATGTAGAATCAGATCATTCCTTGATCTGTTTGCATGAGTATTCTTGATTAATTTATAAATATATTACGCTGGGGATTTTCACTAGGCAGTTTTAGATACCAGAAATTGTCAGTCTTGTACATATACAGATTACAGTAAAAAGGCAACACCTTTATCTGACACTTTTCATAGAATCATAGAATGGTTTACGTTGGAAGGGATCTTGAAGATCATCAAGTTCAAACCCCCATGCCATAGGCAGGGACACCCCCCACTAGACCAGGTTGGGGTTTTTTGTTAAAAAGCTGTACTGCTTCATAATCTACATGTTATTCCCTCTCATTGTACATTGTTTATTTCAGATTTTCGGCTCCCGGTTTCCTGAGACAAGTGCCTTTTCCTAGCTGCAAGTGTACTGCCTGAGGCGGAGGGCAGTCACACTTTCAGACCCCGCTGTACCCAAAGCTGCCACTCTCAGCTGTTTGTCACCGCTTCCCTCCCGGACACTATCAGTCCTCTGAAATCTGCCAGCTGATATGTCTGAGTCATCCTACCTTATCTGCTACTACAGATGGGTTTTCAAACTGCTGAACTACACTACCCACTACCCAAGTTAACCCAGTTAAATGCTGCAAGTTTCCATCCTTTTCGCTTTTTAGCTCCCCATTACTTTCAGAACAGTCTTCTGATCGCAAGAAGTAATAAAGTTTTCTGTCCCTGTTTTACAGGCTGTAGGAACTTTTGAATACTTATCAAAAGCTCAATCCACTCACCTTTACCATCTCTACTATTTCTCTGAACACATCAATTTATTAGCTTCTGACTTTCAATTTAACTGTTACTGCTAACAAAAAGAAAAAATCACCGGTTTTATATGAAGGCCGCACAGGTGGGCGCTCTCTTGAGCAATGACTGAAAGGGTATCATCACATTAATGCAAGTGACTATTTAAACCAGTGAAAATAACCACATATAAACCAGCATAAAACATCCATTTAAAAAAAGGACAACAACAAACCTGTAATTTGTTTAAATCTTCTGAAGTACTCAAAATAAAACAAAACAGCACTTTGTAATGGAAAGATTTTCTGCATGAGTGAAGGACACTTTTCTTTCAAGACTACATACATACCATCACTCACTTAAGCAACTCTGAAAGAGAGTGTAACAAAGCCTGGTTTACTCTCAAGTGTATCTTAAAGTTTTTCTTGCAATCTGTTTAAAAGTCTTTCCCTCTAATTACTGGACTCATGCTGCTACACAAGTGCCAGTCCCTAAAATTGGGCTTCCCTTTTTGTCATGGACGGAGGGCATACTTGGAAAACATTACAGGAGATGCTAATGCTGCACTTCAGTTTTAACAGATTGCATGCTCTACTTCAGAAAGGAGATTTAATGACAATTTGTTCACATTAGATGAAAAAAAAATTAAAGAGTTGTTCAGAATTATTTGATAGTAAAAGTACATAAAGAGGTTTTACAGCCATTCCAGGCAGTCTGAAGAACTAATGCACATTTCAAAAGACCGCAAAAAAGTACATTTTTGGTAGTAAAAACAAAAAAAACCACATGTGGAATTCTGCTCATTTAGTTTATAAATAACTTGTTTTGGTCACAACATTTTAGAAAAGAAAATGGGAACTATAAATTAGTTATAATATTATTGTTCTCAATACAAAACAAATTCAGACTAGTATGCATGTGACTAACACTTGAAACATTATCTACTACCATTTATTAACCCATACCCTAACTAGCCTAAAATGATCATTTTCAGAGCAAAATGTTCATGCCAACAAACAACAATAAAAAAAATAATCTACAAACTAATACTAAAATGTCTTCTCAATTTGCTTTTCCTTGTGATTATTCAGCATTTTGCACCATAAGCCTGTATTAAGGAATACCAGGTCAAATGTAAGTAAGGGTGTTACACTTACTATACTTCACCACAAAGACATTTTAATTTAGGGCAATGCTTTACCTGTTTTTGTACAAAGGCGATTTTATGTCATGCATTTACAATTGAGAATATGTTATCTATAATCTTTTTTAAAGCTTCTACTGCAAAATCTTTATTCTTTGTAATATATTAATACTCATCCACTATTAAATTGATCACAACCTATAAAATGTGATTTTTTAAAAAAAAACATAGGAGCCTAAAAATTTAGAACCATCTCAGAAGCCTTAAGTGAAGCAAGCAGTCTCCCTCTACTATATACCAACAATCCCTACGCTATTTACCAATGTTTTCAGGTGTGCATGTTCTAAGCAAATGGCTTCACCATCAGTCTAGAGCTATTTCAACACTGTTTAGCCTAATTAAAACAGGAATGAAAGGAAAGGTGTCCTACTATTATTGGTTTGGCCATGAACCTGATTTGTGACCTTGGGAAACTGTCTTATAAGAATACCATGTCTTACCTAAATTCAGAGCAAGTGCTTAATCTTAAACAGTAAACGCCCGGCCCTTACCAGGATAAAAAAGGTACATAACAGGCAAACCACGTTATCAGGCTAAATGATTCTACAAAGCAACAGACCAGACAAGAGGAAAATGAAGGGACAGGTAGTGTCCTAATCTAAATATACTTAATTCAATCTGTTTGTTGACTGCTGTCCCCTTGTATGTGTTTACCTCTACTGGGTTTGCACGGCAAGGTTTCGGTAGCAGTGCGTCTACAGGGGTGGCTTCTGTGAGAAGATGCCAGAAGCTTCCCCCATGTCTGATGGAGCCAGTGCCAGCCGGCTCCAAGACGGACCCACCGCTGGCAAAGGCTGAGCCCATGAGCATCAGTGGTACATTAGAGTCAAATCACCTTGGACAAATAAAATTTTAAGGAACAGTTTTTATTTGGATCCAACTTGCCACACTTTCACCTGATCATTCCCTCTGATGGCAGGTGAGGTGCTGAAAATTCATAGCCGGGGCAGGGGAAGAGCAGGACTGCACATTTCAGCAGCAAACCTGTGTCACATTGGATTATACTTTGGAACTGCACTGGAAAAACCTTGTTATAGCGCTCAGTTACCATCTACTTTCTTCAGACATTTCAAAAATGTAGGTGGGGAATGTCCCAGTTATTGTCAACATTTCAAAAAATAGTTTTAAAACTGTATTTTCTTTAAACAAAAACAAATTTCTCATTCTTCCACAGGATCCTAACCAACATTTAGTCTAAATAAGTGCCCCTCATCTGAATTTCAGGTGGCTCCTGAAAGTTGATGAAACAGGCGTGCTTTCCATCTTTCCATCTATGTCTATGTTGACAAATACGCTTTTGCATAATTTTTCCTAAGTACTCACCTTCCTTAAGTTCAACACTTGTCTAAAATTTTTCTATGTTTAAACTTTTAAAATAGTTCAAGGGCACAAGTTTTTTAAATTCATCTTTACAGTTGCTTCAAGTTAAGTCCCAATTATTTTTCACTTTTGAAGTTGCAATGAAATACTGCAGAACAACAAGTATTAAGCAGACAATATTAAACAATCCTTAGAATAAAAAGTTAAAGAAAACTAAAACCAGATGTGCTTTCAGACTGCCGGTCTGTAGACTACCATCCTCTGCTTCAGACTGTATGCCTACATGAATGACAGAAATCCAACAACCCACAGCAAAAGTCTGGGTATTTTAATTAAGACAGTGGGAAGAGGAAGGGAAAGGAAAAGACTATGTCTACGTCAGAATACAAGAAGGTTTGGTGCTGATGACCCAATATCCACGCTACATACATTTCAGTAATTCCAACTAGGTGTAGTCTGGTTCTGCAGACTGAACAAGCACTAGCAGTTGGAGCACATCAAGAATGCTGAAGCACATCTTTCAGCTTAGTTCCACCCAGAAGGAACCCAGTTTGCACACTCCAAGCACCCCCTGCATTATGAACCGAACTGAATAAGCAAGGACAAGCCACAGACTTCTTTCAAAAATGCACTTAATTCAGATGCTAATATGGATGCACCCAAAGTTCTGAAGGAGATCACAACATATCTTTCCAAAGCATTTCTATGTCTAACGTGTTACAAACACGATTATCTTTTACAATTACTATTTTATAGTAAATAAAGCTAAATTTGATGTAATTTAATTAAAAATACAATTTCAAAATTTGTACTAGGTGTCCTTTTTTTTTAAAAAAAAAAAAGTACAATTTCTTTTCGTACTATCTAAGCCTTGATATAATCAGGTCAGTATTCTGTCACCTGCAAATCTTCATAGAAGTTTTTCCTGATGAGAAGGAAAAGTGTTAGACTTAGCCCAATTCAGATATTTCAGTTACAAGGGCAGAGCCTACATAGATGCTTCATACGAAATGTGTCAATATTGTGGTTGAACACACAGGAATTAAATAGCTTAAGACTGTTGGAAAGAGTGAAAGATGATAAAACCTACGGTAGAAGTTGTTTATTTTCTCATCCCTAATCGGAAAAGGAGTGAATACACCTGCAATATCCTAAGAAGCCTATTTCTCTCAGAAAAGATACATAACCAGAAAATAAAACCAGTCTACCATTGTACCAGTTGAATGAGTAAAAGAATATGGTTTTATAAAGGTGGGGAAACAAAGCACTTCCTAGTGGTTGTTTTTTAACTCAACCACGGTTTTCCAAGGGAAAAGCAACATGATATTGTATAGCCCAAATCAGATTAATATTTTGTAACTGATTTATACTGACATACTGATTATGCCAAAACAAGCGAGGCTTTACAATCAGGATTCACACAGTCTGTTCAAGTTGGCATGAACTAGCTCTACTGCCAAAGGACACAAACCCTCATGCCCCAACACACACACCCCTGATGCCACCCACACTCTCACTTCTCTCCTTCTCCTCCACTTCAGTACAAGTATTTGTTTTAACCTGTGCACAGAAGCTGATCCATATTAAAAGTTGCCATTTATTCTACCGAATCTAGATCATTCCCCTAATCCAGCCCACTGTTCATTGGTATGAATGTTTCTGCAAGCAGAGGTGATGACAGTCTGAGCTGGGGATGAAGGAACTGTAACTTCAGTGGCAGCAATATGCTATGTGAGCTTGAACTATCACGCAGCAGCAAAATTAGAGTTGGTCAGGTAAACAACACCAAGAATCCCAGAATCACTGAGGTTGGAAGGAACCTCTGGAGATCGCTTAGTCCACCCCCCAGCAAAAGCAGAGACAGCTACAGGAGGTCACCCAGAAACATGTCCAGTCAGGTTCTGAGTACCTCCACAGATGAAGGCTCCACATCCTCTCTGGGTGACCTGTTGCAGCGTTTGATCATTCTCACAGTAAAAAAGTTCTCTTGTGTTTAGATGGAACTGTACCACATTAAACTTATTAAATCAGATACAGTCAGAAAATACCTGAATACCGAAGCTCTGACTGAAAAGAGATGAAGGCATCTAGCACTTCATCAGACTTGCAGATTCTATGGCTAACACTTTGTTAACACAGAATCACTCTTTTACATTGTTTAGAGCTGACTTTAAATCTACAGGGGCCTAATCAAGTGATACCTAGTACAGGTGAAGACACTGGATGAAGTAACTTTGGAGCTTAAGTACAGCATAACAGGTTCAGACAAGTAAACAGAATTATTTTCCTCCAGACACACAAGGGGAATGAAAAAGCAATGGTTGAAAGTCACTAAGAGACCCTTTACTCTGTTCGAGGAAGATTACACAATTTCTTTTTGTTGAGATGGTATCCAAACAACCATATCAGGATTTGGTTGAGAGTTACCATGCTTCACTAAAAAGTGAAAAACTCTTTGTTTTTTAGCCTGTTTCTTTAATGTGAGCTTAAAAAAAAAATTAAAAGAAAAAGCTAAGAAACAATCTCATTGTTAGGTTGATTTGAATGCCACACTGAAGTCTATAACTTCAATGGCAAAATAATCTGCAAGCTGAAAAAGAGTGACTGAAGTGAACCACTTGAAAATCTAAATACAGTATTTTCACCTTTATGAGACAAAACACATGGCAAAGTGAATACCTTACTATACTAATTCAGGAAAGGAAACTCCAACTAGCACATGTAATATACAAAACACAGAGTTGTATTTAAAAAGCTTAAAGATGCTTTGTTTAAAGGGAAAGAAGGGCTCCACATCGAATAGCATCACGCCCCTCTAACTCTCAGACTGCCTTCTCTTTTGCTTCATATGCCTTCTGCTTCCTGGAGGTCACCACAGACTCTCAAGTGAGACATCATTCATCACAAACTCTGTCTAAGAATTAAAGCGTGTCCCTTCAAGTCTCCCAGATATTCCCAACCAGGTTTGCTACAGGCTTATAAGAGTCGTAGCCGATCTGAAGCACATTTTTTTATTTAACAAGATAAAAGTCATCTCAGTTTGCCCCACTGTCAGTCCTGAATTTATTGCCTAATTTTTTTTTGCTTTTGCTTTACATGATAGATGTATTTGCCCAACCAGGCTTCTGTTCTGTTTAGTTGAACCTATTAAGACCTACTTAAAAAGAAATTTCTACAACTGTGCAGCTTTCAGACTTGCAAATAAACTGCCTAAAGAGCAATAAAGTTGTCACTGGTCAACAACCTGTGTAATCGAGGTTTTGATTTTTTCAAGGTTTCAATCCTTTCTTAAAGGAAAAGAAAAAACCCAACATCAATCAATCCATCGTCCATCTTGTATGATAACTGCCTGGTGGCTCAATGTTGTAACAAATTAGGAAAGCTTTACACTCCTCCTTTAGGAAATCGGGCCACTCTACCTACCATCTTTTAAAGTCAATTTCAAGCCTTTTGTTATATTTGCCACTGAATTTCTACAATTCCTTCTTTCTCCTCCTGATTCACCACTGGAAGAACCTGTCACTGATCTATCCATGAACTGATTCATGTTTCCAAATCACCTGCAGGCACAAGCTGAGCTCCAGTGATACGAAATGGGATTTCATGTGGTTCCACAGTATCCTTAGGCTTTCCGGTTTATAACAGACACATCTAGCGATCCAATCTAAAAACATACTTTGTCATGGACTGCAGGCATTTGTTTTTAAAGTGAACACAGCACATTTTAGTATTATTTTTGATATTTTCTTTTGGGGAGGTTTATCCATGTAAAAAGCACTAACTTTTCCTCCCTCCTCACACCTGAGGGTGTGAGTGCTCATCTATAACTGTACTGGGAATTTTAAGTTTCCACAATAGTAAGGCCACCCTACTGCAGAATTTGTATTATACACCCCTTTGTCGCACCAAATTATTTCATAGAAAATGAAGATACCTTCAGTTAAGTACTATAGAGACCCTGACACAAAGTTTACAAAACTCTAACGGATACAGTATTGTACTAAAACAGAAATAATGAAGTCACTGCACTAAGTTCCTCTCTTAGAGAATTTCATTTAATTAGTGCAAACATATCAGCTCTGGGGCACATCTGGCACAGAAGACGACAGCCAGCCTAAAGTTTTGCTCTTCCTGGGAGAAGAGTCAAAGAATCTGCTTATACCCATTCCACATGACTGTGCGAAAGACGGCCAACTTACACTGTACCTTCAGAGAACATGGAAGATTGCTATTGACTTATTTCCAATAGATTATTGTGGCATTAAACAACATGCCTCATACAACCCTGTAATATCATTCAGAACAAAGAAACTCAAGTGACTCAAAAATGCAAAAAATCTAACAAAAATGTTAAGACCAAGTTACCAAAATATCATACTGAGATTTGAAGTCTGAATCATTAAAAATCTGAAGTTTATTTTGCCAACTTAAAAAATCTACTATCACAACATTGACTACCAGACGGTACAAGTGAGTAAGATTCCAAACTTATCTTCTTTTTCTGTTGTTGTACTTATTTTGTACAATGTATGAACTGATTGGTAGGAACAGATTCCTCCACTTCAAAAAAAAAAACAAACAATTTTTTGGGGCAAAATTTGTAGAGAAATCTTTATAAACCTTTACAAAGGCAGCACTTTTTTAAAAGTTTCGTAGTAAGTTGCTACAGTTTTCAGGGTGTTTTTCAGCGTTCCAAGCTTCTCATCCTGGGTATGGGAGACTCCTAGGTTCTTAATACTAAATAAAAGTATTCTTTACAACACACTTTCCCTTTAAACACTGTAAGGCTATATTCCAGAAGGACTGGAAAAATATTTTCCATCAAAATTCTATTGTTTGCATATCTTCCAAAGAATTCTAACAACAACCTCCTAGGCTTTATTTCTGTACAGGTCTTACATGAGCAAAACTACAGATAAGAGATGAAATGAATGTGTAGGGTGACTGCGCAGGGTGACAGAAATGCAGGCAGCTGACAGGCCAACAGGACTTGTGGGAAATGGGAACAAAAGAGAGAGAGAGAGTGTGCATGTCTCTGTATGTTTTTCTTTTCCCTCTCATTCTCTCCAACTCCAATTTTAAGTAGAACTTGAATTGACAGAAAATAAGAAAAAGCCCATGCAATGTGTTCATCAGCTTATAACCCCGAAACCGTGGTACCCTACGATGTCACGTCTAGTTCCTGGCAGGGAACTGTTCTTGTAAAATAAAAACTGTTCAAGATGAGCTCTCTATAGGATGAGAATTGCCAAAAAAAAACCAAAACAACCCAGACTGAATGAGAACTGAGTCCATAAACAGAAGAAAAGTTTGGAGCACCAAAAAAAAGATTATTGTGTCCACCTAATTAAAAGTAGTTTGTGACAGGGCCTGCTTATTACATGCAACAGATCCAACAAGAGTACATACAATCTCAAATCTATTTTGTACATACTTTTTGATCTTCAAGATTACAAATAATCTGAAATAATCCAATTTACCTTTCTGTCTGCAGGTAATCTGAAAAATTGCATGCAAAATGTATGAGCTTCTGTATCTTCCTCCACTGAAGCACCAACTAAAGCAGTCCCTTAGTAGTAACACTAATTGTTGCACTAATGACAACATAAGAATATGGAAAGAGTTAAGTACGTAAAACTTCATAATGTAAACCAGGAACAAGCGGTTCAAAAAATGACAAAGCAGAATATGGGAAAACAGAGGACAAAATACAACAGTCATAGTAAAATAAAAAGTAAAGTGGTCTAAAGGGAAGAGCATTTTTCAGAATATGTGATACTGATTATGACTGCAAAATAGTCAATAAATATTAGTAAGCCAGATCTTTTTGCTATACAAAAAAAATCAAACTCTACCCTTGATTTTCAGGGACTGGGGAAGAAAAAGGAGAAAGCCTCTGAATTAGTATTTATAGTAATATATATATAATTTATATTAGTATTTATATTATAGATATATATCTATATACGCAATAATCAATCCAACACAAAAGTGATTTAAGCTGTCAAAGTGCTTTAAGCGCACAGACGGGGAAAAAGCGGGAATGATAAGGAGGGAGATCAGCAATCCCTATGCTACAAAATAAGGATGAAAACATATGCAGAACAAACTGCTAACTGCTGGGAAGTCACGCACCAAATAACGTATATTTGCAATACTCATGACTTGCATCCAACATGTGATCAACATCAATAATGATGATAATCTTTTTAAAATCTCTTTTTGTTAGAAGTAGATTACATATGCATTACTTCCTCAGAAACGTTAAGGCTTTAAAGATCAAGCCATACACAGGAGGAGGAAAACTACCATCCCTGCAACTTTTGGCTGGGACTGAATGCTAATTATGACTCAAACTAAGTCTGAGACTGGGTGGTGAAGATACACAAATATGACCACGGAAAAAAACTTTATCCAAGGCTCAGTACTTAGGACAGTGTGATGCTTTCCTTTCTTAACGCTGTTTGATTTTGAAGACATGTGCGATATTCGTGAGGGTCAAGTGACAATACTTTATTGTTTACATAGTGCCTCAGGCATCTGGAATATTTGTGGGTGATGGTTCATCAGACCCCCTGAGATACCGATAAACTGAAAGCACACAAAGCCAACTATTGATTAATAGTTGAACATGGCGTCTTTCCGCACACTGACTTTACTTGGGGGTTTTTGTCAGCTCGCTTACTTTACGCAGCAAAACAGGAGCCGTTCGTAACAATTAAGGCGGCAGGAGACGGCTCTTCAAGGGGAGAGGGCGATGTTTGTAAACCAGCACGAAAACAGACCCCTTCGCGGGGGGGGACCGGCGGGATGGGAAGGACTTTTACTACAGCACAAACACGTGGGGCGGGGGCGGACAAACGGAGGGCACATCCCCGCGGCGGGGGCACGGCGGGCGATGGCGGCGGGCGATGGCGGCCCCGCCCCTCCGGGCCTTCCCGCCGGAACGGAACGCACCGGGACAGGACAGCCCTATCCGCCCCTCGGGCCCGGGCCAGACCCCGCCGTGCCCGGGGGAGGAGGGGCCTGCGTGCGGCCGCTGGTCAAGGGCCGGGCCGCGGCGAGGAGAGAGCCCGGCCGCCGCCTCCGCCGCCGTCCCGGCNGCCAGCAGCGGCCGGCGCTCCCCCCCGGCAGGGGCGGGCTCCGGGCCGTACCTCACGGGCTCTGCGGTCATGTCTCCGCTGACCGCTGCTCGGTGCGGCCGGCCGGGCCGGAACCGGGCTCAGGCGCTGGAAGGAGACAAAGCCGTTATTGCCACCATCGCAAGCTCCGCCGCCATCTTATCGGAGGGAGGCTGAGGGAGACCTGCCTCCTGCCGCCTTCCTCCTTCGCCGGCTCCCATTGGCTCCTTGCCGCCCCCAGCGATTTTCTAATTGGGCGGCTCCGACGGGGCCTGTTGCTAGGGTCGTTCACGTCACCGTCCCAACTTTCCCCGCCCTGATTGGCTGGAGGGAGGGTTACATCACCGGCAGGGGGCTGACGTCACGCACCGAGTCCCGTGACATCATTTCAAAACAAAGTGCATTGACGCCTTTGCCCAGCAGGGGGCTCCCGCCCACGGCTGCCCCGACGGCCGCGGCCATGGCCGAGCAGAGGCGCAGCGAGAGCGCACGTCGGGTCTCCCCCCGGCCCCGCCGCTGCTGCCATCCCCGGGGCACTGCGGCAACCCCGAGTCAGCACCATCAAGCTCCTCGGGGCATTTAAATACATCAGCCACGCAAAGAGTAACACGGCGATGCCCGCCAAACTCCAGTACAGCAGCAGAACGACCCTCATCCGCCCCAGGGACCAACCACCCAAGGCAAAGCCGAGCGGGATGCCAGCAGAGAAGGGAGCTTTGGTGGAGAGCGTTTCCCACGTGCAGCATGAAAAGACGGCAAGATATGAATAATGTAAGCTGGACTGGGAGTTATCAAGGTTGAACTTGTTGAACAGCACCCAAGTTACACTGTTAGCGAGAGCGTCACTTAAGCCCAGCTTGGCTGGAACTTTTTTTTTTTAAAAACAGAAAATTCATTAGATAAGGAAACGTCGTTGGCAGCTTCGCATAAGTACGCCAAGATAATTTTCCCCTGCTTATACTAGCAGCTTCTGCTTTCCTGTCAGATGTTAAAATCTGTATGAAAGGGATTGGACTACATCCCTGTTCAGAGGGAAAGAAGCCCCGTGCTTTCACGAGAAGGCTACTGGACTCCACCGGTGAGGGGTTTCACGTCAACTTCCATCTCCCTGCGTGACCAAAGCAGAAGGGACCACCAGAACCACACCAGTACTACACCGAATCTCAAACAGGTGGCACAAGTATTATTCACTTATGATAAACACAACCAGTTTTGAAAATTAATATCTCTTCCTGCAGAAACTAAAAAATAAAAGTACCAACTCACCTGGGTTCACAAAGGAAAGTGCGAAAAAAAAATCATGAAAGCCCTGTCATCTTAACTACTCCTTGATATCAATTTCATTCTAAAAGGCAATGATACTAGAATACATAGCATTTTCGCGCTTTGGCACACACAGGGAAACTCTACAAACCGGTCTAAACAGAATTTGCTTTAGAATTTAACATTTTACCCAAGAACTGCATCCTGTATTTGCTGAATTTTAGTAAAACCAAACAGTAGATAACAGCTTTGTTAACAAATGCTATCTCATGCTCAATGCTACAGTTTTAAAAGACCAAAGCATCACCTGCCTTCTAGCTAAATTTTAGAAGTAAAAAGATAAATCTGTATTAACCGACTGCTACAAATACCATTGAAAAACCTGCAAAAAAGCATTCAATTTTTTTGCCACCAGACAGATGAATTAAACCGGAAGCATTACCTATTCTTAGCTCTGCATTAGTATTCCAATTGTGTGATTAAAATAAGAACAAAACCCATTTATTTTCCTCTTCGAGGGATCTAGTCCGCTTTATAGACTAATATCCTACTGATTTAGAATTACTACATAGATATATTTATTACTTTTACTCTATAATATTTTTTCTTTTACTATTTCCATGGGAGATGGAAGAAGCAGTTTAAAAAAACAAATTTAATTGCCTCTAATTCACAGCTTATATGTAAAGTTGCACATGAAAAACAAATCTTATTGTGAGAAAAGTCAAGGTAAAGGAAGAATGGACTTGTTCCCACCTCCCAACAATTACTCCAGCAGACAAAACCTGATGCTATCATGATGTTATCAAAAAACAGCTGGTAGAAGCACAGCGAAATCTGCGTATGGACAGGCACAGAGTGCACCTGTAGAGAACCATTCTGCACATCTAACATACCGACACGCTGAAGTTTCCCCGGCACACGGGACCCCTTCCCCCAGCGCTCTCCTACCAGATGCCGCTGGCTGCTCCAATATACGTGGAGAATGAGGATTCAGAGCTTAGTTTGCAGGACAAACCAAGGGCCACTGTGGAGTCTCATCGCACTGATTTTTTTTTTTTTTTCATAATGATAGCAATTAGTTTTCTTAAGTAGATATTAGCCTACTTTCAAGAAAAATGGCTGAAAGACATGTATAGTTACCAACTGACAAGAGAATATTTTAATAACTTTATGTGCTCCTGACCTAGAAATACAAAGTACATATACATCTTTTTCAGATTATTACCTGTGATAAAGTAGCACAATTAATCTAGAACAATAAAACACTATGCTTAAATTAATTTCATAGGAATTTCATGAGCTTTTAAATGGAATAGATTATGTGCAATGAAACACATTCTCTATTTGTCAAACAAAAAGCGTGATAAAAACTGAAAACAGATGACTGCTTACTCAAGAGCATGGGTTTGCTCTTTGTTTTGCTGTTATTCTATTGCCCTTAATAAAGTTCAAAGCATGTGCAATCAGTCGAGTAGTGGCTTGTATTTGATAATTAAACCTTTTCAGCATGACAAAGCAGTAAACAACAAGGTCCAAGAAAGAAACAAAGTGCCAGTACTTTTCCAAATCCTTTGGAATAATTAATTTCTCATAGCAGATGGAACCATTTTGAAATTTTAACTTCTTAAAAAATCTGATTTCAGCAGAAGTGATTTTCTGTTATAGACTGGATAATTTTTAAAACACACTATCAGCAGCCATTGCTAGTAAGCCATAAAGGAACACTAAAGACCATTCTCTTCTCCCGCCAAAGTCTGGCTACAAGATGCCATGATCTAGCATTATCTGATGTCATGGGCAGCACATCCAAACAAGCATAAGCAACTCGGGTATCTGATTTTCTTTGGATGTTCCAAATGTTTAGGAAGTTAAGCAATTGACTTTCTTTAGTACTTCCAAAATTAGGAATAAAATAATGCCCCTTATGCTTACTTTTACACTTTTTCAACAAGGCTCCGAATAAACCCTTCTGTACGTTTCAGTAGATGTTCAATAGTTGTGACCATAAAAGCATCCACATTTTTCTAGTAGAGCCTCTAGGCAGCCGTCATCTCATGACATTTCCCAGACACTTGACGGCTACCCCATTGCCTGCCAAAAGGTTTAACTTGCTCTTACCCTCAATCATGCCTGATTGTGTATCTTAATCAGACAATTGTGTGTGTACACTCAGTCACACAGACATCACCAGCCATGGGACTGATTAAGGTTATTTGCACGAGTACCAAGCCATATACAGCAGATGCAGAGCTGAGCCCATTTTCCATCTTGTTGGAGGACAAAGCAGTTCTGCCCCTGAAGAGCATGTGCGTATGATGCATCTCTTAACAGCTTAACTGCAGGAACGACTACGAGGCACTACCATTAAGAAGTGCATTCTGAGCTGAACGCTAGAATGGTGTGAAGACAAGAGCTTCCAGTAAATTGCAGATAACACAAATCATTACCTAGATTAATCCAATTAGATTTACTATCTCGCTTTGGGCTTAGCTCATCAGCAAGCTGCCTGAATTATTTCTAGCTATTATCCCAGAATAGTTTTTAAATACACCACAGCCCTTTCTCAAAAGCAGAAAAAGCAGTAATATTTGAGGCCAGCTACATTAACAGCACCACATAGTCCATTTTCAGCTAGAGAATATACCACTTCCTCCTTTTATTATAATGTGTTCTCTAAAAGGTGAGCTTTTACAGTACTTCCGAGCTGTTTAACGACTCACTTTCTAAAGGAGATGACCTCATCAAACTCCCCGTTTTAGCATACCAGTTCTTGAATGCATTGCCTCTTCCACCTTTGTTCTACTGGTCCAGGACTGTATTATACTCACTACTTAGTGAGATGCACATGCCAATGGTCCCAAAGAATCACTTTGGGTACCAATTATAGCTGGCCATTACCTCTCAACTGTTGTGCAAGTCAAATCTTTCTAGAATTGCATCCTCTCTAAATCTGCTACACGTCCTTGCAGGCATTCCATCTTCCTTTACTCCACTATCACACTTGTTCCCTCCTCCATGCGCTTCAGTTTCAGCCTAGAGCGCAGAAAAATTGTTGGAAAAAGTAAGCGTTATTTTCATTTCATATGTCAGCAGGGAAAAAGGAAAATCTGAAACTCTTAGCATCTATACCACCTTAAGTGGAAAGCCAACACGTCTCCACCATCCACCAGCATGATGAGCAACTCTTTATGAAGTTAGTCAATATATGATTAGATGCTTTTTAGAAGAACAGAATAAAATATGCACATCAGAAAAATTAGAAACAAGTCTGAAAGTTTAAGAAGAAACATTACTTCTTTAGAACAAGACTGTAAGCCACTTTCACCTGCATCGCTAATGCCTGAAGTACAACTAACCTAAAAGTTTATTGAAAGCATTGTTCCAACAGGGCAGGAAAATAAGCGACAGGTACGGCAGTCCAGAGTTGTCCCAGGCAAGTTATAGTGCTAACTAGATTCCACCACCAGGAACGTTATTAGTGGATCTGTCTAGGACTCCAGGAAGCCAAGATTTTCACCTCAGGACAGCTGTCAAACACAAGCGAAAACCATGCAATCTTTCTGTTATTAGTTGGCTACAAGAGATCTCTAGTATCGACACTTTGGGCTGCAATTTCCCACATAAACACATATACACTCCTAATCCAGTCCACTCAGCCATACTCAGGTTATTTACTATATACAGACATTTTTATTAATACATTGAAGCAATACTGGAAGAAAAAAAGATTTGTTTGTTTTGTTTGATGTTAAAGTTCAAAAGACACAGGAGCAGGGATTAGACTAAAAAAATTTTATTGAAACTTGTCCAAAATCCAGTCAGGCACACAATTTATCCATTCTCCTAAGGCTTGTCATTCTGTATGGCATAGAAAAATGAATCTCAACAAGTTGAAACATCAAACAAGTAAATTAGTGAAGTTAAGGCACTTGACATATGTGTTAATTTAGCAAAATTGCATAAGAATAACATTCTACTTTGAATTATACAGTCCTTTCCGAGATTTAATCTAAAGCATCCAAATTCTGTAACCCCTTGAGACAGGGGAATGGCAGGAGCAGAAGACAAAGGTCTCCTCGTATTTTCCTCTGACTAGTACCCTCCAAGGCCACCGCAGCCTGTGGAAGAAGTATTTCTGAATCAGGCTGCAAAGATTTCCTGTAGTACAGGTGCTGAACTACACAACAGTTTGGGCTGAGGCACAGTGTCTTCCACTCAAGAACCCTTAAGGCAAAGTATCTTTGTGAGATGAGAGGACAAAAGGAGAGAGCAAAAGGCACATGCATTCAATTGTAAGGCTAACAAATCTTTCCTGGGGTGACAACGTTTATCCTGGGATTAGGTATCTCTGCCCACTCCCATATCCTCCCTAAGGATAAAAACTTGGGAGGAAATAAATGGAGAATGCAAGAACTTACATAGTGACCAAAATTCTAATACCTATTGATTTATCAGGGCTCTGAGCAGGTACTTGAAAGCCAGTTATCAGCCTTTAATTCATGCTACAGATAGCTAGTTACCTTTGTAGTTTTGGGTTGTATTTTTGAGATTGTGACCGTTCATCAGTATAAGAATATTCTTTTCGGCTCCAAGCAAACATTTAAAACTTAAATGTTGCAGTTTCAGCATTTGGCAAAGAACGTTTTTATGATAACCGAATTAATAACTCAGTTCTACCTGTTGAAAATTCCCCCTTCATCTGTGAAACCACCTCTCACATCATACAGCCATTAAGTACTCTTCTCAAAAACGAGATACAGCTCTACGACATGCACATTCCACACTGGAATCTGGAGTATGCTCCAAGGGTTGCACACAGACTGAAGGAAAAGATTTCCAGGTACATGAAGATGTTTTCTCAACCATGGAAAGGCATGACAGAGAAGCTATTGTCACCTGATATGCACAAACAGGAAATAAAGTGATAAATATTTGAGGGAAAAAGAAGCATATGGAAAACAGATTATCCAACTGAATTCAAAGTACTGTTACTAATTAGTCTACAGAAACATAGTTCTAAGCATTAAGTTCTGAATTTCACTAGAAGTAGAGTTGTTTAAGAAGATGTAAAGCTTATGAAAAAGAGATTGCATCTTAATACTCTGTGTCCTTCAGAGCAAATTGCTTGTTATATTTAAGGCACTACATGTCGTCTTTGGTTCAGTGTTTAACTATCTCATTCAGTGTAAAGAGAGGTAGCACGAACCACACGTATTTAGCTCTTCCATTCCATTACACGCAGTTTCAGAGTCGCCATCTTTCTGGTGTTACACATTTTGGAATCCTTTAACTCATTAGGAAACTGCAGATAGAAAATAACAAACATTCTTATTAATTTTATAAGAAACAAAGGTGTACAACATTCCACTTCGCTTTCATATATGCCAAGAAAATCAGAACGAGAAACTGGGCCTGATGCACCTATGATGTAAGCAGCTGTGGAGAAGTTGCTTAAAAGCAAGTCTTCTATAAACTCAAAAGCCAAAACAAACACATCTTACCTACACCCTGGTTAGCAGAAGTACATAAGACCATTGCATAGACCAGAATAAAAGCTGACCAGTTATTAAACAGGGAATAAGTTCAGCTCTCTTCTGGTCTTGAGAAAAGTCTTTATGAAATAACAAGTTTTATTATTTAGATATTTTTAAATATGAACTGACTTCTCATAGGAAGGGGCTAATATTTGCCTATGGGATTAGCCTTCCAGACAAATTAAACTCTTTGCAGAAGCTGAGATGGTTAGAAGCTGGTCCCTCAACATGTACTTATTCCTTCAAAATGTGTAAAACCTAGTAAAAACACACAAGATATCTATACTGATCATATATAAAGCAATCAGTTAATAGTGTTAGACTCTTTACAAAAGCAATCCCAAAATGTATGCAGCTTTAAAGCATCAGCCATCCTCCTTGTTATCACAAATAAGGATTAATAATCAAGATGTATGAATATGGAGGAAGAGAAAAGTAGAAAAAAACCCAGACACTTGTGTGCAGTATAAATTGGCTGAGATGTCCCTGTGAAAATAGAAATATTTTATAGTATGTAATGGCATGAACAGGAGAGTACCAAAATCTTTCCTTTGATCTTACTGAAAAATTGTGATATCCACCAAATACCATTATTTCTGCTGATTACATTGACCAACATGGCCACTCGCTGAGAAGCGAGTGGAGCATTTTTAAAGGAGTATTTCCCACCCAATTAGATTTCAGAAATAAACCAGAGCAGAGAAATAGGAAAAGTGCTTAAATTAATATTACCAAACAAGGCAATACCAGTCAGCGGGAACAGATTCATTCAGAAGCATACAGTCCAGATTAAAAACAAAAACAAACCCAAACCCCACACCACACCAAAAACCTTCTAGTATCACTCTCAATCTTTAAGTCCTCCTTCATGTTTACCCACTTCCTTCAAAAATAGTCTACGGTGTTGCAGCTGTGTTGCAATGCCCAGGAAAACAAGGACTGAAGCAGCAAAAAAGACATACCTGTATGGGTAGCCGTGGTATTTAGATCTGAAGACAGACAGCAGCCAGCTGAAGAACAACACCACCAAGCCAATACCAGCAATACACATGACTGCAAGAGATGCAGAATAAGATTTGGGTAATGTGACAGCTGTCCCCCAAAACACCACAGCGACTGGGGTTTTCAAAAGCATTCTGTAATATTTACAGATTTGGTCAGATGACACCTCTAATAGAGTCACTGAGAAGAAATAAATAACCCCAATTTTCTTTCAAATTCCTACTGTAAATCAATTTTATACCATTGCTTTAAGAGAAACTACGTCCTTTCTTATCTCCCTTTCTAGCAAAATTCTGCAAAGCATCTTTATATCTCCCCATTTCCCAAAAGGGCTTTGCATTTATCTTGCAGTTTGCTAGGCAACTCCAAATGCTGCCAAAAACACAAATGATTAACTTCTGCTTAGAGGTGGGAAACGTACAGAAACCAACAGTGCAAAAGCATTTCTATTAAACAGTGTAACAAACATCTTTACTGAATATGCCTTCTCTTAGAGAGAAAAGTGTTAGCACTTACTTTTTCTTTTCCCCACGTCCATGTCAGAAGTAGCAGCTTCATGGAGGAGTACCATTCCTAAAGTAACACCACCATCTACAAATGCTGTTTAAGGCTAAATCAACAAAATACAATAGACTCAATATAATACATTCATTCCTCATCTCCTAAATTCAGCTCCCACACCATACCTGGGGCATTAAAACTCACTGGAAAAATTAAAGCCTTCCCCAGTCAAACCAGCAACTGTGGGGGGGAAAAAGCAAATGAAAGGCATTCATAATGTCAACTTTTAAGAGAAAATAAATACAAAGTCTAAAATATAAACTGGAAAGTATAGTAGGTCTTGACACAAAACTGAAAACATGCTTTTATTATCTCAGCTTGTCACGGGAGAGCATTCCTTCCCAGAGAGCTCAGTCCACTCTTACTACTGTTCTACTCCACTGGAAAATCCCCAAAGGAATTCAACTTTTGCATTTTACTCAGCTAATAGAATGAATAAAACACATGCAATATTTAATCTAACAGGATCTCTTTCAAGCAGCAAAATTTCAGTCTTTTCTAATTCTTTAATTAAAAAAAAAAAACAAAGCTTGTGAAATTAAGGAAGCACAGACAACTTAAAAGGCCTGACATTTGCAAAGAGTGAATCCTAGCAAAGCAAAAGAGTGGATCCAGTGAAACAAAAGCCAGAATTCCCAAAGACTTCGTTCCATTTCACTATAGATGTTCAGTCCCAATTCTCCTCCCAACATGAGAAATACTTATCATTGACTGCAATGGGACTGTTAAGAAATCTTTCCATTTCAGATGCGGTCTACCTTCAGCACAAGAGAAAAGCGACTTTAACCTACAGGAACCTTGCCAACTTCTACCATTTGAAATATCTCCAGCGACTGGTAGATTGGATCCATAACGTAATGGATTGCAATAACACAAATAAACATCAACAAAAAGTTTTAGGTTGAATTTGACTGAGTGCATCAGAAGCCCAGTAATAATTTAAAAAAGAGAAGTTCACCTCCAAATGGATGTTTTAAGTTAAAAAAAAAAATCTTTGATAATGAATACACAGCAAGAGAGTAAAGTTCTTTTAATGCCAGCATATTTAAACATCAATTGCTTGCTTTATATTATTTTATCACAAAATCCCAATGCATCAGTTGCTGAAATTGGGATTTTGAATAGATAAGAAGAGAAAAGGGGGAAATTAGCAGAAATCACTCTGCTAAAGAACACTGGAGTTGCAACAGAAGCGACTTGTTAATCGTTGTCAAGCAGTGAAGAGGACGGGTACTTTGAATGAAGTTTTGAAATGATGTGCCTGTAGTAAGTCTGCTATTCTGTATACTTGTGTGCTATAAAATGTAAACAATTTGGGACTGTGAAGCTGCAAGAAAAAAGACACTATTAAATAAAATAAAAAAATCCTGAATAAAAGATAAAAGAATGCAGACTGACACAGGTGACAAGACAAGGAAGAAAAGCTTGAGTTAGAGAGGACTAAAGTTGCAGATGATGGATCAAAAACATACATGTGGGAACAGAAGAACGAACATTGTATTTTAGAGTATTCTTATGACTCCAAAGGAACATTTTTATACAAATGAGAAAGGCAAAAGCTCTCAGCCCGCAAGTTTCTGCTTGCCTTTCTTGATGGCAAAATACTGGCATGGAAAAATCCTGAATCGTTAGCATGAACCAGCGGTAAGATTAAAAGTAAAGAAGGTAAGTAAAGAAATAAAAGAAGAAAGATCAGTAACAGACGAAGGAACTCAACACCAAAGCAACAACTAAGTCTGTCAGATTGAAAAGATAAGAGACATGCACAGAGGATCCTGAAGAATCTTATGATTCCACAAAGATCCACATCTTCAACGCTGTATTCATTTCAGTCATTAAGCACGGAAAAAGGTGGTGAGAAAGCAGTAAACATTTTTCTATTCAACTTAAAGATCACTGACATAGGAAAAGCATAGTTGTCAATACAGAAAGGCTCTACAAGCTTCTGCATCAGTACTGGGTGACAGTGATGAGCCTTGACAAAGTACGCATAGAAAAGGCAGCAGCATAAGCTAACAAATTGCCACCAACCACGTGCTTCTCAGAAGGAAGGATACTAAACAGAAGAACAATGTGTGTTTCTGCCACAAATTGGGCTTGGCTGCTTCCATGGATATAGCTCTGTAAGAGACAAAGAGTAATTGAATTTAGAAAAGACTGGAGTCAACTTTGACATGATTAACAACAGCTATGGAGTGTGGAACTGGGTTTTGCAGACAGAACAGAAGGTGGAGCACAATTTCATCTGTTGACTATTGATTTGGGGGAGGGGGGGAAGCTGTGTCAGCATCAAAAATGCTTCTTCTATTAACATGCACAATCAGCCCAAAGTACCATTCAGATTATAAGAGTGCAAGTGCAGCTACAACCTTCATGGTCCATATTCCCTGTTCAGTAGGACAAAATACCACAATTACGCCCTCCTGCACCCACTTATCCGAGTCTGATCCATTCCCTTAGATTCTTAGGTTACATATGTTGTTCTTCAGCTTAGGGACAGTCTCTTCAGTCTGCGCGTGAACCCTACTCACTTGGCTCCAGAACCAAGCATTTGAAATCTTTTTCATGGCATACCAGGAAAAGGAACACGACTACCATTGACGCTTTATTCTTCAGTCTCAAAAAGGCTTAGGAATGATGTAAATAGAAGAAACTAAAGGAAACATTTTCAAGACAACGTTTAAAATATGAGAACTTCCTCCCATCAAGTTGGCTTAGTTTTATTTCCATTAATAGTAATCAACTGAGTTAACAGAAAATTTGAAATTTGTGCAAGAATACAATTTTTTAATCCCTTATGGAAAGCTCTACTTCACTATGAAGTAGGGAAAAAAAAATTGATAATGCCTCAGCAGGCATGAAAGGATATTTCACCAAATTAATTCCCTCCTTAACAAAATACACGAGAAAAGCCAATATGTGATGTGTAAGCACCTGAATAGATGCAATGCTCTCGGTACATTCTGACTACTTTTATGGTGTATCTCATTCTGTATTATGTACAGAGCAATGTATTTCAAGTGATGTAAAAACTGATTTTTCCCAAGAATGAGATTGCATAAGTCTAAGGTCACTAGATATTAATCTACCTCAAGAATCTCAAAGAAAGATGTTTTTATATGGAAGTCATTAGATGGGTGTATAAGCTAAAAAGACCAGGTTAAACATGAAATGCCCACCTCAGCAATAGGACTGTTTAGCACGTAAAACTCAACATAAACTCAACATAAACACCTTCATTTTGCTGCTAGCAATTTAGAACTATCACGTCACCTCATCACTAGAAATACAATATACATACAAGACAGAGGAAAGCAAATGTCACAGGTAAATAAATGCTGAAAAGAAAACATGAAAACAAATAGGAATGGTTAAAAGATGCATAGGATATCAGAGAAACAGAAGAGATCAGGTAATTTAAATAATCCACCCTCAGAACCACTCCAGCAGAGTACCATCCCTACGACTGCTGTCTAATGCTTTATTGGCGTTAGAAAGCGCTTTGAGCAGTTTCTAACAAGAAACTGAACATGCTGCTAGATAGTACATTAATTAATATTACTTGCATTTCTTATTCTACCTCTTAGAAGTTTATTACTGAGCACAGAAAGCAATACACCTAGAAAACCCCTATGAAACATTTGTCCTTACCCTTAGACCATCACAGAACTAATGCTACCATTCTTATAAAATTAACGAATCATTGAACATATAGGAATGACCTTCCTATCAAAAGGGAATTCTAGGTAACGGTTGAAGTTATCTCACAGCAATTACACAACAGAGCACTTCGTTTTGAATTAAGATCAGTATTTTGTGATTTCTTAGTATAAATTTGCAAACAGTTTCTTCTATTTGAGCCAAGAAGAGGATAAAGCTAATTGGAAGAAAATCTAAATCTTGATTGGAGCTCAAACACTCCTTCTGCTTCCCACAAAACAAAACCCCTCTTTTACAGGCATATTGTAAGAGAAGACAGATCCTCTCTGAGCTAATCAACAGCTCTCTAATTTGCCTTGCTCACTGCAGGAGAGGTTAGCCTCACTGACTTACAAAGAAAGCAGCCAAGAGTAGAATTTGCACTCTGACTTGCCTCTTTTAGTATCAGCCTCACTCTGTAAAAATACAACAAACGTATAAAAGAAAACGAAGAAAAAAACTTACCACTTGTCCTGTATGGGGATTCTTGTGAGCATAGGGCGGACCTCTAATATGGTTCCACATCTGCCCTGATGTCATCGCTAACACAAAACACTGAAAAGGAAAGAACAAACACCATTTAATAAGGATTTTTAATTTTTACCCAATTTCTTTTCACTTCATACCAAAATGTACCAGTCTGGAATACAATCTTAGGCTATACATTGCTCTACATTTTATATGTTTATAAAGCATCTAATAAAGCATTAACTGAGCAGAAAGACCAAGATCAAATAATATTATTGTCTCGGTTTGAGGTAAAACAGGACCAATTTTGTTCAGTCACTTTGCTTCTTAGCTGGGCCTTTTCTAACTACTGAAATTAACAGCATATTGTGCAGACACTGTTCACTCTCAGAGTGATCAGACCTATGTTTATAGCTGATGCCCAGGCACGGTATGCAGAGAGGCTCTGCTTATACCTAGTGCTGTAACACCAAAGGGCAGACAACTTTGTTACTTGCCCCGTTGGAGGGTCAGAAGCGGAAAAGCGTAGAGGGGTCCCACCCGCGGGGAGGAGTAGACAGGACAGGGGAACCAAAACTGACCAACAGGGTATTCCATCCCATCTGCCTCATGCTCAGTATAAACGCTGAGGGATCAAAGGCTCAGCCCTCTTTCTTCAATGGCCAACGTCCGAGGAGGACTGTGTGTTCGTGTGCCTCTGATCCCGATCCTGAATGCAGATCCAGAACCCAGTTCCCGTCTGTCACCGAGTCCAGTCTGGAGCTTCCCCAGTGCCAGCCGGTGATGTGACTGTCATCCTGGGAGCTCAATACAGTTTTGTATATATTTCATTATTTTATTTTTATTTTATTATTAATATTTCATTGAAGTAGTTTAGTTCCTTCTAAACTCCTACGTCTCTTTTTCCCTCCTCTGCCTCTCTCTTTGAAGAGAGGTAGGGGGGAGTGTCTGTCGCTCGCCCGATGGCCGGGTCAGCCCAAACCACAACAGATTATTACACTACCAAAAAGTAAAACTAAATGCACCTCATTTTCCTCTACCAGGAATAAGCATCTTTAAATACAGAAGCTTTTAAAGATTTGAATTGCTACAAAACTCACGACAACAGACAATAGTTATAATTGCTCACCAAAGCAGCAAATGCCCAGCCAGTTTTGTTATACAGAAAATCCAGATTGCTTCCACGCAGATATACAAGGCCTCCGACGACAGCCAGCAGCAGTCCTAACATCAAGGGTCCAGCATAGTTTGGTGGCCTTATCACACGGATCTAAACAGAGGATATGTAAATTATTTTCCCTCAATGGGATTATAAATCTGACTTGGGAAGTAATTAATGCTTCTTCTCCTGTTACTGTAACTTCAGTTTTCTACACCTTTACCCTACCTAATAATTTAAAGACTGTTTTTCTTCCATAGGAACAGAAGAGGGAGAAGGACGAAGATGAGTTTTACCAACTTATCAAATACAGAATTACACAAAATATTAAAACACAGGATGTAAGGAAACTTAAAGATGTAGTCACGTGCCCATACTAGATTTTGTAGACAAAAACTATTTAGAGTATTGAGAGTAGGTCATTAGCCACAAAACACAACTGACATATTTCACAGCTGGAATTCCATAGTGAGGGAGTGCCACAGAGGTGGTGATGGGGAAAGGCTGTACATACTTACATTGACATCAGTTCTGTCAGCCACCCAACGAGCAAGCTGCTCAGCTGCAAAGCCGCGCACCTGAAGTTCGTAGGTGTCACCCCTTTTAGGCTTCCCTTTAGCAGGAAAGTTAATGAAGGTTGGAGCAGAATTCATGTTTAGCTGTATTTAGAAAATGCACAGAAGATACAGCACCATGAAAGGTCTATTTAGTAACACAATTCTATTCCATTTGTATCTTGCAACATCGTCACTTAATCTATCAGTAAAAGTAGCTATTCAATAAATAAATTTCATTGACAATAACTTAAAAACCAAAAAGTAAAGACTGCACACAGTAGTTTGCATTTCTGTATTTCATAAAAGTAACTGATATACTCCTGCAATTACCCTTTGTGTTCCATGCTGTTTTCTCCTTTTAGTATTGAGGAATAAATTTTTTTTTAGCTCTGTCACTAGCTGTTCTGGCTGTCTTAGAAATGAATTGTTACTTATGAGTAGGCTTTTTTTTTTTTTTTAAACACAATTTAGCATGCTTTCTAAAGTGATCGACATTTCTTTGTTAGCACTCAAGATCTGTAGTTACCGATTCAAAAGATTCAGAGCAGCTAAGAGGATATTATAATGTGCAAATAAATGTAGACGGTAGTTCTACTTTTTCCTAACACTGTTTTTCCCATAGCATTTTGAATCTGTTTCTTCTCTAAATACTACTTTTGGGAGAGAAATCTGCAAAATAGAAATACATACAGTAATCTATAAAGGCCATAGCTTGATGAATGAATTTTGATGTAACACTATGGGAAAATTTAAGAATAATAAAAGACATTCTTTTCCACTTCTCCAGTCCAAAGGCTTCCATTTAATAAAATACCATTGCCTAAATTGTGTAGCTTTTAAATAGAGATGACTATCTATTAAAAAAAAAAAAGTTAAGATTTGCAAAACTGTAACGAACTTCTAATGTGATCTACAATTGCAAGTGTACATGGAATGTTCTCATACATTTTAACAAAATATCATTACATAATTTTAATAGAAGAGCAAAATGACTGGGTACTTGAAAAGAAGTTAAGCTATACTGAAAGCCTAATCTATCATTCTCTAGTAATCTAAAAATTGTAATAGCTGTTCCTAACATTGGTGCTTTCTATCTTGCCTCTTCATGTATCATAGAAGATTTCCATCAAGAATTACACTGTAAGTTACAATAGGAAACAAACTCAGAAAAAACAGTCAAAAGTCAGTTCACTCCTAGTGCCTGTTCCAGATTTGTCAGCTCTGTTAATATTACTGCAAACATGCTACTGCCCTCTGCTCTTCTCCTCATTTCTTCTGAGACTGGCAGCTTTTAACTTTTCAATTATTTCTTTAATCATTGTAACACTACATTTTGTATACGCCTTTGCCTTCTTGCCCTCAGTCTCCAAAACCCGAGTTAAAAATAATGTTAGAAGAGAAACACACAGACATTACCATCTGAAATACATCTGAGCCTTCATCAAAATCTACCATAGCAAAAAATATCTTATTGGTAAATGCACTGGAATATCGCCAGGAGTTTGCCAGAATCTGGTATTCCTCATCAGCTTGCCTGTAAAACACACAAAGTGAGACGCTGCATCATGTATTTGTCCAGAACACAAGTTATAAAACAGCTGAGGGAGCTGTAGCCACCCACCCCGTTATAGCTTGCATCCCACACACCCCTACATTCATTTTCTAGCTTGAAAGTTTAAGGCCAGACACTCATCTAACAATCAAGTGAAGCATTTGGCACCTGCAAGGGCAGGTTTTGTTGAGTCCATGAGCAGAAGCAGTGGTCAGTTCTAATTGAAATTTGAAACGGGACCCCGCAGCTCATGATTTGCTAGTCCACTGAGCACCAAAACGAGCACAGGTGTGCCCTCTTTTCCATGTCAGAGGATGGGAAACCAACTAATTTCAACTAAGTCAGTAGATTAAAAAATCACCTTTACAGACCTCTGCCACCTGCAGATTAATACAAGAAAGCCATAATATGGTTAAGGATCCAGCATGTTATAATTGTGAATAAATAAGTGACAATCAACATATTAAATTAACAGCAACTTTTAGACTGCATGGCATGTAATTCTACAAACATTTATTCAGCAGCTCATGCCAGGAAAGTTGAGTTTACACCCTCTCTTTCTCCAGAAGCCTATCAGTGTCAATATTGTTTCTGCAAAGCCGTGATTATTTTAGGAGGGAGATAAATAATTAAGGACCATGTTGTTTTCTCACATACATATTACACACATATTCCCACATATTTAATTTCAAAGATAATCCTACTATAATGTGCCTTAGTATATTCCTCCCATGAACGTGAAAGTTTTATCCTGTTCTTAAATTTAATTTCCTAAAAGCATATAATGACTTCCAAGTTCTCATTTAGGACTAAATTAAGCCCGTACTTGCACACAACACACTGTCTGTGAGGCTGAAGGGCAGTGAACATCACAATCACCGAGTAATTTCTGGGTGGTGCCTTCACGAGGCGTCGAAATTTGTCTCCATTCATTCGAATAACGGATCTTTTACTAGCCCACTCCATTAGCTGGTTCACTTTCTCTGATAACACCATCTGAAAATAAAGTCAGAGAAACACTGTTGGTTTGGGTTTTTTTTTTTCTAGTCTCACAGTACAATCTTGAAGGTTTTTATATTTGATGGAACAAACAGCTGCACTGTATTTCATAAGAAATTTCTTTCTGATATACACACTGCCCCAAATCACTCCTCAGTATTTATTCAATACTAAGCATCACACTGTTTCAGATTTCAAAACTTGGTGGAAGTGGAACCAACAGTAGTGATGGAAGCACTGTGAAAGTGAGCTCAACATCGAATTTTCAGCATTGCTGGGAAAAAGATTGGTTCAGTACATATTTGGAGAACTCAGGAGTGCTCGACACAAAGCTCTTCTTTAAAAATGAGCCAACCAAATCTATAACATTATACAAAGAAGTATTAGATAAGCGACAAACCCCCAGATGTCACGTTTCTCATAAACTATTCTCTACTCCTTATTAATTAACACCCTTCTTGAGGTATTAGGGTAAATAATAAACTATTCTTCTTTGACTTCAGATACAAGTTTATACAGAGGGATCTTTTCAAACCCTAGGAGTCAAGTGTCTGGAAATAAGTGAGACTTTTGTGATTACAACTAAAGACAGCCAGTCCAACCGCCCTCCCCCTCCACACCCCACACAGAGATTAAAACACGCTCGCAAATAAAATAAAAATTAGAACTATATGAATCTAAAAGGACAACTGCTCCGCTCGGCCCCCAGGCGTGCCCGCGGGCTTCCCCTCAGGGCCTGGCCGGTGCCGCCGGGGGCGGCCGAGCCTCAGGATGGGGAGGCCCGCGGGCCACTCAGGGTGGGGCCAGGTGGCCCAAACGCGCGACCTGCCGAGCCCCAGGCCCGGCGGGGCTCCCGGCGGCACCTCACCTCCTTCCGCTTCTGCCCGGCGGCGGGCGGCCCGCCCCAGGCCAGCAGCACCAGCAGCGCCAGCACCGGCAGCGCCGCCATGACCGCCCCGCTCTGCCGCCTCGCGCCTATTGGCGGGCGCCGACCCACCGGCGGCGCGCGGCCCCGCCCACCCACTTCCTATTGGCGGCGGCGCCGGCCCGCGACTGGCTGCCGGCCTCCGATTCGTTGAACCTGCCTTCGGCACGGGCTGCCGCTAGCCTATAGGAGCGAGGCAAGCTGGAGCCGTTCGATTGGCTGGAGCCCTGAGGGAGGGAGGGAGGGGTGTGTCGCGCTGAGGCGGGTCGGGACCCCCGGGAGATGGCGGCAGCGCCGGCCGGGGGGGTCCCTTCGCCGCAGCCCCCCCTCACCTTGAGGATATACCTGGGCTTTCCGCAGCGCCTGCGGCTCTTCAAACGTTGCAAACTGCTGCACAGCCGCAGTGTGCTTGGGGTCCCGGGGCGGGGGGGCGGCACTGGGGCAGGGGCCCAGGCTTCACGTCGGTAAGCCCCAAGAAATCAAAAAGGGGATGTGGAGTAAAACTCCAAGGAGCTTAATCGGTAGCTCCACCAAAGGCGTACACTTGTTTAATATTATTCGAAGCAAGGGCCACGAAGATGCTCCGAGGGCTGGAGCACCTCTGCTGTGGAGACAGGCTGAGAGAGTTGGGGTTGTTCAGCCTGGAGAAGAGAAGACACTGAGGAGACCTTAGAGCCCCTTCCAGTGCCTAAAGGGGCTACAGGAAAGCTGGGGAGGGACTCTTGATCAGGGAGGGGAGTGATGGGGTGAGGGGGAACAGTTTTAAACAGGAAGAGGGTAAATTTAGAGTAGGTATTAGGAAGAAATTCCTCACGGTGAGGGTGGTGAGCCCCTGGCGCAGGTTGCCCCAAGAAGCTGTGGCTGCCCCATCCCCGGAGGTGTTCAAGGCCAGGTTGGACGGGGCTTGGAGCAACCTGGTCTGGTGGGAGGTGTCCCTGCCCATGGCAGGGGGGTTGGAACGAGATGATCTTTAAGGACCCTTCCAAACAAAACCGTTTTATGATTCTATACATGTAAGTGTATTGCTGGGTTATGTGTTAAAAAGGCTGTTAAAATCGTAAATGCAATCGGGGTCCTCAGCTGGTGGGTAATGGGTTACAGGCTCTTGAGCGTAATTGCCATAGAAATGTTTTTTTACTTGTGCTTTGTTTTTTTATTTCTCTATTCTGGGATACGTACAGGACCAAACCAGGACAGTCCACTATAGAAGTTATTCCTGCTGCCGTTGGCCTTGCTGCAATTTCTATTTGCAATAAAATCTCTGGCTGTAACTCTTCGGCTCTTGTATGAATTTAAATTCCCGCAGGAAGAGAGAAGGAGAAAAAAAAAGTGGTGTCAGAAGTGGGATTCGAACCCACGCCTCCATACGGAGACCAGAACACCCAATCCGCTGCGGGAAGGCGCGGAACGCCTTGAGTCTGGCGCCTTAGACCACTCGGCCATCCTGACACTGCAAACGCAGCTGTCGCCGGGAGCTTCTTAGCGCTTTCCTCACGGCCGCGTCCGCCTCCCGGTGCCCCGCAGTCTTTGTCGGAGTGCTCCTGAGCCTGTAAATGGGAGACGAGCCACTGTCCTTCTCTCACGGCTACGAAACTTCCCCCGCTCTGACTCCGCCGTAGCGAGGAGCCGCCTTTTCCCCCGCCGCTGCGCGGCCCCGTTACCCACAGGGCCCCGCTCGGTAGCGCGGCGCCTCGGCCACTTCCGGCGCGGCCATTTTGTTTTTCACCGCTCGCCAAGGGTACCAGCGTCCCGCCGGCCGCAGGGTCGTACGCCGCTTGTCAGCATGTTCCCTGTGGCTAGGGCTGCTCTGAACCGCACCGGTAAGCAAGGAGGAGGCTCTCTGGAGAACAGAAGTGTTGGGGCTGTTTGTCGGGAGTAGGTGGTTTCGTCCGGGGGTCTGCCCGCGGTGAGGTGCCGTCCCTGTGAGGACTGTCCCTGAACAGCCGTGAGGGCAGCTGAGAGGCTGCGGGCGGCTCTCTCGTCGTCCTTTGCTGGTTTTGTGGGGTTTTTTTTCTGTCTTTTTTTTTTTCCTGCCTCTTATTTCCTAGTTGCTTTTACTTGAGCTGACCTTGGGTTCCCTTCCTCGGTGCTTTTCATCCTTGATAGTAACTAAAGGCACATCCAGGTCTTGTAACCTGAGGTGCCAAGGTGTAGTCAATGACCAGCCTTCAAACTCAAGGATGAAGTTACCTTTTCAATGATAGACTCCCCAGTGCTTAACCCGGTCCTCTCAGATCTGGTCCTGATTCATGATGCGCTTACCCTGAGGTGCATGCACCTAAAATAAACGTGCTTAGCAGTGTTTCTCTTGGTAGCTATTCAAGCTTCTTTTTTTCTATTAAAAAAAAACCCCACTTGTGCAGCCTCAGAACATGCTAGGGGTGTAGTGGCATTATGGGTATTGCCATCATCTTTTCTAGTCGTGTTTGGGTAAATGTGAACCATTGACCTGAAACTTTGTACACATCTACTAAACAATTGCTGTGTTTTGAAGCTGGTGGTTTGATTCTTCACCCTGTTTTCTCCTTAATAAGTGTATCTTTTATAGTGTACATTTGTAATATACATCATACATCCTGTTGTCTGAAGATATCCTCCTGTATTTCGTTCTCTTAATTTACCTCATGTGAAGGGCCGCAGTTATTTCCACTTCCTTCTTCACCTCCATCCCTTCCCTTCAAAAATCTTGAAGGAATGAGAAAGGTGTTACCTGCTGTCTTTGACCCCTTAATTTGATAGTGAGCTTCATCCTAAAAATGTTTATATTACGTACACATACTGACAATATAGATATTTACATATAGAAATCTGAAGCTTTTAAGTACTAAACACAATGCTTTATTAGAGAAGTAATAATGCTTTAAAGTGTACTTACTAAACAAAGTATTTTATTAGAGAAATAAAGTGTACTTGAGGGCTCAAAGAAAACATATTAATGAAAAAGGTAACTTGATGATCTTCTTACTGGAATTAGACTTCAGGAGTAACTTCTAGAGAGAAATTGGAAGAGCTGAAACAAAATGCCAGGCTCTCTGTATATCCTGTGTTTTGGAATCATTCCAGAGCTCTAAGTCCAAAAGATCCAATTTTTTCAGCTTTTCATAAAGTCTTTTACTACTTACACTTGTTTCTCTGTTGGTGGGAGATGAGGATTGTGAATGCTTTGAATGTGTATTTTAGTTGATTTCTGTACTTCTAATGCTCTTTAACATTCATTAGCTCGTGGCATTCAGCATACTGCAGTAAGACAAGCTCATCGCAAACATGAGCCTAACTTCCATGATAAATATGGAAACCTGGTACTCCTTGGTGGAGCCGCAGCTTTTACTACTGTGTGGGGATATGTAAGTCGTCCTTTTTTTTTTTACCACTCTGTTGTGACTGTAACTGTAAACTTGGAAGCTATTAAGTTTCACAAGGACTCACTTAAGTTTGAAATAATGTACATAGTCAGAATTTAGGAGCTTTTCATATAAGGGAAGTAGTAATGTGGTAGAGATGAAAGTTTTCTTAGTTCATATCTTGATTTTGAGTTGCTACACAAATATCCGTGTAAGTCTGTTGCTTGATTTTAAAATGTAGTAGAAACACAAGTGTTCTCTATTTTACTTGGGATTTCTAAGCTATACAGGTAGAGGTTTTAGCAGAAGAATTTACAGATGAAAATAACAGTATGGTGATTGGGTTTTACATTCCAGATTCTTTGTTCTAAAGCTAGTTATTTTGAAATAGACTACGGAAGTATTTAAATATTATTCAATATAAATATATTCCACTTGCTTCATTAGAAGATGACTGAGATGTCACGTTCTAATACAAGAACCCCAAACTGAAAGCAATAGAAATGGTCCTCTATCGGAAGGTTTCTTTGATTTCAGAGTTAATAATTTTGATTTTTATCCTCCTACAGGTGTTTACACAAGCTGGAATTGAGTGGGGCTTGTCACCTGTTGGCAGAATCACTCCAAAAGAATGGAGGGAGTAACAGCCTTTGCTTATAATAAACTGGTCTAAGCTTTCACTGAAAAAATCATCATTTAATGGCATTTGTTCCCCGATTACCACTTGTACAGTGGCATTCCTGGTCTAATAAACATACCTAGAAACCTGTCTGGCTCTCCTAGGCTTCCTGTGTGCTCTGTGTTGGCTGAAGTGTAAGAAAGAGTGTAAAAAACTCAAAATAATTAAATCGTGTTGTAGGTAGCCCCAGTTGTTCCTCTACGGATCCAAAACATCGTGTTGTCATCCGTTTAGCCAGATATATGTGCTTAAATGAACCTTGCATGCATTCCCAGTCACTTACCCCTGACTTGTGCTGCACATTTAATGACAAAGTCGATGTTTTCTGTTGAGATCCCCTTTTCTTTCCGCAGTATTTTTACATCTTGAATCGCTTTGCAAATAAGTTGCTCCTCTCTGAGGCCTTTGAGAGTCGCGAACAGCTTAAATCAGTTTCGAGCCGGAGATGCTCCCCCGGCGCCGGCACTGTCCCAGCGCGGCCATTCACTGATGCTGAGACAAATATGATTTTTTTCTGATGAATTTCTGTCCCACCGAACCGCCGTCACGCGCCCTGCGGCGCCGCCCCCGCTCGTGTCACGTGAGCGGCCGGGGACGGGCGCCCTCCGGTCACGTGACGGCGCGCTCCCGGTGGAGCGGGGCGGGACGGGCCGGGGCTACCCGGTTGCATGGGGCAAAGTGCCAGGCGCGACCCCGAGCCGGGGAGAGGCCGCCTGCGACGCCCGGAGCCTCCGGTGAGTGCGGCCCGGGCCCTTGTCGCGACGGCCCGGGCTGGTGGGGAGGGGAGGAGAGGGAAGGGGGTTTGCCCGGCGCCGCGCTACGTGTCCCCTCAGCGCGGGGGGAGGTCCCGCCGCGTCCCTGACTGAGGCGCAGCGCGGGAACGCGCAGTCCCTCAGCGTCCCTCAGGGCCGGCGGGGGGTCCAAGCCCGAAAACAGCAGCTTGGGCTCGGCCGCGGGTCTCTCCAGCACCCCGCTGGTGTCTGTCGCTTCGGAGGGGCGGCGGAGTGTGGTGGGGCCCCCTCTCCCCCGGCTCGGAGGGGACCCGCGGCGTGCGGCCCGTCCCGGGGGAGCTGGCGTGGGCTCGGGGGGGGCGAGCGGCGGGTGAGGCGGGAGGTGACTCGGCGTTTCGGCAACAGACCGACCTAACGAGGGCTGCGGACCCAAACCACGGCTCTGAACCCAGAACGGTATTTCCTGCTCCGCCGCCTCGCTCTGCGCAGATCGCTCCTGCCTTTGGGTTCTGTCCCAGTGCCGGGCGAACGCTGCTGGTAGGGAGTCACATCAGCGCTCCTCTGGCTTCTTGGGGACGCAGCCAGTGCCAACAGGTTGGGTAGTGTCAAACGGGGAGCTGGAAGGAAGCACGATAGGCTGTTCTTATCAGTGGACATCCAGGCTTGAGATCTCGTTGCTTCTTGGTGTACAGTAAGTGTGCGCTCACTGATGGGCTTGGAAAAGGATCTCTTCTGGCGTTGGCCATCCTCAGAGAAAGGCTTGCGATGAATTTGAATGCGCGAGTCACTAAGCCTCTTCTCCAAGGTGCTTTTTTTTCAAACCTGAGCTGCTTAACTGGTACGTCTGAAACATCTTACTTAGCGTTTTGTCTTGTGATGGCAGTACTGTGTGCATAAGTACATTTTTCCAATGTTTTCATTTAAAATATAGTGTCAACATTCTAGAAAAGGGTGAATAGTTGTTTACAATACTTTGGGGTAAAATGTCACTAAAATGAGCAAGAGCAAACCCAGCTTAACTATTGCCTCTCTATATCCATGTTCTGGATATTGCTTGTAATTATTATTAGTGAAAAATTCCTTAAAATCTTTTATGCGGTCACCAAAGATTGCATTTCTGTACTTAAATACTTGTTGAATTGTATTTGTGGATGTAAATAGACGAAGAAGTATTTTTTTTTTCTGTTTGGCAATGTGGAAGTTAGTTGTGTGTATTATGATGCACTGTGTGAGCACAAATGCAATTTGATTAGAAATTGAAAGTTATGGTGTATTTTGTTGTAGAGAAAAGGCCTGAACCTTTTTTTCCATTGCAGGTGGTGAACTGGGAAAGTAAAAGGTAGCATTACCTGTCACTTACTGGTTTATTCTTCTTATTTTCTTTTGTATAGTGTGTTCTGCATTGTTCTGCCTTGAATTTTGAGACTAAGGTCAAGAATGAGCCCCAGTTGGCCTTAGTATGCTCATATAACAAGGGTTTATAAATTATGTTCTGTCCTAATACTTGCTGTGATTCTTCCAGGGGAACATTCATGTTCTCTGAAAATCTGCCTTGAAGAGGTAGTGGAAGGACATGAACAAGTAAAAGGATTTGCTAAGAATTTCTCTCAAGTATTATAAAACTCTTGTTAGAAGTGAAGTAGAATGTTTTCAACATGTACTTTCTTTTTCATCCAGCTTCTGTAGAAATCAAGTCCCTCAGAGCAGTTTCCAGTCTGCTGACCAAGCAAGACTTGTTAAAATCTTGAGCAACATGAATTACAACCTATTTAGGGTATCATATAGCTGCCTGTGACAGATACTTATTGTAGATGTGCAGTTCCTCCCTCGATGATTAAGCCTCATATATCTAGTCATACTTTGAAATGTAACTGTTTGCCGATAAGCGTAATAAAACCCCATTCTTTTGTATTGGACCAGATCTCCTGCAACCCATTCTCCAGCACTGCTGTAAGCCCAAGGATGAGATGATACAGCTTTTTCCTTCTGTACTGTCCTTTGCTCTTTTTCATATGTCTTTGCAGAGTTTTAGAGACAGGTACTTTTTTTCCACTTAAAATAATTAGTAGTTTATCTTTCTGCTGCCATCAGTAAAGCAGGTTAGAACGTAGGACTCAGCCATTTAGAAATTTAATAAAGTCCAAAGGCTGTAGTTAAATCTGACAGATTCTGTTTCTGGCGTTTGTGTGATTTTTGCCTAGCTTTGACTTCTTTTAGTTTCAGCAGCTGTAAATTCAAGATAATTATATATAGACGACTTTGGTGAAAACTGAAGTTGTATGCTCAGCCAGAAACATTGTGTGCTTCCCCGTTATGTATCCGTGTGGTCCTAGAGCAGGCACAAACCGTGTTTGTGGTGCAGTGCTCTGTCGCACTGCGATGCCTGGGTTAGCTCGGATACTAGAAGCACTAAAGTGCTTTTTGGGGTGTAAGGTAAGAGTCTGGGTTTTTACCAGTGTTTTAACTTCCTCTTCGGATTGCTCATTTTTTCTTTTTTTCTTTTTTTTTTTTTGATAGTGTGAGGTTGTGAATGAGTTAACTTTGACTTCATCAACCCTTATCTTGCTTCAGATATTTTACTTACAAAGACTGCTGTAAACACATTAAAAAAATGGTTGAGAGAGATGACTGAGTTTCTCAGTCACCTTGTGCCTGACCATTGTTTAGTTTTCCTTTCCATAGGAAGCAATCGCTGTTGACAGCAGAAATTATTTCTCCTTCTCTTGCTTCATTCACTTAATAGAAACACTAGTTGACTTTCTTCAAGCAAATTAAATGTTTGGATTTTAACTTGCACACAGGCAACCCAAGTGTTAAGCCTAAAATTGTACCTGAAAAAACCATACAAGGACTTATGTCTATTCCCAAATATCGTTTTGGTTTTAATTATCCTTTGTACGCCTCCTGTGCTCTCACTGAGCATTGCTCCTCTATGCATGGCCTGCTGTGTTCAGTTCTGTGCTATTGCAGAGCCAGACTATTTCCAGGGCTCTGCTGCTTCATTGATGGTCTTAATATACAAACAAGGAAGTTCTACTGGCTTGTGTATTGCAAAACACAGGTGAAAGTAATGCAAGAGAATAGAAAATGGGAGTTTCTAAAGGTATTAAGCAGTAAATAGTACAGTAGAGAATACAATAAACTTTTACAAAGTTTGTTCAAGGCACTTCGTAAGATGAAGCCGCTTTAGATGGTTGAATTGAAGCCTTTTGGTTTCTTGTATTCTAAATACATAGCTCAGATTAAATGGGAGAGCTATTTGTTTGAATCGTCAAATCCTAGAATTCTTTACTAATTGATGATGAAGGCGTTTTCTGGATGGAGCAATGCATTGGTTAAGAATAAAACCATTTTTCTCTAAACCAATGTGTGATCCCCAACTTAATTAGCATCTCACTTAAAAGAGTATGTCCATGGTAACTTTGAATTACAAGTTATTTATTAGCAGTCATTTGCCTTGCAGTCAGTGGTAATAATTGAGATCTTCCGTGTCATCTTATAAAATATGTGTTGTCACCTAGAAAGCTTTTTAGATATTACAGAAGTTTTAGATTTGTTGATTGTTTCAGCTGCATCCTGCCAGAACCACAACTGTCCCTTGTACAGCGAGGTCTCTTTTGAGCTAATGCTCAAATTAATCACATAGTGATGGATGGCAAGAGTGAGGAAANAGATATACACACACACGTGTATAAATGCATTATTTTATATATGTGTATATATGAGAGTTTTTGAAAATGGGGGGAGAAAACAAACAGAGATACATAGTGATGGATGGCAAGAGTGAGGAAACAGTGTTCCAAGTTCAAGCCATCGCTGTAGTATACATAGATTGCTACACAGCCTCATGCAGATCTTTTGACTTCTACATCCATTTTCATGTGAACTTGGTAAAATACTAACACACATAAGGGATTAAATTGTCAATATTTGTACACTTCTTGTGTGCATCTAGTCATAATTTACTGGTGTAACAAATTTCTTCAGGCTGCTTAGTCATGATTTTTTCTTAATTTAAAGTTCTCAGAAGGAGGAAATTATGACAAAAATATTTCTTTTAAGTTTCAGCCAAAGTATTTCTACCAGGAAGCAGTCATAAGGGAAGCAGAGCATTAGAAATTAAATAGAATATAACAAGGTAGAATACTGTCTCAGATGTAAGCATGTATTAGCTTTTGAATTTAACTCATTGTTCTGGGCATTTTATAAGGGAAGGAAAAAGTATGTGTGTACACTTACAGTCACTGTATATTAACCTTATACTTTATTTTGAGAACCAGATCTCTTTAAAGCACCAGGAGCACTGGAAATCCAGACAATTTGGTCTTCAGAAATCTCAGTAAGGCTGTACAGAAAACAGATTGTGAATGTGCTGTTTCTCAATTCAATGTCAATAATATAATGTAACTGATGTGAAGAGACAGTATTGCTTACAAACGGCTTGTTTTCTATCTTTAGATTTGGACACATCTTATTTCTTAGAGAACAGCCTATTTTTAAAAACGGCATGAAAACTATTAGCAACTTGCAACAAAGCAAATAAAAATCCTTGTTTGTTGTCTTCCACCCCAACAGAGAGCTGTTAACAATGCATATATCCTACGGATCCAGTGGCATTTCTTAATTATAAGTCAGAGAACAAAAAGAGAGTTTGATCCAACAGATAAATTCTATGTGGAAGTTCTGGATTCAGTCCTAGTACTCTGGGGCCTTGAGGAGTAAAAAAAAAAAAAAATTTTTTTTTTAATGCCTTTATGCTTTTTGCATGTTTGAATTACAGTCTCTTCCAGGAAAGGATTTTCTTTGCTGTGTTTATACAGTGCCTAATGCCACGGGACCCTGATCAGTTGGTCCTAGGAGAGCAGTCTCACCAACTCAACCAAAAAAAAAACCTTCTTGGGGCAGTGGAATTACTGAAGCTTGATTGATTTTGATTTATTATTTAAATCCAAACGCAAAGAGCAGATGATGTGTTTTGTTTTAAAGGAAAGATTGTGCCTGTATGAAGCATACATTTGAAACGTAAACAGGACATTCTATTGACATAATAGGATTCTAACATGCTTTTTAAGTGGTCCTCAATTACTGCAGTCAGGATTTTCTTCCGCTTCTGTAAATACCATCCATCATATTTGAAGTCATTTTACAAGCTTTATTTAGTTAATTAGGCCACTAAGGCAGAATAGCTCTAATAATTCCTGTTTCTCTTTCCACATGCTTCCTTTTAAGTAGGAAAACATGAGGCTGTGTAAAAAATGGTGGAAGTGATTATATGTGAAATGAACAGCAGAAGGGCAAGGAAACAAACTGAGAAAATGGAGGAAATACTTTGCCCATAACAAACTATAATAATAGTAGATGTTAAAAAAAAAAGTAATACTGTTATCTTTACATGTATAAGCAGTTAATTTTTTTAATGCATTGGCGGGTGTCCGATAGCAGTGCTGATGACTACCGTAATCATTTTAATAGTGGTGGTTCACCATATTACATGTGTGGTTGCTCTTCGTTTGACATATGACTTAGAGAAAAGACTTTAATACTCTATCCTTGTTTCTTGTAATCATGGATATTACTGTACTGTAGCTTGAGTCTCTTAAACCAAGGAACAGGCAAGACAGCCAGGAGCTGAGCAGACTTCCTCAGCCCAGGGTACAGCTGTACCACAACTGTCATCCAAGGCAACATCTTGCCAACCTTTCATTATTATAGATAGCAGCTCGCAGCCAAATTATTTCCTTACTTCCCCCCACCCCACCCCCACCCCGAATGCAGTAATAGTGCAGTTGTCAGGACAGGTCAAGTTGATCACGTACCTGAAATGCTTTGAAATTCACTTTTATCCAAACCTTACTAGAGGACAGATTGACTCTGTGATAGGCTCTTGTGTGTGATTTTATTTAGTTGGATGTTTCTGGTTGTGGTCACAAAATATGCTGTAAGTCAAGTACTTTTTGAGACTTTATGTGTACTTCAGCCTCATTGGAATATTCATTGCTCCCTGCCTGTGGAGTTACAATTACGTCTCTGTTTGCTCTGTACGGACTAAGCATTCCTTATGGAAGAGGTAACCAGTAAGGATCGTATTTCAGTACGATGACATGAAAGCATGTATTTTCTTGGGCAACTTTATAGTGTTTTTAAAAATATCTTGCACCTCTGAGCATGCAGAAGAGTCTGAGGAAGGACCTACCGTATGAAGTTTGCTTAAAATGTACACTTCTGCTGACTCAGAATTCTCTTGTGTGTCAGGTGACAGTTCTGTATTTCTGTAATGTGTGAATATTTACATACAAATATTTGTGTGTGTTTCTAATAACTCCGATCTTGTAAGAATAGGTGAGAAGTGAGATCTGTAATAACTCTTCAGGTAGAGTTGTCTTTTTTTCTGTTCTTAGCAGGATGAGCTTGTGATTCCCATCCCGCAGCCACCGACAGGCTTGAGTTGTGCTTGCAGCCCTTATGCTTCCTAACTTCATCCGTGATTGGGATGGAAGGATGAAGCGTTAGTGCTCTACGACACATTCAGAGTAACTCAATGCCTATGCAAGTTTCAGATCAGATTTTAATAGCTGTGGGAGTGCTGCTCAGGCTCTGCATGTGTCGGTGAAAAAGGTTCTGATGTTGGTGCATACAGCTATAAAAGTAGCTCTCCTAGGTGTTCAAAGTCCGTATGGCTACGAGGTTTCCTTTATGGCTTGCTGAACATTCCCGTCCATGAGCCATGGTTATCGTTAATGTGCGCTAATTCTTGATTTGTCTAGTCATTTACTGCGTAGTTCTTGAACAAAACTCTTATTGCTTATGAGAATAGAAAGGTTCGTGCCACAGTTTGGATGAATTAGGTGGTCATTTGAGGATTTTAGGGGATGCATTAGGAAAATAAATCTTTAAAATCAACTTCTCAGACTATGTTTCATATTGTTTACATAGTTGTGTTTTTTTTCTTTTTCAACCTAGCAATTATAGTTAAATTCACCCAGAGGTTAGTGGCTGACAGAAATTTGCGATGTGTTCCTGGCTCTTCACACACAATGCAGTTAAAGGAAAAAAAAATGTATTTCATCTATTGGAAATGTCACTAATTCAGAAGTTTATACTGTCTTTTCTTCTTGTTGATTAAGCTTCAGCATTTAGATTTGTGAGGTAAACCTGTTTCTATGATGAAACATCCTTGTATTAGATGGCTTGTAGCATGTCTTCAAACCTTCTGTAACAGAGAACAGTTCTGAAATGTCACCAAGGAGCAAGCAAATTAATGTTATTAAATGCTGTTAATACTTAATGTAATTTAGTTTTCGAAGGTAAGTCCCCAGGGTAAAAAAACAAGTTACAAACATGTTTAACTTTAGCTGTTCAGTTAATCATCAAAATTTGTTGTTGCTTCCACTGCAGCCAAACATTAAGCAGCTGGCTGGGATCATTTTCCTGGTCAGTTACCTCTCTGTCATGGAAAAAAATAAGGCAAATTTTCAAAAGGTTAAAAAAAATACCTGGAAATAACTTCTTTTGCCCTCTTTTCCTCTCTGTTACTTAACAGTTATGCATTGAACAAAAGAAGTCCTTTGTGTTAGCCATTATTTCTACGAGGTAATTTGATTTGGATTCAATCATTTGTTTCTGGGCTTGTTTTTATGAGCAAAAATAATAATGGTAATCTTCAGAGGAGCAGAAATTAGACTTTTCTGAATGAGATGTGGAAAAAGCTTGACTTGCTTCCTGGGGCTAATTTCAGTATCACTTGTTTTTGCCAGCATAGGATAATATATGAGATGAAAATGGGGGGGAAACACGATCATCACCTGTGCCACTGTGGCTTACATGCCGTCCTCTATAGTTCTAGCATTCTAAGAGCTCATGTCTCTTTCTTGTTTGTTTCTCCCTATAGTTTCATCTCACACACCAGTGAATCACAGCGTGCTTCACACGATTAAATGATCTCGATTGTAACACAAATCAAATACTAAATGTCTGAACACTTTTCCTTTTTGAAAATTCATAAGAATAAATACGTAAAGTTCTCCTTCCTGTTCAGCTTTGCTTAGATTTTGACATCTTCTAGAGTTACACATGGGCAAGCACATCAACTGTTAAATCCCTGTTTTGATTTCAATCTTTGTGAGATTATTTAAGAACAAATGTCTTAATTGTTTTTGGCCAACAGCAATGAGAAGACTTGAGTAGAATTTCACAATGGAGGCAAAATCCATAGTCATCGGTGTGGAGGGCATGACATGCAATTCCTGTGTTCAAACCATTGAACAGCATGTCGGGAAGATGAATGGTATCCATAACATTAAAGTAAGTAACACTATCACTATTTCTTACAAAGCTTTGTTCTTATATAAGGAAGTGTGATAAAGTATGGACGAAAGGAGGAAAATACGTGGAAAGAGTATATTCTGTATGTTTCATGGGAAGCTGATGTTAGAAGTGCATTAGTGTGTTCTGGTAAAAGAGAAAAACAAGTGCTTAACTTCACTGCAGTGGGAACTAAGTCATTATCTATTACTCTTAAGTAATTTTCTGGCTTACAATTAATTCGCTATTGTGAAGTAATGAGGAAAAAAAGTAAAAAAAAAAAAAAGGCAAGAGCAGCGATATTTACACAAGACATAATATTTCCTCTTCCTTCAACTTGAATGGAGCTTTAATGTGATGGGAGGCTATGCTCTGACACCAGAGCCTTGGATCACTAAACAGGCCGGTTTAGAAACAGGGATACTGCTGTTAACGTCTGTGGCGTAGGTATAAATCACTAGGTATCTGCAAGCACGAAGTCAAATGAAGGCTAAAAGCAGCCTGGAAAATAATACCCCCAAATAATCTGACTTCAGAATCCTCTTTTTCTCCCTTATTCTAGCAAAAGATTTAATCTCATCAACCTTGCTTTTTTATTGCTTCAGCTAATTTCTGAGAATATACAGATGACTTGAGATAGGAGAAGGAGGAGAGATTCATACTTTAACTTGATTGACGGCAATGTGCATCCCATAGTGTCTTTCACATAAGGAATGAAGCAGGTTTTTAAAAAAGGACAGTACTAAGAGTTTTATATTTAGGTTTTAAGGTAAATACCTTATCCCAAAGCTGAATACTATTTCTAAAACCACTCTTGGCAAGAAAATGTATTACAAAAACTTAGTCTGAGTAGAACAGGACCATAAGAAACTTTAAGAGGTCATATTTAGTAATTATCCTCATTACAGCATCAGAACTTCAATTTCACCAGATCATTTGTTTCAGAAGTATCTCTGAGAATAGTAAAACAGGGGGTTGTTTAGTACTTACGAGTTAGGTCAGCAAGGGAGGTGAACGTTAGATAACTGATAGAGACAAACAGACCTGCATTGAGGTTATTTTGCCTCCAACTGCAATGAAACCAATAAATGTCAATGTTGCTGAATCTGTTGAGGCCCACAATTGGGACAAAAATGAAGAAAGGTGGTCCTTAAAATGATTTAACTGGTCTAATTTAATCATGACTGTGGTCTTTAGGTTGTACCTTTGCCCAGAGGAAAGATAGAATTGAATGATAATTTGTTGGGCCTCTGGCAGGCATCGGCTTTCCCTTTTGGAAACTGCAATAATTGTGTTTGATATATCATCAGTTGGGAGCAAATTAAATTAAGGATATTTGTACCATCTTATGTGAAAGGTTAGTACCAAATCAGCACGTCTCTGGATCACCAAAATGTACAGGGAGAGGAAAACCAGCTTCTTTAATGTTTGTCATATATCAAATTTTGAAACTGAATTTTGTTCTCTGACGTCTGATGCACTTTATTGCTCATAGCAAGTTAACAGCCTGTGCCTAAGATGCCTAGAAATACTGGCCTCCTTTCACTGCTACTTAAATCTGTGGGGTTTTTCAAAGAGTGTTTTCTTCCATCCTTGTAGCCCAAGGGTAATTACTACTAACTGCAAAATTGTACATGTGATTAGATTTTTTTTTTTTTTTTTCTGTGGGCTATTATGGTTTTGGGATTGAATTGGGTTCGTCATCATAATTCAAGAGAGTTTGGCTCTGTAACTTTCATTGAATGTGTTGGTGCTGTCTAGATGTCATAAGTAAAAGTGGCTTGTAGACAGACTTGTAAAGGATTCTGAAACTGGTTGGGAGGGGAAAAAAATCTGTTCTTTCTAGCTGTGTTCTTGCACAGATGAGCAGAAGTTACTTTATGGTGGGTATTGGTATGGCTTTACTCTTCAAGGTGAGTAGTGATGGAGCAAATTATTCTGGACAAATATACATGCAAGTAAAAGCTATTTCTAGTCTCATGCAGGGTATTATTTCTCACCTCTTAGTATTGCAGTTTGCTAAATATTTTCTTTTTTTCTCCCTTGCAAGGTATCTCTAGAGGATAAGAATGCAGTCATCATTTATGACTCAGAACTGCAGACTCCAGCAACACTGCAGGAAGCAATATATGACATGGGATTTGATGCTACATTAGCTGATTCAAACCCACAACCTGTTTTACCTGACACTATTTTTCTTACTATTCCTACTCAGTCAGCTCTAACGTCTAAGCAGATTTGTAATAGCCTACTACAGAACAAAGGTATCGTGGATGTTAAAATGTCCTCTGATCAAAAAACTGCAGTGGTGACTTTCATTTCTTCCATTATAAACGGCAAGCAGATCATCCAAATGGTCCCAGGAGTAGAGTTAAATATCTCTGCACCAGAGATAACGCCTGGAACTTGTGAAGATTCCACCTGGTCTCAAGCAAGTAGTGGTGTGCTGCGCCTGAAAGTAGAGGGGATGACCTGTCATTCCTGCACCAGCACCATTGAGGGGAGGATTGGCAAATTGCAAGGAATTCAGCGGATTAAAGGTAAAACCTTAGTGTATTTTTATATAGATCAAAGTTGACCGTGCTGTTCTGCGATGACATTGTGGAGATATTTCGGGTTTAGATTAGATAGCTTAGTGTGACAGTTATTGTTTGTGGTATCAGATATTTAGTTACATGTTTAATCCAGACTAGAAGTGAAGAAGGGGGCCCAAATCGTGGTGAGGCTGTTGCTGTTACATGTGTGAGAGTATTCAGTGGTTGCTTTGTATTTTGGTAGGGAGCTTGGAGTAGTCATGTTCCATAACTTTATTGCCAGGTATAGAAACCTCTAATACCAGATGTCTCTTTTTTTCAATTGTAATTAATATTAGTTTATATTTTCTGTTTAATTAAAAATTAATATTGGCATATATATGATTGTATCTAAAAGGCAAATTATCAGTTGTTATGGTTTGAGAAACCCACAACAATTTATTGTCGTTTAGACAATTATTCTATCACCCGATGACCCCTCCCCACCCAGGAAGGGGAATCAGGGAAAAACAAGGAAACGCAAGGGTTGAAATATAGATAGAGTTAATAGGATAAGACTGAATAATTAACATTAATAACACTAAAGAACCAGTATTGATCCCGATACCAATATAAAATATGCAAGGATTTTACTCAGCCCATCCTATCCGTAGGAAGCTGTGCACTCCCAGCAGTGGACAGCAAATGTGGGACACTGCGAGCGCTCTGGCTTCAGGAGGAAGTGAAGGGCTCAGGGGTTTGGCACTGGGGCAAGAAGTTCTCAGGATGGCAGCCATCAAGGGAGAAAGAGAACTCCTCAGCCAACTTTCTAATTTTTATTGAATGTGGCATTCATGGTATGAAACAGTCCTGCTGCCCAGCTGGGGTCAAGTGCTGAGGTCTCGCTCCATCTCATCCCTGCACCTGGCAAGCTCGAAAACACCGAGACCTTGAAACCCACATACCATAGCTGGCTATAAAGTAAATATTTTCACAAATTCAGACACTACAGTCTTCTAAAAGTGCAGTTTTCCCAAGCATTAGAAGAGAAATTAGTCCTGTGTCACTCAAACCAGGACATCAGTATAAATAGCTTTGGCATGAATGTATTGCAACAGACCCCTCATAAACGCATAAATTTAGTAAGAAATAGTAATGCCGTTTGTAAAAGTCGTGGGGAAAGAGCAAAAATTCAGGAAAGGTGTTGAAAATTGTTGTAATATTAAACAAAAACTGTTTGAAGAACTGAATTGTTTGATATTTACCAAACCAATTAAGTTTCCTTTTCATTGCAGTTACATTTCTGAGCATTTAAAGCATTCTTGGAAAGCTTTGACAAGATCTGTTGCTCTAAGGGCAACGTGCTTATTATGCTTAGGGCAGTAACACACGCTTATTTTTGTTGATTAATTTTCAGTGTCCCTGGACAATCAGGAAGCTGTTGTTGTCTACCAGCCTCATCTAATTACAGCAGAAGAAATAAGGCATCAAATTGAAGCTGCGGGTTTCACAGCATCTTTCAAAAAGCAGCCTAGACCCCTCAAGCTCAGTGCTATTGACCTGGAAAGGTTGAGGTATCCTCAGAGCAAAGGCTCTGAGACAGCACTGAAAGAAATCTCGAATGCGAATGATACAAAGACAGTTGTCTTCAGAATTGATGGCATGCACTGCAGTTCGTGTGTCCTCAATATTCAGAGTACCATATCAGCACTCCCGTCAGTAACAAGTATAGTTGTTTCATTAGAGAAGAAATCTGCTATTATAAACTATAACCCAAACTTAATTAGCATAGACGTACTGAGAAGAGCCATAGAGGCAGTGTCTCCAGAGACATTTAAAGTCAGCCTTCCTGATGAATATGAAAATGTAGCGCTTTTCCCCACGCTGGCGTCTCCACTGAAGTCTCCTCATCCAGCTTTGAAGGATGTTAGCCAGCCACTTACTCAAGTTGTTGTGATAAATATCGAGGGAATGACTTGCAACTCTTGTGTGCAGTCCATTGAGGGAGTTGTATCCCAAAAGGCGGGTGTAAAATCTATCCATGTGTCTCTCTCAAATCGTAATGGGACTATAGAATACGACCCTCTACAAACGTGCCCAGAAGACTTGCGATCCTCAATAGAGGATATGGGATTTGATGCATCTTTATCAGGTAATGACATATTAAACTTTTAAATTTATAAGGATTGTGCAGTTCTTTTTAGGATTTGGTACCACCCAAGATGAAATTTAGCAGTTGGCATACACTTCATGCTTGCCAAGAGAAGCTTTATATCTTTGCTGTCAATGAGATAATTAAATATATGTGCGCTTTCTTTAATATGTCAGATTAATTAAAAATTATTGAGATACCTGGAAGTATAAATAAGGCAGATAAATACTGATGTTTGAATGGTGCTCCAGTTTGCTACTGTATAATATTCCTGGCATGAAGCTGGAATTGGAGCTTTGCTTGCAGCGAAGAATATTACAGATTGCTGTGCTGAAGTTTCTTTAATAGCGAATTATCAAAGGCTTGGCTCCTGTGGAGTAACTAGTGAAGGGATATTTAACCAGGCTCAGGCGTGACTGAGGAGTGCCAAGACTCTGACGAGTGTGGGCATCACTGAGGAAGTTAAAATGATGCCGTTGTGAGATAACCCTGGTAGGCAGCTATGCACCACCCAGCCACTCACTCACTCCCCCACGGTGGGATGGGGAAGAGAAGGGTAAGAGAGAGAAGACTTGTGGATAGAGATAAAGATAGTTTACCTGGGGCAACTTTTGCTTTACCTATTAAAGTCAACAAAATTGTGTGTAAAACTAAGGTTGCAATGCAGAGGTTGAGCTTAGAACCTGCAAGAAGAGGACAAAAGATGTGCAACAGAACAGACAAATACAGTGAGGAAAGGCAAAACGAAAAATAGTAACAAAACAGTAAGTTAATCAGTGACCCAACCCTTTGCCTTGTTTTCTTTTGCTTACTCTTAATTGACAGACAGATAGATGAATCTGATTGGCAAGGCACGTACAATTACCGTTTTTTGGTGTAAATTTACAGCAACATATGCTTATGGCTGGTGTAGTACCAGCTCATACCTCATTGCAGTGGCTACGCGTAATGTCATGAATTGCGATCTCCTTTTCAGCAAAGGCAATAGCTCAGCCCCCACCCGAAGTGCAGCTGGAATCTCGCAGAACTGAGCCACCCTCCAAAGTGTCACCAACCCACCTTGCTCGGCAAGAGACAAAGACTATATCAAAGTGCTACGTCCAAGTCACAGGAATGACATGTGCTTCGTGTGTAGCCAACATTGAGAGAAATTTGAGAAGAGAAGACGGTAAGATATATGCCAGAGTAATCTGTTACATTTCTAAGCGTTTCTTTCAGAGAATCCATCTAGCTTTTGTACAGCATTTTTAATGTGTGGGTTATCAAGAGAAGTACCATTGCTGGTGTGTTTCATGGGTGAGAACACAGTCTGCTCACTGTTGGTTCATAGGGTGAAAACAATGTGGTTCCTGCTGCTTTGTGGGCATGCTGGCTAGAGACTGCCTTCGCAAAAGCAGGGGTTGGAGTGCTCTGGAGAGAATGTAGGGATCAAATACAGATCCTTTTGCAACTAAACCAAATTTTTTCTACTGGAGGGACACCCCAGGTCTGCAACTTAAAGGCAGAAGTATACATGTCTGTATTAGAAAGGGAGCTATTAGAGAGGGGCAGTATTAATATTAGATTAATGGATTAAAGAGACATAAGTTAATTTTAGCTCTACGAGTCAGGACAGCTATGTCTATCTTCTGTCAGTGTGATGATTATATTTGCAGGAACAAATAGTTCCACGACTATGATGTAATGAAGAGTCATTAATGTAGACTCTCTTTAATTATTGTAATGAAGATGAATGTGTCCCAAGTTAACCGGGAATTTAATTTTTTGATCTTAGAAAATGGATGAATCTAAATCCTTTTCACTTAGTGTACAATAGGATTGTACATTGTTAGATCTGCCCTTTCTCATACATGTACTGTCTTGAAGAAGAGGCTTTTAGAAATGGTAAATGCAGATCAGAAAAATAAGCAGAAGTGTATTTTAGAAGAACTTCTCTTAAGTAAAAATGGATCATCTTTTAATACAGCATAGATTGAACGTTTGTAACTAGACTGTTAAAAACATGCAACTCATGGAGTAATACTTTCATCTGTCACACCTACACTTAGGTGCTTTTGTTGCATTGTTGATGTATCTTCCAAAAATTTTTCTTTACGTGTACCTACAATATAGTAGCTTTCTCAATTTCAATGAATTGCTATGGTGCCATGATGTTACCATAAGTGTTTTTCATAAACATGATCTGCCATTCACACATTTTGTTTCCTAGGAATACACTCGATACTTGTTGCCCTAATGGCAGGAAAGGCAGAAGTGAGGTATAATCCTGCTGTCATACACCCTTCAGCTATTGCAGAGCTCATACGGGAGCTGGGATTTGGAGCTACCGTGATGGAAAACTGTGGTGAAGGAGATGGAATTCTGGAACTTGTTGTAAGCTAGTAATTAAAACCAACACCCCCATCTTTATTGCTTTTATCTATTGGATATGCTTATGTAAGCATCCACTTCCTAAAGTGTTAATCATAGAGCTTAATTCACAAAAAATAAAGTCTAAGAGTACATCAGGTATGTATCACAAACTATATCTTGTCCTGCACACCGTGCTGCCTCACTACTACACTGAAGTCGGAGAAATAGTCCGGTGGTTTTTTGATTACTCTGCCTATTGCAGGAATTTCCTCGTTTTGTCTTTTTATTTTTATTTTTATTTGTAGCTGAGTCTAGCTCAGTGTACCCCAGCTCTGAGCTTGAAGAGCCAGCAGAGCTTTAGCAGAGCTTAATAACCCTGTCTCTGTGCTATGCTTCCTCTGTAGTGCTAAGTGCTTAACTAGAGCGCTCCATCTCGCTGCTTCAGACCGCAGAAACATGAAATAAGTAATGCAGGATAGTCATAAGCACTTTTTCTTTTCTTGCTGTTAAAGATGCATTTGCTGAGTAACCTGTGGTTTTGATAACAGGAAGGAACCTTTATTTTACAGGTGAGAGGAATGACATGTGCTTCTTGTGTACACAAAATAGAATCCACCCTCATGAAGACTAATGGCGTTTTATACTGCTCGGTAGCTCTTGCAACCAACAAAGCACACATTAAATATGATCCGGAGATTATAGGTCCTCGAGATGTTATACAAGTGATAAAGGTAAGTTTCATGAAGGCACCATGTCTCATAAAATATCCAGTGTCCTTTGAAGAGTTACATACAGAAGAGAGTGTAAGACTATTAAAGCAAAATAATCTGTCTCTCTTCTTCCATCTGCTATCTTCTTAGTGCAGATTTCTGCAGATAATATGTGTGTTCTGGCACAAAAGCAATGCTCTATTCAGACTTTGCCTAAGATTTTAAACAGAAATACTCAGAAAGCCACGCTACGGTAGAGTTGAAGATACCAGCTATAGGTTTGCAGAAAAATAAAGCACATCTAATGAGGACTGTAGCAGGAGAGAGGTGAAATAAGTTTTTCTTGGCTTTCTCTCTCTTTCTCTACTTCTGTGCTTCAGGAATAACCATTTTGGAAAGCCACGTTTTAGAGTAGTGTATTAATGTTCTAAAAGGTTGATTTCTACATCAGATTGCTTTTCTCTCTTTTCAAGGTAACTAAAAATTAGTAACAATCATATCAGAAATGTTAATAAAGTAAAAGAAATGTAAGGCTGGCACCATCAGTAGTCTGGCAATAACTTCATGAGAGCACAAAGTGTCATTAAAAATTGACTGTTCTCTTTTTAATTATTATGCTTTTTTCCTTAGGATTTAGGTTTTGCTACTTCACTAGTCAAAAAAGATAGATCTGCAAGTCATCTAGATCACAAACAGGAAATAAAGCAGTAAGTATTACTGAACATAGTTAGTTTCTATAAACATCTTTGATTCTTCTTTTTTAATCAACAGTAAAGTTACAAAACTTTTTTTGTGACTGTGCCGACTTGCTAGCTAAAATGTTATCCAGCGCTTGACTGCAACATAATTTTTTTTTTCTTCTTTTTTTTTTTTTTAATCTTAGGTGGAAAAAGTTTTTTTTTTTTTTTTTTTTTTTTTGTTTTCTTTTGATGGGGCGGATTTTTTTTATTTTGGTTTTGGTCATTTA